>ML677478.1:1248742-1350322 GCA_007922305.1 Dermatemys mawii | reverse complement strand
AGCCCATGATAGCTTAGGCCCAAATACATTTGTTAGTCTTTAAGGTGCCACAGGACGACTCATTGTTAATGCCACATAATGATTGTATAGATTTACTTACAGCAATGATCATATATTTTAAGGGCTAGAAGGGCCAATGAGATCCTTCACTCTGACTGTATAACTCAGGTCACGCTCCTACACAGTTATCCTCCGTGTCAAGCCCATTAACTTGTGTTTTGTTAAGTGTATGTCCCAGAGAGTCATCGGGTCTTCATTTCACAGCATCTCTAGCTGGGTAAATCATCACTTCCCACGGTAGTTCATTCCAGCGGTTAACCACCCTCACTGTTGAAAATGTGAGCCTCATGACTAATTTGAATTGGGATAGTTTTATTCTGAGCAACACGATTGTTCATTAGAACTGAGGGGGAAAGGGGAATTAGACCAAAATACTTTCTGAGCAACACAGATTTGGATTAACTGAAATATTTTATGAATCTGCATCAAACGAGCTGAATTGTTTTGCTTTGAGCTAAAAACCTCAGAAAAATCTAAAGGGTCTAAATATTGTAAGTTTCTCATTTAAAAGACTTTTTGTTTCAAAATTTACTTCAACTGTATTGAAAATATAACAATTGCAAAAACACCAACTGATCAAACCAAACATTTCCTTCAACTTGTCAGTCAGCCAAAAAATTTGAAATTGGCGGGGGGGAATCTATTTGGGTCAACGAGAAACTAAATTTTTCATTTGTGCTTCAGAATAACCAGCAAACCAAGAAATGGGGTATTCACACAGCTCTTTTGATCATACTTTTTCCCCCTCATCATTGCTACACACTGATTAGCCCTGTTCTCTCCAATGATACAATGCTATTGTTTTAGGGTCGACGTGGGAAACCAACTCTACAGCTATCTAGTGTAACTCCCTACATGGCCTCAAAGAAGAATGCCTTTTTCTGGATGAGTTTAATCCAGTGGATTAAGAGTGTCCATACCAGGAGTGATTCCAGAATAGCTCTAGTGCCTTAAATCCACCTGTTACCTTGCTCAGGAATAACTTCCCAATGTAAACAAAGTCCTGTTCTCACCAACACTGATTTAGAGCTGTACTTTCGCCCCTCCATGCAGAGGTGGCACACTGAACAGCAAGCTTTGTTAGGGGGAGGGGGGAAATAAATTTATGTGATATTTTTCCTGCCAGAAGAACCCAATGCTATTGGGCAAACATTCTGGCATAGCTGAATCTGCACTTTTCTTCGCAAAAAAGTTTCAGCCAAAGAATTTTATCCAGCTGTAGTTAGGATCCGTTCTACCACATGAAAAAGCCTTTCACTTAAGCTCTGCTTGGTAGACTTAAGCCAAGGGATAAAAGGGTTTAGTAATAATGAGAGGACAGAAATAGTAGAGGACTTAAATAGAGAGGACAGTGAATAATAGTGAGAGGACAGAAACCCACAGAAGAACACTCAGATGCAGCTTCCTCCGACAGTCAAGAGTTGCCTCCCCCCCCCAAAAAAAAAACCCTATTCATGTTTTTTTTCCATCTTGAATTAATACAGTTTTGATTTAAAAATTAAGAGCACAATCTTGGATCAATGCTACCATACAAAGGTGATTTTATCTTTCTCAGCTGATAATTCTTTTACCTTCTTGACACCTTAACATCAGAAAAAAAAACTTAAATAAGTCTTCAGCCAGTACAAGTTTTTCTGTACTAGTGTAATTCTGTGGCCACAAAGTTGGCCATGGAATTCACCCTGTTGCTTGCAAAACTGAGGCCCAGAATCTCCATTTTCACTACATTAGCCTCAGATGTGTCTAGCCCATTGTAGAATTGGCCTTCAATGAATAACCAATGCCGTGTCATCTGCCTGAGTCTGCAGGCTGCCTGAAACAATGGCTCGGAGAAGTATCAACAGTCCCATTCATCTTAATCAGAGCTCTGGGGTCTCCCTGTGGGGGGGGGGTTTTCCCCCCTTCAGGATGCCAGAGAGCAATCAGACATCTCACATTGTGTTTCCTGTCACCTTGCTCAGATAGTACTTGCCTGCAACTGCCTCTTCTTCTCCAGCTTCCCTGACAAGGGGGAGTTAATTGGACCAGGCAGCCTGAGTTGCTCCAGGTAGGAGGGACCCTGACCCAGGTCCAGCTTGCGGCGAGGGAGCACAGGGTATGACAAGGGACAAATAGCAACCTGAGCTGCCTGAAGTACATTGTGGTGACCCAGGCCTTGGGAGTCAGGAAGGTGAGCCAGTTAAAAGAGGTACAAACTTCCATCTTCTCTGGCACACAGAGGGCAAAGTGGGTCTGGGCCGGGTCATCTGAGCAGCATCGCTGGTGCTGAAACCAAAGGGGTGGAGCCAAGCCACATTGGGAGACAAACAGGGGAGCGGGGAAGGGAAATCATCTTTGAAAATACCCATCAAACAACTTTATCTAGTGTGAATTTTCACCTCAGAGCCAGTTGAGAATTTTTCTGATTTGGGGGCTCAGGGCAATGGGGGCTGCTCATCTGGAAACTAAAAAAAGGAGAATACAGAGGACACTTGAACTTATGCCCAACTATTGGAAATAATAAATCTTTGTGATTATCCCCAATCTCCAAAGGACGTACAGGATTTTTAATTATCTCATTTCTGCCTCGCCTGTGATTCTGTCTTGAGGTGCTGTCCCTAGTGGCCACTGAAGCCAGTATAAATAATCTGTATCATCAACACATTAGTGTTTAGAGAGAAGAATGAAATATCTCTGTCTCCACTGGTAAGTCTCATGAGTGTGGCTGCAACAGAAGTGGAATAAACATTATTTCTGATTATTCTTTTGAAGTTAGATTATCTGCACCGCATGATTTTGGGCCATTTCCACCTTATGTTTATTTTAATATTTGCTTCAGCATAAAATATAGTTTCTTGACTGTTGGATATATTTATTTTGGTAAGAACAAGATAGAGTAAGGGGAAAAATTGAAAATAAGGCATTTGGATTTCTAATATTTTATGTTTTGTGTAACTTATTCAGTCTAAAGAACTTTCACTTTTCTTTAAATACCAAGAATTCTGATCCTGAACGAAAGAAGATTTCGTACGGGTTTAAGGTGATGGAATGATTTCCATGGGGCTAGAGGTTCTCAGTCTATACACAGAATATATGCAGCCTAAATCAGATCCAATACACGATTCCACTTTACACTCATCCATGGTTTTCAAATATTCTCTGTAGGTCAGAATTCATATTATAGGAGGAAGAGAAAACATGGAAAAGTCTGTGAGGAGGTTCCAAAGTGCTTTCATTGCAGTGCCTGTTCGGAAATCAAAAATAGGATTTCAGTCTCAATAGCCTCCAAGAGCCCCTTCAGCAGCAATGGGTCAGATCTCAAAATGGTGTGAGTCAGTTCAGCTCTATTGCAATTAATGGGTCAAATTTGCAGCTGGTGTAAGTGGGCCACAGTTCCACTGAAGTCACTGTAGATTGGAGCCATATAATTAATCTAATCTATCCCCATACACCTTTAAATCTATCTACTTAATCTTCCAAAAAAGGATTTGACATACATAAGAACATCTGTATTTACACTGGAATGGCAACGATGTTTAAAGATATAAAACCTCGTGCTTTGAGACATGGGGCTTGATGCTGGTTACTGCCTAGAATGAGGAGGAAACTTCCCCCAGAACCATATTATTCCATAACTGCTTATTATGATAGGGCTTGTACCTAACTCTGAGGTGTACTGTAATGACTACCCCATAGATCATTAGGGGACCTGTTCTGGAAATCCCTGTGCTCTGTATATTCGATTTAAAAATATTAACTCTTTAAACCCCTGACATGAGTAACATGACAGAAGGAACTGGTGGGATTGAGAGCACTTTGTTCAATAAATAGGAAATACCCAAGCTATCTTCAAGTAACTTTCTATGCAGAATAAAAGATCCAAAATAGAAACAAGGTGCTTCATGGCCAGCGGCATACATCTCATATTAATTTCAGCAGCATTGCTGACTGTATACTGTTCTCATGCACACAGGTGTGCACCCAGAGTAGCTCAGCTGAAGTTGTTGGGGTAAGTAAGAGGTAGCCCATTTCCTGTTTTCTTGAAGCCAATGGAGATTATAATGGAATGTATCAAACATCCATTTGCACGGATTCTGTCATCGCTTTCAGAAAAAATGCTGTGATCAGAGACAGATCAGGTATGTTCGCACTAAACATTTTTTTTCTCCTCTCCCATCCATCAAAACTGGAATTGTCTGTGGGAAAGGATTGGTTTTGGCAATTTTTTCAACATGAACATTTTTGGGGAAAAAAAATTGTTGAAATGTTTTGTTTAAACATTTTCAAAATTAAAAATAATCTGTTTTCATGATTCAACACAAAAAGTCATTTGGCAATTTCAGCTAATTGCAGCTAAAAAAATAGTTTGCAACCAAACTGAAACGATATAGAATGTATCAAAATAAAATATTTCAATTTACCTACATTTATTTATTTTCTTGATTTTTGGTTAGCAAAAAAATCTCAATGTTTTGACTCCCTCCCAATTCAAGACAGGAAAAACTGTCAATACCCCCATTATTTTCATGGGATAGGAAAACCATTTCCTGCCCTGTTCTGCTTGGATTCTGGGGGCAATGACTGTCGTGTGTCAATGCATCATCATTACAGGGGGAGCTTAATCACAGAAGCATTCATATCCAGTGTGCAGCCTGGCCGACCAGTGCTTTCAGACAAACAGGATGCGAGGCCAGGCTCTGGTTTATCTTCAAGCCAGTTGCTCATGCAGCTCTCTGCACGCTCTTTGTTACCCCTGAATGGTAGGGGTGGAACACTAGCGGTAGGATTCTGCCTGAATTCTCCATGTGTGCTTCCATTTTCTGTGAAGGACTGAGACTTGCCCAGGTCTACACTCAGACAAGAACCTGTCAATGCCTAGTGTTGGATAAGACAAGACCAGCAGCTTGCAGACTAGGTTGCCTGATACTGTAGCAGTTTCCCTGCTGAATCTACAAAGAAAAGGCTTTTAGTCTATGCCAGCTAAAAGCATCATTGCTGTATAGAAAGATTTGCAATGTGCGGGAGAAAATAGTTAGAATGCACATCTGCAAAAGGTATATAGAGATATGCCTATCTCATAGAACTGGAAGGACCTTGAAAGGTCATTGAGTCCAGTCCCCTGCCTACACTAGCAGGACCAAGTACTGTCCCTGACAGATTTTCTTGCCCCAGATCCCTAAATGGCCCCCTCAAGGATTAAACTCACAACCCTGGGTTTAGCAGGCCAACACGCAAACCACTGAGCTACCCCTGCCTCTCCTAATGATGATGTCCTCTACTATTAGAAAGGAACAAAGTGTGCCTGTAACATTACAACCCCTGTAATATAAGCCGTATGCAACAATGCACCTACACTTTTTTTTAACAGCATAACTGAACAAACCCCCCACACACACACAGAGTCGCTCGGAGGACCTGTGGGGGTCCCCCTCAATGTGACCTCCACCCCACCATTCAGCGAACCCCCTCAGTATGTTTTACCCCAATGGGTTTATAACAAATCTCTATTACAGATGTCCACAATTAGGAGTCAAAATCCATATTTAGATACTGCATTTTAAATCGGCCTGTGTTTTCCATAGAGCTGTGTGAATGACAGATTTTTTTTTGGTTTGTGGTAATTTCAAAAAGTCAGGAAAAAAATCATTTTGGGTCCTGCTGAAAAGGAATTTATTTATCTGAAATTTCCAGTAAATTTTAAAATAAAATAAAAAAAACCCTCAGGGTCAAACAATGTTTTTTTTAACCTGAAACAAAATATTTTGTTTTCCTTTTGAACATTTTTAAATGATTGTTTAATTTTTAATTTTAAAAAATTAAAGGAAATGTTGGTGACATCAAACTAAAGAGATTTTTGTGTTGCTGAATCTGCGTTTCTCCTGGGGAAAAAAAAATGCAACTGAAATTTTTTTCCAGTTCTCGTTTTCAAAGGTGAGGACTACCAGAGCTCCCAGTGATGTCCATGGGATCAGGAACAGAAAAGCCGGACTAGTGAATAGACTCTAGGCCATTTACTGGTCTCTCTCTATGTATATTCATTGACTTCCCTTTTCATACAGAACATTATCTTTCTTTGTTGCCTCTGATTGTACGGGGAAATCTAGTCAGGATACTGGGTTAGATGCACTTTAATGCACATTATGCACTAATTCTCCGGGTGACAAAGCCTTAGCTGTAGTGGACCTGTAGTGAGTGCAATGCAAACAGTGCATTCCCTAGGATTGTCCCCTGATGTATTCCCACTGCCTCGGGTTGGTACAATACTTCACGAGGGAAGTCAGAATGCGTGGGAAGGATCCACTCTTGGTCCTTTCTTGGCCCCTGTTTAATTGTACATTTCGCTTTTCCCCTGTAAAGGAGATCATGGTTGGAAGAAATGGTGGAGGGAAATCACACCGTGGTTACAGATTTCATTTTCCGGGGATTTGTGGATCGTCCAGAGCTTCAGGTTCCCCTCTTTGTGTTGTTCCTCATGATCTATGTTATCACCCTGGCGGGGAATCTAGGGATGATCGTCTTGATCCGGTTCAACTCCCAACTCCACACCCCCATGTACTATTTCCTCAGCAATTTGTCTCTTGCCGATGCTGGGAATTCCTCCGTTGTTGCTCCCAGGTTGCTGATGACTTTTGTGGTGGAGGCCAAACCCATTTCTCTCACTGCATGTGCAGCACAGTTTTTCTTTGTCTGTAACTTTCTGACCAATGGAGCTTGCCTCTTGGCGGTCATGGCATATGATCGCTTCCTAGCCATCTGTAACCCCTTGCTCTATAGAGTCATCATGTCAAAGAGACTTTGTGTGTTACTAGTGGTTGCTTCGTACATATGTGGCTTTGTGAATGCAGTTGTTCAGACTCCATTTATATTTACCCTGTCCTTCTGTGACTCCAATGTCATCAACCATTTCTTCTGTGACATTCCCCCAATCCTTAAGCTGTCCTGCTCCGACACCCACAACGCTAACACAGTGCATTTCACCTTGTCCGCTATAGTTGTCATGACTACTATTCTCATTGTACTATTCTCCTACATGTACATCCTCAATGCCATCCTGAAGATCCACTCTGCCAAGGGCAGACGCAAAACCTTCACCACCTGCGTCTCCCACCTGACGGCCGTCACAATTTCCTATGGGACTGTGATCTTCATGTATTTACGACCCAGTTCTGGCTACACCACAGACCCAGACAAGATCATCTCTGTGTTTTATATACTCATCATTCCCATGCTGAATCCCCTGATCTACAGCTTGAGGAACAAGGAGGTGAAGGACGCCTTTAGAAGGATGATAAACAGGAAGGTTTGTTCTCAGTTAATATAATTATTGGGATTTATGCTTATCAATAAACAAGTGATGAATTAATAGTGAATTCTCTGTCATAGCTCTGATCGCTTTGTTTTAACTGTATTCTGTGTCTTGTTCCAAAAAAATGGAATCGAAGCCTGTTAATCTTGAAAATTCAGTCTCTCATGTTTAGGACTGACTGTGAGACTGAAAACAACATACTATTGTAAGAGAGAATCTGTCACAGATCTCCTCTGACTCCCCCTTGCTGGATGTCCACCAGATTGTGTTAAGAGGAATCCCATCTTGGATCCCCTGATGTTTTAAGCTCCCAGAGACTGAGTGGAGCCAGTCACTGCTGAGGTCTTGGGGTTCCTAGGCATACGAACAGGGTGCAGGCCCTCTGCCTAGCGCCCTTTCTGGAAATCTAGACCCAGCTATCTAGTTATCTGGTCCCTGGGCTCCGGGATGACTGTTCAGACTCTACCATAGCTCAAACACCCCTTGTCTTAGAATGCCACCGAACAGCATGAGCCTGCTGGGCAGGGTGACCAGATGTCCCGATTTTATAGAGACAGTCCCGATTTTGGGGTCTTTTTCTTATATAGGCTCCTATGACCCCCCTTCCCCTGTCCCAGGTGTTTACACTTGCTGTCTGGTCACCTTACTTCTGGGTTACAGCTGAACTCTCCCATATGGCCACACAGTACGTGTAAAGAAAATAACACCAAGACAGACACTCTGAACAGGAATCTAACACTGTAGCACTAATTTTCACCAATAAAGCACAAGCTCATTCAGAAAAGGACACACATCCTAACTTCAATGGGCCTCACTAGCTCATCCTTTCCTTGGGAGTACCCTGGGGTACGCATCTGTGTTCAGAAAGATGGCTTCCCCCACCTCCTCATCTAGCTCCTACATGCAACTCCCCTCAATTCTAGCTGGACAGAGAGTTAGTTGGGGATTGGTCCTGCTCTGAGCAGAGGGTTGGACTGGATGACCTCCTGAGGTCCTTTCCAACCCCGATATTCTATGATTCTGTGAGAGCAGCTTCTGCCAATTTATAACCATCTTACTGTCTGTCAGGTGATCTCATGATCAGCCTCTTCCTATGACCAGATACCCCTACCAGGCAACCACTCCTTTCCCCCGCCTTTCCCCATCAACAGAAAGTTTCGATGGAAAATGTTCACCCATCCCCAGCAAGGAACAGATCCAAAGCTCATTGAAGCTAAAGAAAAGTCTCCAATTGACTTCAGTCAATATTTGGCTCAGTCAATACTTGGATATTCAAAAGGAACCAAACTCCCATTCCAGGGAATTGTCCAGGGAACTGGATGTCTAACTGCTCATTGAAAATGTGCATTTGCTCATGGGCAGTTGTCAATCACAATATGGGGTTTCCCATCTTGTACTGGCATTAAAGTGTTGAAAGGAAAATAACACTGGAAGCAAAATGAGTTTGGCCCACATACACATTGCCAGATTAAGAACTTCATAATGTTAATCAGTAGAGTAACTTTGATGTTGTTTTATGTTATGGAACAATAGCTTAATTCCATTTTGCATATTTATGGAAAAATCATAAGCAGTATTTCTAGGTGCACAAGTGACTGATGATTCAGACAAAACTTCCCTGGACTAACCAGGGCATAGTCAGTATGAATATTCAAATATCAGTGTGTGAGCAAGTTTGCTAGTGCTATGAATATTGATAGCCCCATCACACTAGTACTTCATAATGTGTACTAATACATCACAATTGTACAGCTTTATAAATTGATTGGACTACGTTTATCCTTTTCTGTCCCCATATTATACTCTCAAGTCAATGGGATGAATCTATCTCAGTGTTTACAAAGTCCAAAGAAAGCCAAACAAAGCAGGCCCTTGATATCAGTTCATGATCACCAGAGAAACTCTTTCATAGGTTGGAGAGAAGATAAATAAATAAAAGCCCTATGTAAAACAGCAACAGTTTTCTATGAATAAAAACTAACATTCTCTGGCCTGTGATGAGAAAAGCTGTTCTGGTTTTACGCAGGCTAGCTCTGCATGATGATCAACTCTGCATTATTCAGACTAAGTCCCTAATTCTGAAAACACATGTGCATGTGCTTAATTTTACTCACGTGAGTAGTCCAATCAAAGTCAAAGGGATTACTCACATGGGTAAACTGAAGCACTCACATAAGAATGTCCAGGACTTGGGTCAATGGCTCGGGTCCTTATGAATGACAACGGGGCTGGTGTAGTTTTTTACACATTGATTTTAATGAGAAGAGGCAGCCATTTTTTTTATACACAGCTGTTCTCCGGGAGACGGTGTCACTGTACAAACTTGTCTTAACTTCAGTTAAACTACAAATGTTTACTTATTTATTACTCTGGCAGAGCAAGTGTTAATATTGACATTATTTCTGCATAATGAGTCATATGTTGTTTTCCTAACCATTCCCAATACGATTTCTTGTCTAATTAGATAAGGACAGAATTGTTCAAAAAACAATGTTTTAATGAGGCCCACAGCAGTTTATTATAATCCATAATAATGGATGCTTTCTATGAAGTTCTCCTAACTTTGGGGAATTACGTCAGTATGAACATTACTGGCATAACTAGTGCTGGACAATAGCATTTACTCTCTCCCTTTTTTTCCCCCCTTTCGATGTCTTCACTTTTGGGTCAAATTCATCTCTTGAATTCTTTTATGCCAGGACTACATTTGACCTATTGTGTCCATAGCCATGACAAATCAAACCAGGTCACTGTGGGAATGAGTCCATGGTCCTTGCTAACATTGACTAGTAATTACTTATACCAGTAGCCTCAGTGAGATCAAGTACTACTCAGTGCAAATAAAGCAAGATAGGCTTCAGTTCCAAATAAACCAAGAAGAGTTTTAATGTGCACAAAACAGACAAGAAGGGGCTTTATCCCATACATAACAACATGTTAAGGAATTTTGAAACTCTAGGCTCGATTCTGATGTCCTTACACTGAATAGCCCCTTACTCTGAGAATGGTCTCGTGGACTTCCACGTGCTTAAAAAGTGTGGGTAAGGGGATTAAAATCTGCCATTAAAAAGCCAAAAAAACCCCCTATGTTAGGGAAATAACCAGAATCTCCTATTTAATCTGGAAAAAACAGTGCAATCCTCAGTGTTTTACATCAATGCAACATTAATATAAATCAGTGTTTCAACTGATGATCAAGTGAAACACAATTGGCCAGATTCTCAGCTAGTGTAAATCAGCATCAATCCACTAATGTAAGTGGCCCAGAAACCCTTGCTAATGTAACTCGATGGAGTGCCACTTAAATCGACACGGCTATATCTCCAGTGGGCGTAGATCATCCTTGATCCATTGAAATCAATGGTGCTCCAGCTGGTGTAATCTAGCATCACTGCATTGCAATCAACGGGGCAGATCCCCGGCAGGTGAAAATCAACATTAGCTCCATTGGCGGTAATAGGTGAGAGCCACAGCTTTAATAAATAGCTACACTGAAGTCATTGGAGCAGACCCATAAATTTTGATTTTGAATTTCCCAACTTTTAATTTGATTGATTGTTCTCCTGTTCTTGTGTTATGAGACGGGAGAAGAGACATTCTTGATCTACCCTCTATAGACAGTCTCCACCAATTGGAGAATGAAAATAGTGGTATATTAGGTGATGCTCTGTTTCCATCTTAGCATTTTGTCAGAAGCCCAGGCAATGGTTATTCTGAGGTTGTTTAATCAGTTCTCACTAAGAATCGTCTGCATTGTCAACTTTGTCCATAACCCTTCCTGACTTTTTATAGGTCCATATCTGAGTCTGCTCTGGAATCAGAGTGAACTTCACAAGATCTATGAGTTTTATGGAAATATTTTCCACATACCAGGCCCTGAGTTCTCTCTCTGATCCCACGTGACTGAGATGTACTCTTCTCTGCTATCCTGGCCTCCTTAAATTCCCGTAACAGTAGTGCTGGAATTGAGATTCTGTGATTTTAGCACACTGGGAGTTGAGCACAGTCTAATGAGAGAGAATATAAAATGGATGGGCCTGTATATTTAAGTGTCCTCTATTGGGGTGCAATTTCAGAACAGCTCAGGTATTTGTATAATTTCAGCATCCTTTTACCTGAGTTTCAGTCTACAGAGGGCATTCAATCAAAAGCACTAAAGGTATCTTATAGCAAAGCGGGACTTACCCTGCGGCGCCGCCTGCTGGTACGTTCAGGGAATTAAGTTGTTTTCAGTCTCTGGAGCGCCCTCTGCAGGCCGGTGTCCCACTTGCCGCTGGCCCTGTGTCCCTCTCTGCACCCTGGTGTCCTCTTACCTGGGGTGCTGCACCCCTGCAGTACCCCCACTGTCTCAGGGTCTCCCCTCCCCAGCGGACTCCCCACCCCTTATCCCCACCTTGCCTCAGCCTAGGCAACTGCCAGTCACCACTTACCCCCATTCACTGGGGCAGACTGCAGTATAATGGCCAGTCATCACAGGCAAGGAGGGTTTGGCCTGCTGCCTCTGCCTACCCAGGGGCTGCCCCAGCAACCCCAGTACCCCTTGTTGGGTTGTCCCCTAGGCCCTGCAGCCTGGGGGTTTCCAGGCCGGAGCTCCCCCAGCTCCTCTTGCCTTGCCCCAGCCCTGCTCCACTCTAGGTACCCTGTCAAGCTCCCCAGCAGCCAGGCCTGTCTGCCTCTGTAGCCAGAGGAGACACTGTCTCTGCACCAAACTCTGGGCCCTTTTATCAGGGCCAGCTGGGCCCTAACTGACCCAGCCCCCGCTGTGGCTGCTCCGCGCCAGTTGCTTTCTGTTGCAGCCCTTTGCTGGGCTGCCTTTCCCCTGCCACAGCCCTCTGCAGGGCTGTTTTAACCCAATTTTCCTGGAGTGGGGCAGCCACCCCACTACATAACTGCAATTCACCTTGAAATCAAGTCTAAGAGGCCTGTGGTTTACAAACAGAATCTCTTGAGGTCTAGCCTTACTGATGACAACAAACTGCAGACACCCTCGAAGGAGAATGCTGGAAGTGTGCTACTCCCGTAATAAGCCAGTGGTCAGTGGATTGAAACCAAGATCAGCTGGCCCTGGCCTGTTTCTTCTTTATGGGTATAAAATGGCCATGAATAAAGTTAGTCTGAAAAGTGGAAGAAGGTTTCTAACCATCAGAGGAGTGGGGTTCAGGAACAGCCTCCCACTAGGATTAAGGGAATTATTCCACCTAACTCAATTTAAAGGAGGAATACTTGTGGCACCTTAGAGACTAACCAGGTTATTTCAGCATCAGCTTTCGTGAGCTGTGAATGCATTCGACATTTCCCTAGTTAAGTTCCCTTCAGACGTTCTTATCACCTGTCAGACACAGATCCATTACAAAAGGTTTTTTTTCTCCTGCTGATAATGGCCCATCCAAATTAAACAGCCTCTTAGAACTGGTACGGTAATGTTCAACTTTTTTTTTTCTTTCTGTGTATATAAATACATCTTACTTCTGTTCTATTCTATACATCCGATGAAGTGGGCTACAGCCCATGAAAGCTTATGCTGAAATAAACTGGTTAGTCTCTAAGGTGCCACAAGTATTCCTCGTTTTATTTATGGATACAGACTAACACAGCGGCTAATCTTAAACCTGTCAATTTAAAGTGAAGCTGAAAAAGTTTATAAATGGGATTAGATCAGGTTGCTGTTCCTGGAGGGGTGTCACTTCTTGTTCTGTGTTCCTACTGGGATTGCCAATATTAACAAGCCTGCATTATGCACAATCATTTTTGTGCAAATCAAAGAAATAGTGCAATCAGAGAAATCAGGATGGTGACAGAACTTGCCCCCTTTCACAGATGTTTATTGATTTTTTAAAAAAATCATTAATTACATTTATTGAGAAAATATCTTCCTGTAGAGCATCTTTCTAGAGGCATCCTTCACCTCCTTGTTTGTCAGGCTGTGGATCAGGGGTTTCAGCATAGGGAACACAGAGATGACATTGTCTTGGTCCATTGTGTAGCCAGACCTAGGTCGTAAATGAATAAAATCAGAGTACCGTAGAAGATAGTGAGGTGAGAGGCAGAGGTACAGAAGGGTCTGAGTCTCCCTTAACAGAGTGGATCTTCAGAATGGTGTAGTAAGAAGATGGTCTGAAACATAAGGCCTTGTATCAGAGGCCTGGTTTGAGGCCTGAGCTAAAGTAGTCAAAACTTTCCAAAAAAAGTGAACAGCAACTTTTAAAATAGTCAGATTTGGGCTGATTTTCATGGGAATGGCATAAGGCACCGCCCCATCAAATTTCAAGTCACTGCTGCAAAGGTTGGGGTCACCAGAGCTTCTCAGAGGCAAAGTCATTAGATTTATTTTTGTTTAATGTGAGCATAACTGGTTTTTTCCCCCTAGCTTTGGTCTCAGAAATGGCAGACCAGGTTGAAATTTTCCCACTAAATAGATTTTAAGTCAGGTCAATACACCAGCATGAAGCATGTCAATTTTGGAACATCCATGTGTTTCATGTTGATTAACAATTTTTTTTGACATTTCCAAATGGACCTGTTTTACAATTTCTATTCTGTTCAAAATGTTAATATTTAAACATTTTTCCTTGATTTGGGATGCAAACAAATATTGTCAAGTCAGTTTTTCCCATGGGGTATGGAAATGTTGAATTTCATTCAGCTCTCCCAGTGTTCAAGTGGCTGCAACATGCTTTTCAAATGTGGGGCGTGGGGTGGAGTGTAACAGGGAGTGTGATGTGTGCATGTGCGGGGAGAGAGGGGGTTTTGGGGCTGCTGACAGATGTCAGCATGCTATCCTGTAAGTTCAGACCCCTCTCTCGCCCCACCTCTCACTCACTCAAAGCACACAGTAAATGTTTGCTTTTTCTCGGAACAGATAAGCTGCCGGCTGTCTGAAACTGAGCTTTGAAAGGGCACTTCTGCATTCCTGCAGCTGATTTCACAACAATGAGACAAGTGGCCTTTGACTTTAGGGGATTATGGGATGTTTCCGAAGATCAATTAGAGCGCAGTAACGCAACTTCTCTTTCACACTGACGCTGCAGTGTCTCACCCAATGCACATTAGACATTATCCCTCTCGGGGAGGTGGAGTACCAGGAGCACTCCAGCCAGGGAGTCAGAGCGCTCTACGTGCCTTGCCAGTGTTGACGGGGAGTTAAGTACGGTGCTCTAGGTGGCTTTATTGCAGTATAATGTGCAAGTGTAGCCAAGCCCTAAGTGTTGGCATGTGACAGAGATAAAACCTGTACTCCTAAATCACAAAGTACTTAGGGCTAGATTCACTTAGGTGTCTAATTGCCACTTTGGGCATCTCCATCCAGAGCCAGGCCCCATTGCTATTCCCAAAATCCCCACTCAGCTGAGGCCAAACCCCATAGGTGCCTAAACTCACTTGGCACCTACATTTTTTTTTTTTTTTTTTTTGCAGTAAAAGCTCCTTTGTGCCCATGTTTTGGCCTCTGAGTTCACCACTACTTCTTTCTGAGCATCCAGATACCTAGCCCTTTCCCCTCACAGGAGAAGAGATTAGACCAGGGGTCTCCCACCTCTCCTGTGGGCACTCTAGCTGCTGAAGTATAGGATATTCTAGTCTGGTTTTCCCTCAGAACAGCTCCAGCAGGAGAGACTACTTTGGAATCTGTGACCAACCTCCAGGAGATATAAAAGACATTTTAATGATCTCTTCTGTGCCGGGCCTGCCATTCTGAGATTCATGCTGCTTCAGGGATTTTGTCCCTAGTTGCCACCAAACCAAATAAGAATCACCTGTGTTTACCACACACCATTTTACTGGGATCAGTGATAACATACCTCTTTCTCAAGTATGCTTAATCCACTCATCTTTGAAAGAGTAGGAATAAATATTCTCTCTATCTTTTGCTTTTAAAATTTAAATTAGATTCCCTGTCATCAGCTTTCCAGATATTTTGACCTCATTAATTTTTGGCTTTTCTGCTTCAGAATAATACACGGTGGGAAAAGGTACCTGATGCTACATGATTGTTTATGTTGAGGGTATCTATTTTCAGAAAAAATATATAGTGTATGATAAATAGGGAAAACCATAAAATATAATCTCTTGTTTTCTTATGTCTTATTTTGCCATCTCAATTATTTAGTCTCCAAAGTGTTCCTTTTGCATGAAGAATTGTGGTGTTAACTCAAAAATTCTAGAAAGGATCTGGTGCTGGAGAGGCAATTTTAAGAATAGAAGTTCTCCATTTACACACCAAATGGGTACAGCATAAATTAAAAGCGACTCAAGGTTCCAGTCTACAATAATACATCTCCTTCTGACCATCTGCAGGGCAAAGCTGAAGTATACCAGCAGGTAAGGACCAGACACAGAGTTCTCAGAAAACTTTGCCACACACCTGGCTGTGTGCCTGTTCTGAGGAGGAACAATATTTCTGTCTCTGCTTAATATCACTTGAAACACAATGCTCTTGGTTCTCTCATTGACACTGGGGATCAAGCCCAGGACTACCTGATTTTAAAATGCCTGTTTTTGTTGGCTCAGTGTAGTCCAGTCTCTGGAGGAGGACAGAGAGCTATGAAGTGTGAGCGTAGGTTACACAGTCCAGCACCGTTATCAGCTCTATATTTAATTATCAAAAAAAGAATCAGGCATTTACTACTGGAGGAGCTGGTGGTGTTTCCTGTATTAGGTCACCGAGCACTTTCCATTCTAACTGCTTCTTGCATTCTTGTTTTTGAGAAGCTAAAACACTTCCATTGTTTGCAGCAAGTTTTTGTAATTCAGTTGGGAGAAAGCCCTCACACCTGAGAAGAGCATTTTTGTTTGTTTGTTGTTGGGTTTTTTTGGGTTTTTTTTCCCTTGAAATTCTATTCAGGTTTAACTGAGTTACAGCTTTTGACAGTCACTGTCATCCCTTTCTTGCTACAGTTGTGAGCAAAATTTGAGCTTTCAGCTGGTACAATACCTGTATTCTAAACAGATGGGACCATGCTGCCACCAACAAAAGCAGAGACATTGACAATGTTGCACTTGGAATAGTGATTGCTTCTGGACCTGCTCAACCAGAGCATGACATGCATTACATACATGGCCCATTTGTTCATTCCCTTCTCTGGGGATTTTACTGGGGCAGGCTCTCCCCTAGGTTTCCCAGAGGAAGAGAGAGGCAGAATACTGGGCCAGGCTCCCCAAAGATCCTACACATCTCACTGGTCATCTATAGGAAAACAGCCTGTTCTTGCAAAGGCCTGTAGTTCAAGTGGTAGAAGTCTGTAATGGACTGCATGTGGTTACAGGTACAAACCAAGAAGATGCAGAATGGAGGTGCTGTGACAGAATTGAGATTTGCCTTTTTAAAAACCTAGGACATTACATATGTGAAACTATATTAATAAAACATTATTTAGGTTGCCTACTCAGTCACTCAAAAGTTAGTGTGTCTTATACACCGAATAAGGCAGGAATCCAGTGGTTCTAAGAAAAACAGCATGTGATAATGTAAATAAAGGCTATCATAATGCAAACAGCCAAGGAAGCAGAATTTAGGTTGCATGAGCAACTGCAAATTTGGTATTTCCTAACTTCCAATTGCTGAGCTTTTAAACCTTAAGAAAATATGTTGGGCAGTTTTTTGGTATTTTTTTTCTGGGGTGGGGGAGGAGGGGCTGATTCACAGTATGAATATTAAGAACTGTTACGTTAGGTTTGATACAGACATTTGCAAGGGATGTAAACCTTGATGCTTCAGAAGATGAGGTAACCACTAATTACCTGGATGTAGGGTGAAAATGCCTGTATAGGCATGTTATTGAATAACTTCCTACTGTGAGGGCTTTGCCCCTTTATCTGAAGCACACTGCAAAGTCTGCCAATGCATAGACAATACTCAATTAGAAGCATCATTTGTCTGATCTGGTGTGGAAATTCCTACGTTCCCTATATTTACTAAAAACAATTTTATTTCTTTTTACTCTCTAGCACAGAGGGAATAGACAGAGGGAATATGCAGAATCTAGACACCTATGTTTTTCCAGTATCTGGAAAACTCCCAGATTATCTCCAACTCATTTTCTTTCTATCCTAAAGATTACAAATGGACATGAGATGCTTTGCTCCCATCAGCACACATCTCACACTGTGTTACCATGTCACTGGTCAGATTCTGATGTTGGTCACACTAGTGTGAATGTAGAGTAACTCAGCTGAAGTCAATTGGTTAATGAGGAGTCAAACCAGTCCATATCTTCCTCCACCAAATACAAACCACAATGGAGTTTACTGCCTGTACACCTATACCATGACTGGTAAGAAACATAATTATTATTATCTTTTGAGCGTCTCTTTGTAAATGTGGCAGTGAAATCCCATGGAAACATGACGGCCATACTGGATCAGACCAAAGGTCCATCTAGCCCAGTGTCCTGTCTTCTGACAGTGGCTAATGCCAGGTGCCCCAAAGTGAATGAACAGAACTGATAATCAAGAGGTCCATCCCCAGTCACCCATTCCCAGCTTCTGGCAAACAGAGGCTAGGGACACCATCCCTGCCCACCCTGGCTAATTGTTGTTGACGGACTTATCCTCCATGAATTTATCTTGAACGCTGCTATAGTCTTGGCCTTCACAGCATCCTCTGGCAAGGAGTTCCACAGGTTGCCTTAGTATTTATCCCGAGGAGATGGATTTTCTCATTTCTCAGCTCTGTGAATCTGAGTCAAAAGTAATCATAGAATCAGTTACAGTCCACACCACCTAAAGTGTTTTTATCTTTAGTAGGATTTGTAACAGAGAGGAAAAATAATGCATGTGGTTACAAAGATTATCTGTAAAACATACAGCAACTCCAGTAGGACAGTGACACCTTAAAGCTACATAGACAGTGATACCAAACTTTTCTATTGGGGCTGCCTCATATTAGGCACCTAAATCTATATTTAGGCACCAATATAAAAGGGGCACAGAATATTGCTTGTGCCCTTTGAGGTCGTTTGGATGAGGAAGAAAAAATCAATGACAATGAATGCACTTGATAGCATTGATTATTTGCGTACATTGTTAGGAGATTATTTGCCTCCCTTCTAAACTAAAGACTCCCAATCTATCTCTTATTTTATAGAAGATTTGACCGACTTGATGCTTTCATACTCATTAACACAGAGTACGCGACATTTCTGTAGCTGGAACATGTCCTATCTCTAAGGGAAAGCATGTGGGAAATATAAAGAGAACATACACCAAAGGACGCTCCTAGGGAATTTCAGCTATATTATGTTTATACACTGTTTCATAGGAACAATCAGGGATTATGAGGGATCCATACTCAATACTTTATTGGTCCTTGATGAATTGTAATCTTTATTTTTATTTTTCACCAGCAGAGGAGAGCGTTTCTGGACTAAATGGCAGAGAGAAACCGCACTGCAGTGACCGAGTTCATTTTCGTAGGATTCACAGACCATCCAGATCTACAGATCCCCCTCTTTATGTTGTTCCTAGGGATGTATGGGGTCAGCCTGATGGGGAATCTTGGGATGATAGCATTAATCATGGTTGAAACCCGACTTCATACGCCCATGTACTTCTTCCTAAGCCAGATGTCCATTGTGGATATTGGATACTCCACTGCTATAGCTCCCAGGTTGCTAATGACTTTTGTAGCAGAGACTAGAACCATTCCTTTGACTGAGTGTGCGGCGCAACTATTCTTTGTCTGTTTCTTTGTGACCAGTGAATGTTGCCTCCTGGCTGTGATAGCGTATGACCGCTTTAAAGCGATCTGTAATCCTCTGCTCTATAGAGCCATTATGCCCAAGAGACATTGTGTCCTGTTAGTGGCTGGTACATATGTATGTGGCTCTGTGAATTCAGTTGTGCACACTCTGTTTATATTCAGTCTGTCCTTCTGCAGCTCCAATGTTGTCAATCATTTCTTCTGTGATGTGCCCCCCATGCTGAAGCTGTCCTGCTCTGACACCCATGTCACTGATCTTGTGCTTTTCACTTTCTCTACTGTAATTGGCATGACTACTTTCCTGGGCATCCTCATCTCCTATGTGTGCATCCTTGCGGCCATTCTCAGGATCCATTCTGCCAATGGGAGACACAAAACTTTTTCCACCTGTGCCTCCCACCTGACAGTCATCACTATGTTTTATGGGACCCTGATATGTATATACTTAAGACCCAGTTCCAACTATTTGATGGACCAAGACAAGATTACGTCTGTGTTTTACACCCTTGTGATCCCCATGTTGAACCCCCTGATCTACAGCCTGAGAAACAAGGATGTAAATGATGCCTTTAAAAGGGTGATATACAGGAAGCTTTTTCCTTGGTAATTATAATCATTATTATATTTTAACCAATAAACAGTAGAGGGAAGACTATTGAGTTCTCTTTATCATTATCCTTACTTCTATGACTGATCCACTCCGTGTGATGTATAGAAAATAATATAATGTAACACATTCAACAGTAATGTCTTATATTGTATTTGTCAAGATCTACGAATGAGGGTCTGTGACACTGTCGAATCGGCAAGATACTCTGACATTTGGCTTAAAGGACAATTGCTGTTGCCATTTGTTTTAGGCCTTATACCCTCTACAGGTTGGAGTTTGGGTGAGAGGATGAGATCGTATGTGTCCTTCATCAGTTCTAAGATTTCATCCAGGGGAGGTCACTGTTAAACGTACAGAATAAAAGAACCAGAACTGAGACAACAGTTATTAAAGCTCAGCTTAGGTAGGTAGGTCATGTTATCAAAATGTGTAATGATAAATTCCACAGAAAAGACCTCTATGGTGAGCTGAAACTTGGAAAGCACAAGATAGGTGGTCAACACAAATGCTTCAAAGACATCCTAAGCCAGAATCTCAACTGTTGGGGGTGACTTTCCCTCCAAAGAATGAGGCTGGTGGCCACTTGTATCTAAAAACACACTTTATTCCAGAGCATGCAAGCGTGGGTAGTTCGCAAGGAGCTACAAAGTACAGGAGTGTCATGATGACCTTTTATCAGAAAACATAATACATAGCATTGTAATGCAATGAGGGGTCTTAACCTATCAGGGGCTAGCAATCTTTATCTATAACCAATCATTTTACAATTCAAGCTGTTCACGCGCCCACCAGGCATCCCTCAGGCCCCTCTCACGTGTCCAAGAAGCCCCCCATCTTTATGACCTTGTTTGTGTGTCCCATATCTATCTCTAGCAGAATGAGACTTAGCAAAATAACATCTTATCGTGTGAGACAGAAGGGCGCCTCTTGTTTATCACTTCTAGAGAATTGTTTAACATTCCCTTAATCAGAAGGTATGTGCATTTGGCCTTTGCCTCACCCAATTTGCTATGCAAGGATGGGAAAGGGAGGGGAGTAAAGCTAAAAGAAGTGCACTTTGGTTCAGGCCCTTAAGGCCTGCATTCAATTAAGCATGAGACTAGCCTAAAATTATATATTTTACCCCGCCCCACCCCAACCCATGCAACATAAATGTAGATAAGTTTGAAGACACAGTCAAGGATAGTCCTGAAAGGAGGCAACCATCCATAAACACTTTGAGAAAGACACATAAAAGCTGATTGAAAAAATGATCAAGCATCATGATACATCTTTATGGATAGCCTGCATATCTCTAAGTGACATCCATTTAGAACATTGCTCCTCACAGATCAGGCTTTACAGCCACAAGGGAGCATATGAGATGCATGATGTCATTGCTGGATACAATGGACAGTCATACATTCTCTTTCCAGATGTGTTCCATGCTAATGTCTGATGTTCACAGAATTTTGAGTCAGAGAATTTTTAGATGTTTCAGCTAGATCCATAAAGACACTTAAAGTAATTAATAGCCATTTGAGGCACACAAGTCCAAAATTTAGGTGCTACTGAGCCGCAAAGGCACAAAAGAGCTATTAGATTCCTAGTTCCCCAGATGCTCATTGGGACCTGAGTGCTTAACTAACCTTTGTGATTTTGGAATATCCCTCCTTTGGCTACGCCTACACTTGCATACTTGGGTAGTGGCGTGTGTACATTCTCCTGCATATTTCTCAGAACTGTGTGTAGTGTTCACATATACTGTGCTGGAGAGAGGTAAAACCATGTGTAGACACATATACCTGTGTCCACCCTGCCACTTTTGTTATGTGAGAACAGCGCTACCACTTCAGAGGCAGTGTCCCAGGGTTCTGTGCCTCACAGGAGACACCCTAGGAACTGCCTTTCTGAGTGCAGCTGCCACTGCCCATCCCTTTTACACATTTGCCCATGGCAGTACCAGCTCGTCTCTCCCTCTGGTCAAATTCAGTGGAAGACCTGGAATGATGGTGGTTCTGCTCCTGTTCCTTGTTAGCAGGTTTCCCTTCACACTCTCAGTCCCCCGGTTCTCGTTATGCAGACAGAGAGCAGAAGACCAGAAGTCAAAAGTGCAGATAGTGCAGTGTTTATTGGTTTAGTTTCCAGCAAACGTGTCCCATAACTCTGAGGTCATAGATCCTTGTTTCCCAGTGTCCTGTTCCCCACCTCCTCAACAGACATAATTATACCTGAAAACAGTCACAGCCTTTACAACTTATGGTCATGTTCCATTTTGGAGGGTCATGGGTCTGGGGTCTTCATCACACCATTTTTGTGACCCATGGGACGGGTAAAGAGTGAGGTTGTGCTATGGTCAGGGGCAGGCATTTTTCTGGCCTTTTAGTGTTTTAACTCCCCACCCCCCGATCCCCCCTTGTCCCTCCCCACTGGTTACTTCACCTTGCCTTGAGATAGGAGTTGAAGCGGTCTTCGTGTGTGTCCTCATATATTATACTCCCACCATGCCCAGCAACACTTTAACTGCTCTTCTCTGTTCCCTCTATACTAACAAACTCCTCTGGCTTAGGCAAAAGTAGCATACATGGTCTCTGTCTTTGTCCTTAGTAAGGGTCCCTTTGTTCACACATATTGGTAAGAATGTACATGTATCAAAAAATCAAACAAGCAAGCAAAACTTAAAATACTATCTCAGGTGAAAATACAAGCCAGGATCCTACATTGGCACTCGCACTCCTAACACTTCTTGAGGGGCAAGTGGTCATACGGTGGGGTGGGCGATTGGCAAGATGCTGGATGGAATCTGGACAGAGCTCTCTGACATGATGAAGATGGCTGACCCTGAGGGGCGACTGACAATCTCCTCTGGCCCCATGGGACAGATATGGTGACTGCCAGTATTGCCAAGGTATGCCCATGGATGGACCGCCACTTCTGGCCCAGGAGAACCAGTGTGGTGTGGTGAGATTGCATGATTTGGAAAACTGGGATGATGAACAGTGGCTTCAGAATGAGGAGAAAGACCTTCTTGGGGCTGTGTGATGAGACCCCACCCCAAACCTCCAGTGCCACATGACTCCATTTAGGAAAGCCATGCCAGTGTCAAAGCAAATAGATATTGCCCTGAGGAAGCTGGAGATACCTGACCAGCTCTGACAACTTTTTCAGTTCAGAGGGAGGACTGGAGGCTAATAATGGAAAGATACAGGTAGTACTGTTTTTTTTAAAAAAAAATAAATATTTACAGTGCCTCAAAGGGGTGATTGGAAAGGGGTTTGGTTCCGCCCAGGGCCTGAGGAAGAGCTCTGTGTATGCTTAAAAGCTGGTCTCTCTCTCACCAATAGAAGTTGGCCCAATAAAAGATATGACCTCACTCACCATGTCTCTCTCTCAAGTTGGGAGCTGGAAGCCTGCAAGGTGTACGAGTACTTTAAATTCAGCAGTGAAAAATCAATTATTGGCTCAGCTCTATTTATATTGTCCCGTCATCAAAGTATCTCAGAAGCTTTAATATATTTATCCTCACAACATCCTGGTGAGGTAGAGAAGTGTTAATGTCCCCACATTGCAGGAACAGAAAGACCATGCTTTGCTCTGTGTCAAACAGGAAGATGGTGAGGGAGAAAGGAACTGACCATGTCTCCTAATTTCAGCCTAGTGTTCTAGCCACTGAAGGGATTGTTCAGGTTTCCTGCCTGAGAAAAATAGTTGGTTCACTTTGAAAAAGAGATAAAAGAATCACCAGCATGTTTGCAAAGGTTTTGGAGGCAACACAGTTGAGTGCAGTTATTCCCCTGAAAGATGTTCTAATAATCCCACCTGTGCCTGGCCTGATGTTCAAACTTGGCAGCACTCCAAGGATTCTGTCCCAATACGCCACCAAAACAAACGTAAACAACTCCTTCAACATCCAAAAACAATCCCATTTGGGATTAAGAACATGAGACATCTCCCTCTTGTAGGCTTATCATTTAAGCTCCGAAGGTGATGGTATAAATTTTCTCCTTTGGTTCCGACATGTGGATACGATCGTCATTTAGAGCTAATTCACATGGAGGTCAGACTCATTGAAATCAGAGTCCTGATTATCTGAACAGCACATGTATCTAGGTTTTTCTGTTGCAGATTCACATTCTGAGAAAGGGAAGCAATTACTTAGGTAAGAATAATGTATTGCAAAATAAAGGGGGTCTCAGAGTACTAAAACTTTTATTTTTATTTTTTTGAAGATGTATTTGGATTGTAAAGAAATGTGTCAGTCGGCATATTTGCTACGTGTCTGGTGATCAAGGATTTGGATTTTTTCATGAATTTTGCACAATGAGGTGCAGGTGATTGACTAATCTGGAGGTAGATATTCTAAGAACACTCGATCCTCAGTTGGTGTCAGTCAACGTAGCTCCACTGAGGTCAATTCCCATTCATGCTATATCTAAAGATCTGGCTCATCACTCTTTATCCACAGCAGACTCAGCAACCTTCCACTCCATCCTGTCCATTTCCTAGATTTATATTCTCTAGCTGTGGGACTAGTCACACTGGCAGACTGCTGAAAGAGAGGAGCAGTGTTTTAGGGAAACCTTCCATTGTCACATCCAGTGCGTGTTCTGGTGCATGGCATAGGAGATGCACTTTCAAGAGATAACAGTTTTGCTTCTTCTTTGGTGATATACACCCTGAAAAATAATGTTTAGAAACATTCAGTCTAGAATGGTCAAAACCATTTTGATGGAGCAATTCTGTCAGAAAGTGAAAATTGGAGAAAAAATAACATTTTTCAGGAATTGTTGATTTTGATGAAAATTTGGATGGGAACATGTCTAATCAAAATATTTTTTACTTTACCATTTTGTTTTGATAATGTCAGAATGTTTTATTATGATAAGGTAAAAAATGTTTCATTTTGAATTTAATATATTGTTTTATTTCCTATTTTCTTTTATATTATATTACAAAGTTCATTTAATAGTCTATAGTATATTAAATCTCTTATATTATATTTTAAAATTATTTTAAAAAATCATTGTAATCAAAATATCTTTTCAATGTTTCTGAACTGAAATTCTTGTTTGGAATTTCCATTCCCAGGTAAATTTTGAAACATCAACATTTCATTCTTATTTGGAACAAAATCAGATTTCAAAATTTGGTTTTACCCATGAAATGGAAATTTCATTTTCTAACGAGCTCTAATTTAAACCAATAAAATGTGTACAGCCAGATTCACCAATGGACTTAGGTGTTGGAATGATCAGTGTTATACTGCCTAACTTTGAAGTCCCTAGAAAATTTCCAGGATTCACAAAAACTGAGTTAGGACCCTGGGTCCCCTATGCCATGCAAGGGGAGGGGGGTGAGAAAGCTGATTAGGAATGGGATCCACAAAAGCCAGCATGCGGAGTGGGAAGCTCGCTAATGGGAGAATGTCCTAAGTCCTGTCCTTCTCAGGAGTTCAGCACCTGAGTCCCGACTGCTTGTGATCCATGACCAGGAGGACTGTCCTGTAGACAGGCATCTAAGCTGCTTCATTTGAGAAATACTAGGGAAGGAAGTGTTGGTATCGCCAACCTTCTAACATTTATTCTGGTGGTAAGGGCAGTCATCCGGGATGTAGAAGATCCAAGTTCAATTCCCCCCACCCCTACTTGGTGGGGAGAAAACATGGGTGTCTCATCTCTCCAGAAAATGCCCTAACCACTGGGCTATGGGGTATTCTGATGAGGGCTCCTTCGGTCTCTCTGAATGAAGCTGTTCTACTGTGTACAAATACTTAAGTAGACAATCAGCCAAAAAGAGCGTGAGAATGATTCTATAGCCTGATGGGTTGAGCCCCTCAGTATAAAGAGTGGAACTGGAGAAATAGGATAAAAATTTAGGTGGGAGTTAATTGTGTGTGAGATCAGAGGCTCTGAAATACAAACAAGGGGCCAGGCTACTTGTATACATACTCTAGAAGCTCGTTGTGTAACTATGGCAACTCAGTATGGTGAATACAGACCCCTTTCCTACAATTCTGCCTGCCTGCCACATACCTTATTGTATGAAACAACCTGCCTGGCTCCATAAAAGGAAGTGGGCAAGCATCTATGTTCTATATCCTCACCTTAATTGCTTGCTGTTCAAAGAGTGCCACTGACCAGAGGTAGAATTAATCAACCTGGATAATCGTATGTGAATCTAGTCATAATAAATTATATTGTAATGAGCTCTTGTCAGAAAGCGCTGGGATTTCTATCTAGAAGAATATAAGCCTCTACCACCAGATCATTCGTTGGCGATCCCTCAGTTGGAAGATGATCTCTACCACGGATTTACATAGGGGTCCTGAGATGACTCAGGAATCCAGTCTTGAAACCACAAATCTGCCTGCAGTAGGTACAGACATTTCGTGGCAGGCCAGCTGCCTGTGGGGAGAATGTTCTTTCTTTTTCCTATTGCCTGAGCTAAGAGACCCAGGGCTGTTAGTTCAAAACCCATAATGGGGTCTTAAACCTCTGTTAAATCTGACCAGAGAACCACATGGTACATGAGAGGATTATGGAATCCTTAGATTTATCCACTGCCTCAAATTTATTCTTTTGTTGCAGGTGACAGTCAGAATGACTCCAAGGAATTGACACTCAGCCTTTATTTCTTTCTTCTTCCCATGTGATGCTCACTCTCTCCCTTATGGGAGACAGCACATCTGGGATAAATGTTGAAGGGGAATCACTCCACTGTGACCGAGTTCATCTTACTGGGATTCACGGACAACCAAAAACTGCGAGTCATGCTCTTTGTGGCATTTCTGTTGATCTACTTGCTGATCCTGGTGGGGAATCTCGGGATGGTCACTTTAATCAGGATTGACGCCTGGCTTCACACCCCCATGTACTTTTTCCTCAGTAACCTGGCCCTCTTAGATATTGGATACTCCACCGTCATTGCTCCCCGGACACTGATGACCTTTGTAGTGGAGAGCAAAGCGATTACGTTCACGGGGTGTGCCGTGCAGTTTTACTTCTTCTGCATTGCTGTGTCCTGTGAGTGCTGCCTGCTGGGTGTCATGGCGTACGATCGCTTCACGGCCATCTGCAGCCCCTTGCTCTACACCATCGTCCAAGAGTTGTGGCTAGTATGCTGCTCACAGGTGCAGAGTTACACTGCCAGCCTCTCGGTCATACTGTGTGTGTGTGTGTGTGTGTGTGTGTGTGTGTGTGTGTGTGTGTGTGAAAGTACAGCCACTATCATGAAAAGAGCTGAGGCTGCAAAACAAACACAGCTAGGATGGAATCATAATGACTCCTGTACCTACCACTAGGAGCACCCAGACATCAAGCACTAAAATATCCTGATACTGGAGAGAGAACCAGAACCTTCTGACCTCCTAGAGGTCGTAACGTGACGGATAGAGAAGTTTTGGTCATATCACCCCATACATGGAGATGGGTAGGCTTAGGTTACATCAGAGGATGGTACATGACCTCGTCAGAGGGTGACGAGGACAAGCGTCAGAGGGTAAGTACAAGCCCTATTGGTAGTAGGGTATAAATAATTATGTATAATAAAGCAACTTGTTTGGCCCAGGGGATGCTGGCAGGCTGTCCAGTGGTTAAGCCAGCTGTTCCATTGTATCGGAGGGCTCAAATTTGAAGGGTCTTGTAAGATATAGAATGTTTCTCATTGTGCGTCACTAAACCAGGGCTCGGGTGCCTTCGTTGCTCAGCTAATCCGTGGTCGTGTCAATTTCTTTGATCATGGGGTGTTCTCTTGGTTACCTGCTGGAGCTGAGATGGCACGCACCCGGGGTATGCACGCAGCCAGACAATATCTGTCAGCGCTCCCAACGAACACTGACCCCAACTGGGAGCTGAGCAGTACTGAAAATCTGCTTCCAATGGTGGTCACTGAACTCTTTAGAAAATCCAGTTGTAACCACAGAATGGTCTCACTTAAAACCTTTCTTCTCTACTGAGAGATATTATCAGTTCCAGCACCACTCCCTGTACTAAGCCTCCAGAATATACCTCCTACCTAGGGCCCTATGAAACTCACGGTCCATTGTGGTAAATTTCATGGTCGTAGCTTTTTAAAAATCTTGAATTTCATGGTGTCGGATATTTAAATCTTAAATTTCTGAGTGTTGCAACCATGGGGATCCTGACTCAAAAGTGGGCTGTGGGGGTAAAGCTATTGTAGGAGGGTCATGGTATTGCCACTCTTACTTCAGCAGTGCCTTCAGGGATGGGTGGCTGGAGAGTGGTGGCTATTGGCCAAGAACCCGGCTCTGGAGGCAGCGTTAATGTCAGCAGCAGCGAAGAGTAAGGGTGACAATACCATACCCTGCCACCCTCACGTCTCCACTGCTGCTGGCGGTGGTGCTGCCTTCTGGGCTAGGTGCCCATCCAGCAGCTGCCGCTGTCTGGCTGCCCAGCTCTGCAGGCAGCATAATAAGAAGGACGGCAACACTGCGACTTTCTACAGGAGCCGGATTTCATTGGGGAGAGAGATTTCAAGGTCCACGATGCATTTTTCAAGGCTGTGAAGATGGCAGGGCTCTATTCATACAGGTGAAGGTCCCAGTTCATTAAAGCACTTAAGAAAGTGAGTGCTGATGCCCTGGAGCACCCGTGGAGCTGGCGCCTGTGGGCGTGTGGGTTGCTCACTGGCCTAGGTTTGCCGCGGGAGGCCCTGGGTTTGAAGCCTGGAGACCGGGGCACGTCTGGCTCCAGAAGTGTAGGATGCCCCCTAAACAAATGTGAGAATCCAACTAACTATTTCTACAGCTATTTAAAAGGGAAACTGAAGACAAGAACTCTTGGAAACAAGAAAAGAGGGATGGAGGTAAGACGGTGAGAACCACTGGAAATCAGCTGTCTGAAGAAGGAGATGCTGTTCTAGTGATTGTCGTGGGCAGTAAGAAGGAACTGAGAGGGTTCAGGGCTGGCCAGGCCCCTTGTACAGCACATGAGGGAGGTAGAATTTGCCTGGCAGATACCACTGAGGGAAAAAGTCTCCTGTGACCGTCCATGCAGCTCACACACACCTACCACGGAAGGGGCACATGCAAACACCTGAAGAACAGATTTTTCTGTTCACTGGCAATTCTGAATTTTTTATAAATCATTTTGGGTTAGAATCATAGGGCTGGTCTTCATTGGGGTGGGGAATCAACTGAAGATACGCAACTTCAGCTACGTGAATCACGTAGCTGAAGACTGAGTATCTTCAGCCAACTTACCTGTCATCCTCATGGCGGCGGCAGTCGGCGGCACGCTGCACCGTCGACTCCGGCTTGTGCCTCGCATCAAGCAGGAGTTACGGGAGTCGACAGGGTGCTGCGGGCGATCGATTTCTCACGTCTTTACCAAATGCGAGAAATCGACCGCTAACAGATCGATTGCTATCCGCCGATCCAGCGAGTAGTGAAGACATACCCATAGAATTATAGAACTGGAAGGGACCTCAAGAGGTCACCTAGTCCAGTCCCCTGCACTCATAACATGACAAAGTATTATCTAGACCATCCCTGACAGGTGTTTGTCTAACCTGCTCTTAAAATCCCCAGTGATGGAGATTCCACAACCTCCCTAGACAAGTTATTCCACTGCCTAACCACCCTGACAGTTAGGAAGTTTTTCCCAATGCCCAACCTAAACCATCCTTGTTGCAATTTAAGCCCATTGCTTCTTGAGGTTAAGAAGAAGTTAAACCAAAACCAACTTTTTAAAAATTTTCTGTGAGTTAAAAAGTAAAAAAAATGTAAAAAGCTGAGCCCTGTGATCCAAGGGGTTTCCCTAGAGACTGAGCTAGCACCTGCAGGGCTTGGGGCACTGAGCAGTGGGGTGTGGGGGTGAGACGGGAGCAGCAGAGACAGAAGGAGGAAAGGAGCCCCAGAGAAGCAGTAGTCGCATGACCCCGAGGAAAGGTAAGATTTTGGGTGAGTCAGTGTAACATTCATGTGAATGTTTTATGTCCGCTGGGCTGTGTGTTTGTATTCCTGACAGCAAAAATCCATCTTGTAGGTCAGACAAAAGCTGGTGAGGTTGATGCTGAATTTTAGATCCTGGAGGGCGGGTTTAGATCCTGGGTGGGGGGAATTTGTTCCTCAGCATGGGGTGGCTCCAGGGAAGGTCTGTCTCTGGCTCAGACGAGCCTGCCCCGCCCCCTCATTCATTTGTCTCATTTCTTCACCAGTCCCCCTGCTCAGCCAAGGAGCTTCTGCCATCAGTCCCCCCAGCTCAGGCCTGTGGATAAGGCTGATGTTGCTAACTTTGTGTTCTGGGGTTAGTGGATGTGTCCTGTGGGGATGGGGTCGCAAACTAGGTTGCTGCTGTCGGGTGAACTTATTTCATACCCCACAGGATCCTCACGTCCCTCCATTCTCACCCACAAGCTTCCTGTGTAGCATCCTCCATGCCCCTCTATTTCAGGGGCTCTGTGTGCCCCCAAACTCCCTCCTCCTCCCATACTAGCTCCCCTGTTTTCCCTTCCAACACCAGCAGCTCTGTGACTCCCATTCCCCCCACACCAGGGGCTTTGTGTCCCCCATCCCTCACTCTCCCAATTCCTGAGTCCCCAATTCTCCTCCCTGGCAGGGGCTCTGAATGTGTTCCCATTCCCTTATTTCCCCCCATGTCCCCTCACTCCCTCCATAGCAGGGTTCCTAGTCTCCCCCCACCAGGTGTTCTATGTGCCCCCCATTACTTCCTCCCTCTATACCAGGGCCCCCTTCTCTCTCAGGCCAGGAGCTCTGTCTGCCCCCCACCCCCGATTCCCAACTTTCCCTCCATGCTAGGGGTTCTGTGTTCCCCCTTCCCCCCCCATACCAGGTTCCCCCAATTTCATGCTGTCTCGAGTGGCTCACAACTGTGAGTGCCAATCTCAGGTCAGACTGTCAGAAAACAGGACAGCCACCCCAAGATGGTGGTATGTCTATAATTAGACTTCACTAACCAGTAATAAATGTGAACCCCTGGATCACTGGACCAGTCTTATCAGGGACTCACAGAGAGTCCAGTTAAGCTCTCCAGCCCATCTTACCATGCAAACAAACTGAACTTAGTGATAATGGTCATATAAACCAAAAATCACCCCACATCAGGTTGCTCCCAGTCCCAAGACACCAGCCACTTTCCCCTCATCAATTAGTACTCTGAATGTTACCCCGAGGACAACACTGGTAGCCAATGCTATAGTTAACTAACTATAAGTTTATTAGCTGCGAAAAAGAAATGAGTGTTATTGAGAGGTTAAAGCAGGTAAAATACAATAACAGGTGAGTCAAAGTTTGTGAATCCCAAAGGATAGCAGAAATGTAGTAATCTGCCAGTTCTGGGCTACCCACAATAACTCTGGGGATCTCCTTCTTCTCTTTAAGTTATTCCATCCTGTTAGAATCCAAACAGTCCAGAAATAAAGAATCTTCCTTTGAATCAGTACTTATAGCTTCTTCTCCTCGCAACAATCAGAGACGTGCTCTTACTCACACAATGGCCAATTGCTTTGAATTTAGCACTCTTCATTTGCATTCAATGAATTATTTAATTATAAGCTTAGACACAATATAACTGCCTGCCTTTACATTATAATAAGAATAGATAAATGAAAACATTGCAAGTAACATTTCATTAGTTTCATGAAGTTCTAAAATTTGAATACACTCTTAGATTAACACACACTTCGATCTAAGTCTGTTTAATTACCAGGCATGCATAATATAAATGTACTGTAATAGTTAACAACAAGATATAGTTAGGTGAAGACAATACAATTAACATCTCCTTTGATCTCCATTAACCCACAAGTGAATTGGCCTGAATATCTACAAATACATTTGATAGTCAGACACAAGTGAATGGGCCTATGTCTCTGCCCTGAGCTGGTTTGTCAGCATCGCACCTGCCACCAGGAGTTATGTGAGCCCTTCACACCAGGGTCCCACATTCTCCCCCCATGCCCTGGGCCATGCCCCTACTCTCCCATCTATACACCCCCATTATCTCTTCCATCCCCCCTTCATATTATTTTTTTTCTGGGAGATCCGTTCTTCAGACAGCCAACATGTTACACTCCACTGGGAGGTTGGGCAGAGCTGAGCTGGGAGGTGTTGTTATGCTGGAAGCATTAATCCAGCCATCAACCAGTTGTTTGATCTGTAGACAACTGCAGAGGTGCTTGAAGATGTCACTGTGCTAAATTGATAACAGGGACTTTATGTGTTCCCCATTTCCCCCTTTCTGGTTTACTGATTTCATAGACTCTGAGGTCAGAAGGGACCATTATGATCATCTAGTCTGACCTCCTGCACAACGCAGGTCACAGAATTTTACCCACCCATTCCTGCAATATACCTCTTACCTATATCTGAGCTATTGAAGTCCTCAAATCTTGGTTTAAGGACTTCAAGGTACAGAGAATCCTCCCGCAAGAACCCTGAAATCAAAAGGGTTCTGGCCATTGGTGTCCAGAGCATCACCTGAAATTTTGGAATTGATCAGATGAGGCATTGAAAAATTATCCCATAAGAATCAGAGAGACAAACAGAGAAATAGCACCAAGCTGGGTGTAAGGGCATTGTATGCATGGTCAAAAAGTTAAATTTCTAGGCTTTTTTTTAATCTCTTGGACAGGGCAGCATCCACCACGTCCCTTTCTTGCCCATCCCCACAGCACCCACCATGCAGATGGTGGCCGGCAATCACAGGGGGAGTAGCCAGTAGCACCCTGGCTTCTCAGCCTTACTGCCCTAGGTGCGGGGGAGTGTGGGGCAGAAAGCAGGGCAGATGGAAGAACCATTCTCAGGGATGGGATGGGCTTGTGGGGTTTGCTGGCTGCATCCCTCCCTTCCCCATTATGTTACGCTGCAAAATTCCCTCATTGGTGTTTCTGAAGTGCTTTTTCCCTCCCATGTGTTTCCCCAGGGAAGATGAGCATCAGGGCCAGGTTGTTTGGTGTCAGATTAGCCACAAAAGTGCAGGTTATTGATGCTTTAAGTAGTAGAAGTGGATGGTTGGTATTCAGGGGGATCTTTGGAAGTTTGCAGGTCACTACATGGTACCATTGCAGCAGCAAGATACAGAGGTGAGGACAAAGATGGGATTTTGGTCATTTCCTCTGTAAGATAAAGATGCAAAAACTCCACATCTGGGTCTTTCCCTCATTTTTAATTTTGCCATAAATTCTATGTGACGTGAAATGTGAAAAAGCATTGTTTCTTTATCTGTTTGGAAGCTGCAACCTGTGTCTGATATTAAAATAGAAACGACAGTACATATTTAGAAGATATGGGATATTTTCACATGCCACGTTTAATGAAAATTAACTTCCTTAACTTTCCACTCATAACAGAGTTCCTCAGCCTGTTTTTTAATTAATTGTAAAGGCTTTCTCTAGGCTCTGCAGTGCCTGCTCTTTGGTTATTTTACCCCAGTCCTTAGGGAGATCGGCAGGGAGAGCGTGAAACTCCTCAGCAAACTGGTGATTGAATTCCTTGAAAACAAACTTCCAGTAATCGGAAGCCATGATGCTGGAATCTGGCAGGATATCCCAGTCTGGAAAATATTTGCGATAATCTTTAAAAGGATGAAACACCCCATTTGTCTCTGTACACATGAATGAGTTATTGGAAACCACAGAAGAGGAGCATATATCATAGTCAAGTGCCCTTGTTTTGTTCCACCGGTATTCCCCTAATCCGTTAGGTCGATGCACTTTGGCAAAACGCTTCTTATGACCTTGGGCTCCTGCATCACAGGGAACTTTACAGAACGGACACTGCTTCCCACAGACAAACACTCGATTGAAGAGCTCATCCTGGGGCCTCACTGCAAGTTTTGAGAGTTTTGACTGAATTTCCAGATCTTCAAAAGTGGATAAAACTTGTTTTTCCAGATCAGGAATAAACTGTTCTATAAAAGCTGAAAATTGGTCTCCACTTGCTGTGTTTTTAAACAGTATCACGTTGAAGCTGTCCCTGGGAATGACTAGATCCTGCTGCAGCTTTCCACACAAGTTGTCTAAAAAAGCAGAGACTGTCTTATTCTTCTCATCTTTGGAGTTTTTCAGAACATTGCTGAGTTTATTAATTACTGGGGAAAATCTTTTTCTCCAAATCTCCCAAACTTCCCTTCTCTTTGTAGCGTGTTAAGACATGTTTCTCTATCTGGGTTTTGATAAAATTGACATAAATTCCTTGAGTATTGCACATAATTCTTAAAGTCATTTTCTTCCAATAGCTGCTTCAGAACAAAGAATTGGAAATAGCTCTGGGTGCTGTACTTAGCAGACCATTTACTGTTAAGAATGTCGTCCACTATTTCTGTCCCAAGTCTGTTGTTCACATAGTCCACCAAGGCAGGTCCCAGACATTGATCACAGAAATTCCAAGCCCTGTTTTGACACGCATCCTTCTCTGAGTACAGAGCTTTGAATGTGGAGAGATACTGAGGTTTCAGTTTCCCCAGACGCTGCAGAGGATCATTTTCTTTAATGAATTCATCATGCATCTTCTGAAATGCCCAAGAGGCATCACCCAAAATGTGAAGCTTCAGGTCAATTTCAAAGCAGGCGCTGGTGTGAAGGTTTTGAACATTTGCCTGCTGAAGCTTCTCGTCAATCATCCGCAACAACTCTCTGCAGTAAGTTTCATCATAATCTGCTTTGCCATTTATCTTTTTTTCAGTGTAACTATTGCACTCATCTATTAAGGATTTAGCAAGAGCTTCTGTTTTTTGCCAGCATTCCTGCGTAAAGGGTTCTTTCACAGCTGACACTAATGTTTTCAGACCTTGGAATATGTTTAAGTCTAAGCATTTCTTTTTCATTTCAAAATTTTGTGTTTTATAAGTAGGCAAGCTTCTTGCACCTTCTAACATCTACCATACTGCACTCCCCTTATTCATTAGGTTGTTTCTCAGTTGGAACTCCATATTTTTATATATGATGCGTTTCTGTAAAGGACTGAGTGATAATTCTGACAATGTTTCTCTCCACATCTTGTCAAATTCCTCCTGTAGTTTTTCATTATTTAGTTTGCATTTGCTTTCCCTGCAATGGTTTAGAAGCCTGTCAACTTTCTCTTCAATTTTTTTCTTGTACTCCGATAGGATAGCATCTGTTTTATGTCGGCCTTTTCTAATTTCATTTGCTTCTTCCAACTTGCTGAATGAATAACTCTCCAGTTCATTCCGGAGCCCATTTGCACTTCTCCTAAAATCTTCTTTGTACTTTTCTATCAGGTGGAGATTTGCTGCTCCGCTTTCAAAATATTCTTTTAAATGATCCAAAATCTTCTCTGCTTCTTGCATCAGTTTGTCCTGTGCCTCATTTTTTAGTTTGGGTAAAACATCTAGTTTATCTGGTGGCTGATTTTGGATGAAAGTTTCTTTTTCAGATACCCAGAAATGTATCTCCCTCCGGAAACCCCATTCCCACTCAGAATACTTCACAGACAGCTGGTTATAGGCTTCAGCGACGAGGCTGTTTCTAAAGCTGAAGATGAAGTTCTCGTGTTTTACAGCCTTCCACAGGCTTCTCACCCATTCAAGAAATTGGGGAATGTCCTTGGGGGATCTGGAATGGGAACAGTCTTTCAGAAATTCAAACAAATATTTCTTTAATTCATAAACCTTTTCACTATCTCCCAAATTCACAGGAGCAATGGGGGGGGACTCCGTGCCACAGAGCAGGAATGCACCAATTATGTTTTTCCAGATCATAATCCATAATACCAGAAAATTTCATCTCTTTGCCTTTCTTTTCCATGTTTGCTGCAGCTTTGGTCATTTCATTCAGCTGCTCCAGGAGGTGTTTCCTGTCCCTCATGTTTTGGTCATGTGCAGACACATCACTGACGTTCTGATGCACAAACTGGCAGTTGGCTTTTTGCCCGATTTCCTCCATTCTGAGAAAGGCATGGACCACAATTTGCAGAACATCCTTCATTTCGGTGGTGTTCTCCATGGCCATGTTAACAATGGTTATGTCACTCAGTCCAACCACCAGTGTGGCCAGCTCATTGTCGTGTTGATAACTGTCCTCCAGCTTGGCCAGTTCAGGAGCTTTCAGACCTTCTGTATCTATCACCAGGATGAAATCACAGCCCAGTTCCTGCTGAAAGTTCTCTGCCACTTTAATGAGAGTCATGAAGACTCCTCACATACATCGGCCACTGCTCACTGCAAACTGCAGGCCGAACATGGTGTTGAGGAGGGTGGATTTCCCAGTGCTCTGCACTCCCAGCACCGTTAGAACCAGCATTCTGGACTTTCCCCCCAGCTTGGCATGGAGTTGGGTCACCATCCCGACTCTGCAAGCTTCACAGCAGCCCCTCAGACAGGGGCTTAGCACTCAGTTTTGCGCGTCGCACCACCTCCACCGGGTCCATTCCACAGGGAACATGAGGCTGCTCCATCCCCTAGGCACCCTCCCCTGTTGAGCCACCTCTCTGGCCGGGTTTGCTGAAGCCCCTGCAGTAAGGTCCCGTGGGCACTAGTGCACAGTGCAGTCATAAGGCTTAACCCCTTCCTGCCCACGCTGTAGCTGGGGGCGGACAGAAGGCATCTAGGTTTGTCATTGGCCAGCAGCAGCATGGGGGTGTTATCTGCTTTATGACACTGCGCAGGCAGGAAGGGACAAGCTGCTTCCAGCCGCGGTGGACGGGGCGGGAGACGAGAGGAGCTCTGAAAGACATGGGCCATGTCACCACTTCCCCTCTCTGCTCCCCTGCGGCTGGAAGCAGCTCCTGACCCTAGTCTGTAATGTGTAGACTAACAACAAGACACCTGCTTATATTATGTAATACTAATAAGACAAAAACAAGGTACTAGTTATTCATGAGGTATGCATGAGATGCAAATGTTCCTGTTATTTCTCTGCCTGCGTTCCTACGCGCAGTGGGCTTCATCCCAAGCATTGCTACGGTGCGTCGGGCTTTCCCCATCTCAGTGGCAGCAACGAAGGTAGCCCCCGTTGTGGGTGTGTCACTTTTGCCTTCAATAAACTCACTACTTTTATTCAACAGCTGTGTGTGTGCAGGACACCGAGTACCCTGCAACAGTGACTATTCAAAAAAATGAGAAAACTGAGAAAAATGAGAAAGTCTAGGGGCTGGCTGCCTAGACAGGGAGAGGTACTTTGGACAGCGCAGTGCCGGGGAAGGTCGGGGGAGCTAGGGGAGCTCTGGCCTGACCAACTCCCTGACTGAGGGCCTGATACAGGGCGTCGAAGAGGTATTAGGGCTGCGGCGAGGCAGCCAGGGGAGGAAGAGGTAGCAGGTCCACCCCATCTTGCCGACGATGAGTGGCCCATTCAGACTACAGTTTGCCCCCTGAGGGAAGGGGCTAGGTGAAGAATGGCAGTGGGTCACTGAGGCAAGTGGTGGGATTTGGGGTAGCCAGTTCCCTAGAGGGGAAGCTCCCAGAGAGTAGAGCACCACCAGAGGGCAGTACCCCAGGGAAGGGCACCACGGTCTAGGAGGGATGGGGGCTTCATGTGGTGGAGCTTGGAAAGGGGCAGGTAATTGTGGGCAAGACACTTCCTGCAGAGGGCACTCCTCAGTGGCAAGAGCTAATTCCCTAGGTTGGCCAGCCTAGTATGTACCTCACAGTCTGTGTGAGAATCCAGAGAGATCCCATCCCTCAATGAGGTGTCCGTGTATGCAGTGGAAGCTTTGAGTGAGTCAGATATTTCAATAAGTATTTTGGGGAGAGCTGCTGGCTGGTGTCCCTCTGGGTTTACAGGAAATTGGCGGAAGAGAAGGTGTCACATCATCCCCATCTCCTGTGACCCTTGGCACAATCACAGGCTCTATTTGTGTCCAGTTATAAACCAAGCTGCAACTGAAAGGGTCTGAGCTCAGGTTCAGACTGTCCAACATGAGAGAGTGTGACTGGCAGGGCAAGAACAGCTGCTTCGGGACACTGATCTCTTTCTGCTCTCCCTCTGCTCCCAGGGACGTGCTCCAGCCAAGATGCTGGGATGGCAGGGCCACGTCACTACCGAGTTGTGACTCAGTCTACAGAATTAACAGTGGAGATCGGATTGTGTCCAGCGAAACTGGACTGAGTTTATCAGAGCAGGTTAAATCCAGGCCTAGGCCAATCACATCACTCCCTTTTCCCTCAGGCACAGCCCTGGATCAGTCATTAGCAATCAGGTTAAAGTCCCACTCTGGGGAGGGGAGCCATTTATTAGCCTAGTCAGTCATTAGGGTTGTCAATTTTGGCTGGATATATTCCTGTAGCCTCCTCATGTTACATAATCTTTAATTCAAGATTAATCTTTAATTCCTGGAGACTCCAGGGCAATCCTGGAGGGTTGGCATTCCCACAGTCATTCTGTAGCTATATAGTGCTGACACACCTAAGAGATGAGGGGATAGTTTGTTCCCCACATTTCTAGTCACCAGCCATCATGCCATGCAGCAGAGAGTCCTCCTTACCCTGGGGGTTTTCAGTAAATGACCTGTTAAACTTCTTCCCCTTTGTTATTCATTGTGTGTGTTACAGTCCTACCTAGTGGCCAACCCATTATACCCGGTACTATACAAATGAAGAGTGGTAGACAGTGCTGATCTGAGGAACAACTCTAAATAGACCAGACAAACACAGGGTAGGGGGAAGGGCTGTAACTCACAAACAGAACCACCAATGTGATGGCAGCAGATGCCGCATTAGTGCCAGTGGAGTGTGTAGTTTTTGGCACTGGGTTTAATTAGTAAGGGATAAACTGAACAGTGAGACAACAGAAGGGAGGATGCAGTGAGGAGGACAGTGCAGGGTAGAAGAGGGAAGGGAGGAAGATCTGAGGGGCAGTGATTTTGTGTCATTAGTTATTTTCTTTTTATCTCCATTATTATTTGAAACAGGTGCAGCATGGCCTGCGTCCTCTGGGGAGTGGGGTACATGAGTAGTACTTAGATTTGCTCTCTAGCTAACACCTCTGCTATGTATTTTTATTGGAAGTTGTTGGGCTTCTTCACAACCAATATTATCACAAGCAGTAAGGTATAAACCCTTCTAATTGTTACTAAATCTTCCCTTCCAGTCACCCACAAGGGAGAGAGCTTGGAAGCAAGTGCTGCATTGGAGTGAAAATTTTGACCCCACCAGATCTTTTATACAAATATCCATTGTCAAAGAATTACATATTAAATATAGACCCTGCAGCTGTCACTCCTCTGTCTGCCGGGCTATGGGAGACAAGAAACTCTTGGCAAATGTCCAGCCATGTTAGCCAGAAGAGGGCAGGGCCAGCTGCTCAGATATAAACAGCCTCAGAGTAACTGAGAATTGAGGTTCATGTTGATGTGATTACACTGGCCACTAACTGCACTCCTGTGGATCTGACATGCTGTTAACTCACCTGTGTATGTTGCTAGCAGATTCTGATACCCTGTGGACCAAGGCGGGGGTGGTCAGGGCTGCTCCTGGGTGGCTCCGTTCTGACCTTTGCCAAGAGCTCTCAGAGGCTGATGTTGGTCAATTGCTTTTCCTCCCTGAGGATACTGCCACTTGGGACTGTGCAGAGTCCATCAGCCGCCTCCCTCGTTTTAAGTGTATCTGATCCATTGGGTAAGTGAGGAGACTTGAGCTGTGGGGTCTTCAGGATGCTGACAACACCCAGCTTCATGTCCCCATCTCACCTGGTTAAAGAAGTCAGTTGCTTTATTCAGTATTTGAGGGAAATTAGGGCACCAGTGCCGCCAGATTCATTCTCTCCTACAGGCCTGATTCACAGCAGCATGATGAGTGGCCTCAACCCCTCCCTCGGAGCACCACATGCTTCTCAGGTCAGGTAGACGGTGTCCCGGGGTTCGGGGGGTCCTGTACTCTGGTGACCAGCTTAAGCCACTACCAGTCTACCCCCTCCGATGCTGCTATTTTTACCATGATAGCTCCAGCAGAGCTGGCACATCTGTCTCCATAAGCTGGAAAGCTTGCTCCCAGCTTCAGTGCACATGTATCCGTACGGGGAGCAGCAGGGACTGAGAGGAGCTCCTGTCCCCAGATAGGACCCAGCTCTGCCCCTGGGCTGGCTCTGCTCCTAGCTCCTGTCCCAGGAGCCCCCAACTCCTGCCTCCCCCGTGTCGCCGGCTCTGGGCACCTCAACCTCATGCTGCCCCTGAACCCCCAGCATCTGCCTGGGGCCCTGCCTGCTCTGTGAGTAGGCACGAACCCCTCCCCAACCCTGCATCCAGGACACCCAGCACAGGGGTCTGCATGCCCTGGGGAGCCCTTCATAGCCCCCCAGCACCCATTCTGGCCCCTGATTGGCCACTCCAGCCTTTTCTATGCAAATGAGCTTCCACCCCCTTCCCCTGAGGTTAACGAAGGCCCAAGAGGCCCCAAAGGGGAGGGGATGTCAGAATGTCCCGGGGGTGACAGTTAAACCGACACAACGGAGTCAGCTCAGTGAATGCGGATGGGGAAGAATTAGGAAGCAGCAATATACAGTCATTTCACCCATTTGCTTCATTCAGCACCAATCAGGTGTTTATACTTTTGTTCCAGGACTTGATTCTTACCATCATTTCATTTGTAAGTTGCTAGGATCACTTCATGTGTTTCTGTGCAACTGCCGATCACACCGCCAGAGCCGATGGTCATTTACACCTCCTATAACACTTGACTGATTTGTTCTTCACGAGTGCTTCTCGGCATACCCGTTGAATGTATTACCTTCTTTACGATAAAACAGATCCCTTCTTACCACTTTAACTGTTAGTTTGATGTGTACCTGTGTCTAATTTCGGCATTTTGGAGAGAGGCAAGAAGTGATATAAGCAGCTAAACATAGATAATATATGTTCCTTACAGGTAGATATGGACACTTAAGTCTTTCTTAGAAGACTTAATGTTCAAATACTCAACACTGTAACCCATTACTATATCAAAACCTGAGGAAAAATTCTAAGTAGTGTAGTCCCTGAAAAGGGACTATATCACAATTCGATAGGGAACTGTGTAAATACATCTGTTTGGCTATGGGCAGGTATGATCTGAGAGTTAAGCCATCCCCTCTGTACGTTGTGACGTTCATTTGCCTGCCCCTTGCAGAAGAATCTTTCCGATACTCACATCCTCATCTGCCAATATACACCCAGGAAAGGAACCATTTAAAACTGGTGACATGGGGAAACCCACTAAACTCTGCACTGACAGACCAGGGTGGCTGAGAAGAATGTAAGAATGAAGAGGACACAAGAGGGAGCCATTGCCCCATGCAGACATGATCTCAGCCCTGCTGGAGAGAAGGGACAAGGGGCTGGGAGATGATCGGGCACCTTGGCACTGGGGTCACTGCAGAGACTTTGCCACAGAAATGCTGTTATGGTTGCTTCTCTCCCTACACGTTTAGTGTAATAAATCAAACTTCCCTTTTAACTAGAAATCCCCCTGCATTCAGCTGCTTCCCTCACTGCTGTTACAGCCTCTCCCACTCCAGCAGTTACCAAACTGTGCCCCATTGTGTCTGGGTACCCCAGTGGGAACCAACATGGCTCACGTCTCCCTGGAGCCTTCTTACTTCCCCAGTACCCCCATCCCCTGAGCTGAGCTGCTCTGAGAGTGTCAGCCTTGCTTTCTTCTTAACGGGCTGGAAGTTCTTCAAATGGCCACCCATGAAACAAAGATAAACATATCGAGGGGTTTTATTAAAGGGGCCCCTGATGTTCCCCCAGCATTTTGACTGAGACTAGGGTGTGAATGAAGCCCAGCTTGTCCTCCCCTACAGGCTGGATCCCAAGCACTGTGACAAATGGCTCCAGACCTCTTCCTCCCTCCCCGCAAGCCCCACACACAGGGGGAAGCTGCAATGACTGAGGCCTCTTGTACCCAGCTCCTGCCCCACCCTGTGCAGCACTGCAACTTCCCGCTTCCCCTGCCGGCTCTGGGGCTGGGCACGGACCCCTCCCTGACCCTGCAGCCCGGGCTCCCGCCACAGCCCTGCCCAGGGATCTGTGAGCCTTGACCCCTGGGAGCCCTTCAGAGCCCCCTCAGCACCCAGGCCAGCCCCTGACTGGCTGCTCCAGCCTCCTCTATACAAATGAACCCCCATCCCCTGATTCTACTGAGGGCGCCCCTGGCCCCTTGGGGGGAGGGGAGCTCGGAATGTCCTGGGGTGACAGTTAAACTGACACAACAGACTCCCCCTGTGGAGCTGGGGGTGGGGAGGTCACTGGGGAATGGAGGGGGCAGTTCAGGGGGGCTGAGGAGCAGGAGGGGCTTCAGGGGGCACTTTGGGGTGGCTGAGGGGCAGGAGGCAGGTTTAGGGGAACAGAGGGTGTTGGGGGTTCATACAGAGCTCATTGGGGGGATTGAGGAGGGGCCCAGGATGGGGGAGGGGCAGCGTCCAGACATGGGGTAGATTTGGGGGGCAGAGTTGAGGGGATTGTTGTGGAGGGGAAGTTCAGGGGCAGTTTACAGGGGTCAGTGTTGGGGGGAGGCTGGGAACGGGGAGTAGTTAAGGCTGACCCCCTCCCACCCCAAGTCAGGGCTGTGGGGCACAAACTGGCTTTATTAACCAGCAAGGACTTTCTCCTCCTCCCAGCCCCATGTGGTTTAGGGGGGCTGAGAGGCAGCAGGGGGAAAAGGAGGCAATTCAGGGGGGGACTGAAGGGCAGGAGGTGCAGGGAGAGGCAGGTGTCAAGAGGTGGATTCAGGGGAGCAGAGAGGATTTGAGGGGTTTAGTAGAAGACTCATGGGGAGATTTGCAGGAGAGGTCAGATTTCATGAACCGCCGCTGCTTCCCCCTGCCCCACATCAGCCCAGCTGGGTCCCTCTGCCCTGGGGTGGGAGTGGGGAACTCGCAGGATGGGGCTATTTGCACTGCAGCCTCAGCCCCTGCTAGGATACATGGAGAGCAAGTATGAAAAATCAGGATGTGGGGGGAATAGGTGCCTATATTAGAAAAAGCCCCGAATACCAGGACTGTCCCTATAAAATTGGGACATCTGGTCACCCTAGCCCCTGCTGAGTCCCTGCCCCAGGAAACCTATTGCCCCATTGCCCTCAGGCTAAGCTGTGGGGAGGGAGCCCTGAGCCGGCCAAATGAGGGAGGCCAGAGAGCATCAGTGCAGCAGCAGGAGGGGAGAAGAGCCCAGCACTGGGATCATCAGAGAGACAGAGCCCATATGTGAGTTATGAGAACTGGGTGGGGAGAGGCGGGAATTAATGATCACCTGGAGAGTGGGAGGCCCTAAGTGGCAATACTAGGACTGGCCGTGTTCAGTGTGTTTATTATTGACCTGGAATAATGGACTAAAAACGTGAGATGGGAAAACTTGCCAGTGCCACTGAATTCTTCTTTTGCGTGGATTGTGAGGGATTCCAGAAAGGGCTTGATAAACAATGTCAGGCAACATTCAGTGTCGGTACAAGGTGCTGTATTTCAAGAAAGTTGAAGAGCAAATTCAGGGACTTGATAGGTAAGATCCTATGGGAAGCAAGTCTAAGGGGAAAAACAGTTCAAAAGAACTGGCAGTTTTTCAGAGACATTATTACGGGTCCAAGAGCAAACTATTCCACTGCATAGGAAAGATAGGAAGTATAGCCAGAGACCACGCTGGCTTAACCAGGAGATCGTTAATGATCTAAAAATCAAAAAAATGTATGCAAAGTGGAAACTAGGTCAAATTATAAAGGATAAATATAAACAAATAACACAGGTATGTAGGGACAAAATTAGAAAGGCCAAGGAACAAAACAAGATCATAGCTAGAGACATAAAGGGTAACAAGAAAACATTCCACAAACACATTAGAAACAAGAGGAGGATCAGGAACAGGATAGGCCTTAATGAAGAGGGAAAAACAATAACAGAAAATGTGAAAATGGCAGAGGTGCTTAATGCCTTCTTTCTTTCAATATTCACCAAGAGGGTTGGTGGTAATTGACATCTAGCATACTGACTGCCAGTGAAAATGAGGTTGGATCCGAGGATTAAATAGGAAAAGAACAAGTAAAAAATTACCTAGACAAATTAGATGTCTTCAAGTCACCAGGGCCTGATGAAATGCATCCTAGAATACTCAAGGAACTGACTGAGGAGATATCTGAGCCATTAGTGATTATCTTTGAAAAGTCACGGAAGATGGGAAAGAAGACTGGAAAAGGGCAAATACAGTGTCCATCTATAAGAAGGGACATAAGGACAACCTGGGGAAATACAGACAGTCAGCTTAACTTCTGTATCTGGAAAGATAATGAAGCAAATAATTAAGCAATCAATGTGCAAACATCTGGAAGATAATAAGGTGATAAGTAATAGTCAGCATGGATTTGCCAAGAAAAATTCATGTCAAACCAACCTGATAGCTTTCTTTGACAGGGTAACAAGCCTTCTGGATGGGGAGAAGCAGTAGATGTGGTATATGTTGACTGTAGTAAGGCTTTTGATGCAGTTTCACATGACTTTCTCATAAACAAACTAGGGAAATACAGCCTCAATGGAGCTACTATACGATGAGTGTAAAACTGGCGGAAAACCATTTCCAGAGAGCAGCTATCCATGGCTAACTTCCTGTCACAATGGTCAAACACTGGAATAAATTGCCTAAGGGGTTCTGGAATCGCCATCAATGGAGATTTTTAAGAGCACGTTGAACAAACACCTGTCAGGGATAGTCTAGATAATGCTGATTTAATCCAGTCAGCGGTTCTCAGGTGGGGATCTGTGAGCCTTTTCAGGGGGGACATGAGCCCTTTCAGAGGGGCCACAGAGCCCCATGGCTGAACCACGGAGACCCAGTGCTGAATCCCACTGCCAGAAGCTAGGTAGGGCTGAAGCTGGCAGGGTCCCCCTCATCCCCTCCAAGCTGTGAGCAATGTGGTGCTGAAGCCACCAAACCTCCACTCCCCCGAAAGCTAGGAGCAGTGGGGAGGCTGAAGCCTGGAGTCCCAAATGCCTTGCTCCCTGAAGCTGGGCGTTGCACTGGGAGACCCCCTGCCTGCGTACAGCCCATAATTACCCCCCTGCACCCTGAGCTATTCCCATCGCTTCACACAGCCCCTAACTACTCACCTGCCCGCACCCTGAGTGGCTTTCAAACTTTTTGAATTGAGTTCCTCCTTTGAGTTATATTTTTGGTTGCATCCCCCCAGAGTCCAGACAAGTGGGTAGCCTCCTGAGTGAGTCAGGGGGAGGAGGTGGCACTCCCTCTCTGGATCCTGCTGTACGGAGCTGGTTTGAACCCTCTCAGGCCTTGACACCCACCCCCCCAAATAAAACTATGCCTATGTCCAAGTGTGTCCCCCAAGCCTGGAGCCACCGCTTCCCCACCTCCCACCCCGCCTCAGCAGAAAAAAGGTTGAGATCCCCTGGATTAGATGATCTCTCAAGGTCCCTTCCAGTCCTATGATTCTATGTGGAAAGGAACAATTGAAAATGGGTGAAATGGGCAAATCCACTAAGCAGCTGTGCCGACAGATAGAGTATGGAAACTGTGGGACATGTGGCAACGAAGAGAAGAGATTTCCCCCAGGGAACAGTAGAAGGAGCCATTGCCCAATCCAGCCCCACTCAAAGCCCCACTGTAGGAACGTAGAGAGAGAGTGTCATGGGTTGCCGTCACTGCAGAGAGTTTGGGCCATCAATGTCATTACTGGGGATTTCTAACCCTACATATTTCAGTCTGGTTTTGTGTGTGTGTGGAGAGAGAGAGAGAGAGAGAGTTATCTAATTTCCCCTGTAACTATGGAACATCCAGTCTTTGGGTTGGGGTTTAGCTGCTTCACCTGGGGCTTGCTCCATTGACTCCAGTGTTAGCCTTGCCTCTCCCACCACAGCAGTTTCTAACGTGTACCCTATTGGGTCTCCATCCCCCACCTCTCCCAGTGAGAGCTCAGGACTCCATGACATTTTCTCACTGTTTAAAATTTGTGATGAGCAAAGTGGGAAAAGCTTTTTGTTTTGTTCTAAATCATGATGTAGTCAAAATCTGCAATGATTATGTGGGGAAAGCCTGCAGGTTCTAGCAATATAAATGTTATATAATATTAGTCAGCAAAAGGAACCCAATTTTTAATTAGCTTAGTCATTCTTATCAACATCAGGCCTCTCAGAAGGGCTAATTTAAACATTAAGGGTCCCTGCATCCCTTGGGATCTTGGGTTTGTACTTTGGAAGCATCACATCTCCTGAAATGTTTACCGAGGTCACCCGCTATCCTTCCTTTCAGGGTTAAATAAAACAAAAAGTTACAAGGCAACATTTCAAAATAAATAAGCCACCACAAAAAAAGTCAGTTCAGAAGTTTATTTTGTTTAAATGTAAATGGTTTTCTGTTGCTTCTTGTGCATGATTACATTAAAACAAGAATACTAATTTCTTAAAGCATCATAGGGCGAGTAAATGACAGTCATGCTCTAAATATAGCAGTTTTGTTGTCTTCAGCTCATTCTGATTTTGAGTGGGGGAGACTCAGTTTAAACACTTAACATACATACCAATCATTGATCTGTGTTTACAGCCTATTCTAAACTAATTACTTCCTACCATGTAGTACTCAGGTCCTGAATCTGCCCTTGTGTTGAATAAAGAAAGTTTCATAGATGTAACTTAGGTTATGTCTACACTAACAGATGTCCAGCACCAGGAGTTACACTGCCCCTCAGAGAGCACCGCAGGGAAAGCGCTGCTGTGTGTTCACACTGCCAGGACAATGGTGTGGCCACACTTGCACCGCAGGGTGGGGGCGAGTTCAGCACACAGTCCCATGAAGGTGGCTTTCCTCATCCAAAAGTTCTGCAGCCACTGCTCGTCATCCCAGACTTGCATGATAATGGGATCCCACCACTCACTGTTTGTTTCCTGAGTGGTCAGCACCTCCGTGAATACCACAAGCAATCTCGTGTTATATGTGCTATGCATGTTGACATCATCGTCAGACTCCTCATTCTCACTTTGTAGTTTAAGGTGTAACTGGACTGCCATTCGTGACGTGCTAGTGAGACCCATCATCATATTCCTCAACCGTTCGGGATCCATTCCCGCAGACCAAAGAGGCAGACAGCACACAGTACAGTGTACACAGTACACAGTACACAATACACAGTACAGCACACAGTACATGCCAAATGCAGATGGAAGCAAAGGGACGCCTGAGATGTGAAGTGATGCATGACGGGGCATTGGGACAGGACCCAGGATGCCCAGTGACCCTCCCTCCCCCTTCCCACAAGCCTCAACGGCAGAAGGGGAAGAGGTGCTCTGTGGTATACCTGCCCAGAGTGCACCCCTCTGAATGCCACTGCAAGTGCTGTCATGCTATTGTGCTGGCAGTGCACAGCTTGAACACACAGCAGTGGTTTCCCTGCAGCGCTCTCTAAGTGGTGCAGTAATTGTCTGCTCTGTACATCTGCCAGTGTAGACAGAGCCTTTTGTTGCTTCCTCTTTACTCCATGGGGGTGGTAATGTACCAGTGGCCTGAGCTGGCTCAGCTGTGTTGCCACTGGGTGGAGAGAAGGAGGCATAGTTCTGATCATTCCTTGTTCATTCCATACCCGTCCTCTGAGCAGGGGCATAGCTGGAGTGTTATGTCTACTCCCACATGCCTGGGTCCAGGGTTCACAGACCTGTTCAGGACTGTAAGCGGAGAGAATCTTTTTCTTCTTCATTCTCCCGAGTCACGATCTAGCGCCCTAGAATGCATCACTTGTGAGCCGCTGTCATTAAGTTCATCAATATGAATAGAATGAATGTATGCAGTCCAGAGTTTACACTAGTACATTCAAAATAATTACAGGTCGTACATTGATTGCCTTAGCTGCTTGCATATATTGGACGCTGAATAAAATAAAGCAGGGAGCAAAATACTGGTTGTTATTTCTTTGCTTCATCTCAGTGAGGTTTTTGTGGTACCAGGATACCCCACCATTCACCGAACCAGTGGATATTAGGGTTTCAAAGGCACATTTTCTTTGGGGTTTTTTTCATATTTTTGTCCCTTGTTTTTCATATTCATCTTGGAGCTTTTCTGCTTCACTTGAAGAGAGACAGAAGCTGCGACAGCATCCACCTTGCTGACAAACAGCTTTAAAATTCCCGGTGCAGGAGCCAGTCAGAGCACATAGGTTGTCACAGCCATTCAGAATAAAGAGATTTTGCATATTCATTGTGTGGTAAAGAAATAATGTACAGTGATTATGTACATCTCTGCACACTGGTCAGATAAGGATCATTATTAGCCAGTGCAAAGGTATATGCATACTGCATGATTATTGAAAAATATTTATTCAGTGGTTACATAAATTGAACATTTTCAATCATTAATTAGGGAAAATGCCACAAACAGGATTCATAAATAAAACTGTGAGCAGAACGCCCACCCCAGAGTGCGTGGGGTAGTGTCCTCTGCCTCATGTTCTTGAGTTCTACAACCAAATGTTCCTTTACTATGCCCTTCTCTGCTCCCTCACCATACCCCACTCGCAATGGTTGTTCTTGATTAGTGAAGACAAAGGGTTCAGAGGTGTACCTGTGTGAGTTCATCTCCCAGCTGGGAAAGAAGACACCTTGCTAGCTCTGCCATCTGAGCACTTGCTCTGGCTGGCCACGCCATCAGTCATGGTTCATCTCCCCTGGCCACTCTGTCAGCCACTCATTCCACTCACTGGTCACCTTCCTCTCTGCTGTGGCCACTGCAAGTCAGTCTTTTGAGGTTCCATCCAGCTCTTAGTGATTTTCAGCCATTAGGTGTGGCAGAAATGCTGTCCTGTCACAAGTAATTGTCAGCTCTTTTGAGCAGCTAAAACAACAAAAGGTTCCTAATGAAATCTATTTAGCTCTATCTTTTGTACAGTGGGGAGGAACAGGTTAAACCAGACCAGGGACCTTTAGGAAGAGGTCACACCTCCTGGCTGAGATACCTCTCCTCACCCCTTTTACTTTCACAGGGCTCTGGCATTCAAGCCCCTGACTTAGTTAGGTCCTTTCAGCTGAGGGTGACCCCTCATTTGAGACAGATTAAGCACAGTTCTGCTCTCCTTTACTCATACAATAAATGCAACAACAACAACAACAATTCACTACCCCTGCATTCAGTACTAAAGTGATTTGTAACCCAACACCAGTCAAAGTTGATCACTTTGAACAACACCACACTATCTGCTGGATATCTAGGTTGAGTAGGTGAGTTCATGTAAATACAAAAGCGACAAAGAGTCTTGTAGCACCTTATAGACTAACAGATCTTAGGGATCATGAGCTTCCATGGGCTAAGTCCCACTTCATCTAATGAAGTGGGTCTTAGCCCACGAAAGTTCATGATCCCTAAGATCTGTTAGTCTATAAGATGCCACAAGACTCTTTGTCACTTTTGCAGATCCAGGCTAACACGGCTACCCCTCTGATATTAGACACCACGTAAATACAGTTTGCTCCTAAAGTTTCTCCCACTCCCAGCTAGCTGTCATGGGAGAACTCATTCAGACCCTCTTTACAGATTTATGTTAGGAAGAAGCTTCCCCTTTAAACACGTTTCTATAAAAATTCCATTCCGGTGCAACTCCCACTGAGAAATCTTGTAATGGCCACTGTCAGAGACAGGATGGATCACTGGTTTGATTCAGTACAGCAGAGAGATGACATACCAAGCTAGATGGCCTTCCGGTCTGATCCAATACAGCAAGGAGGTGGGATACTAGGCTATATGGGTTACTGGTCTGATCCAATAAGGCAGAGAGGTGAGATATCTGGCTAGATGGGCTGTTGTTCTGATTCGGCAAGGAGACAGGGATACCTGGACTATCAGTTTGTTTTGGTATGGTTATTCCTGTGCAGCCGCCGTGCACTAACTGGAAGATGTGACCTGCAATTGATTTGTTTTTGTTTTCAATTTAAAAAAACAGACCCAAGATATCAGATTGTTCGTATTCCATTTTTTAAAATTAAGGGTTTGGTTTTGTTGAAGTGTATCCTATTCAAAGGTATACTTGAGATGTCTATTGTTTCAGATAAAACCCTTTCTTTAGGCCCTTCAGTGCACACTCTTTAGTTATATTTTTCCAGTCTCTTGGGAGATCCGCTGCTTTAGCATCATACTTTCTAGCTAACTGGTCATTAAATGACTTGAAAACAAATTTCCAGTAATCAGAAGCGTCAATGCTGGGATCAGGCTGAATGCGCCAGTCTGGGTAGTAATGGCGGTAATCTTTGAAGGGATGAAATTTCCCTGCTGTGTCTACAGTTCGGAAACTACGGTTGGAAACCACATCAGAGGAGCATATGGAATGCTCAAGCTTTTGCGACTCAAGATCCCTGAAGTTCCCTAATCCTTTGGGTCGATGGACTGATACAAAATGTTCTTTATGATCAGTGCCTCCTGCTTCACAGGGGGCTTTACAGAATGGGCACTGCTTCCCACAGCCAAACACTCGCTTGAAGATTTCATCCTGAGGCTTCACTGACAGGTTAGAGAGTTTGGTCTCAAGTTCCAAATGATTAAACTGGGTTAAGATTTGTTGTTCCAGCTCCAGAAGGAAGATTCGAATGTTATCAGAAAGCTGCTCAATTTTTGCTGTGCTTTTAAACTGTACTCCAACTAAGCTACTGCTGGAAATGACCAGGTCTTGCTGCAGCTTTTTACAAAAGCTGTCTAAAAAGGCAGAAACTGTGCTATTGTTTTTATTTATGGAGTTTTTCAGAACTCCCTTGATTTTATTTATTATTTGGGATAGAATCCCTTTCTCCAAATCTCTCAAACTTGCCTTCCCTCCATAGTGATCTATCAGACATCTCTGTATCCAGGATTTGACAAACTTTTCATAGTTACTTATATATTTCACATAATTGTCAAAGTTCATCTCTTCCAGCAACTTCTTTAGCACAGAGAACTGAAAGAAGCTTCGGCTGGCATATTCAACAGCCTGTTCACTGCTGAGAAAGTTGTCCACTATTTCTAGTCCGAGTCTTTTGTTGACATAACCCACCAGGGCAGGTCTGAGACACTGATCACAGAAATCCCTGGACCTTGTTTGGCTTTCATCCTTTTCCAAATAGAGATCCATAAATATGGAGAAATACTGAGGTTTCAGCTTCTCCAGACGTTGCTTAGGATCGTTTTCTTTGATAAAATCTTCATGCATCTTCTGAAATGCATGTGCCGCTTCCCCCAAAATGTGAAGCTTCAGGTCAACTTCGAAACTAGGGGTAGTGGGAAGTTTCTGAACATCCTCCCGTTTTAACCTCTCATTAATCACATGCAAAAGTTCTCCACAATAGGTTTCATCATAGTCTGTTTTGGATTTAACTTTTTCATCAATGTATTTCTTGCATTCATTCATTAAAGATATAGCAAACTCCTCAGTTTTACCGTGACAATTCTGTGAGAAGAATTCCACAACTGATGTCGTCCATTTTAGTTCTAAGTATTCATTCTTCATGGTGAAAGACTTCATTCCATAACCCAGCAGGCTTTTTGCATGTTGTAGCATCTGATTGATGGCACTCCCTCGATTCTCAAAATCCTTTCTCAGCTGGAGATCCATATCTTGAACAACTTGACGTTTCAGTAAACTACTGAGCTTTAACTCTGACAAGGTTTTTCGCCACATCATTTCAAATTCTATTTTCAATTTCTCATAGTCTAGTTTATGCTTTCTGTTCCGACATTCAGCCAAGAGTCTGTCAACTTTCCCTTCAATTGTCTGCTTGTACCCAGTCTGGATAGTGTCTATCTTATGCTGTCCTCTTTGGATTCGAATTGCTTCCTCACAGTTACTGATTGAATAACTTTCAAGTTCTCGTTTCAGGCTATTTGCGCTCCTTTTGAAATCTTCTCTGTACTTCTCTATCAGGTTCAAATTTGAAGCTCCACTTTTAAAATACTGTTCTAAATTATCCAAGAGCTTCTTTTCTTCCTCCTGAAGTTTCTGTTGTGCCTCAATTTTTAAACTCTTTAAAAGATCACCTTCTAGTTTCTCTGATGGCTGGTTCTGGATGAAAGTTTCTTTTTCAGATATCCACATATACATCTTCTTACGGAAATCCCATTCCCATTCAGAATACTTCATAGACAGCTGGTTATAGGCTTCCGCTACTAGACTGTTTCTAAAGCTAAAGATGAAGTTTTCATGTTTCACAGCTTCCCACAGACTCTTCACCCATTCAATAAATTCAGGAATGTCTTTGACAGCTCTGTTAAGTGAACGGCTCTTTATGAATTCAAACAGGTATTTCTTTAGCTCACACACGTTCTCACTGTATCCAGTGTTTACTGGAGCCATGGGAGGAACTCCATGCCACAGGCCAGGGATGTACCAGTTGTGTTTCTCTGGGTTATACTCCATAATATCAGAAAATACCATTTCCCTGTTTTGTTTTTCCATCCTTGCTGCAGCTTTGGTCATTTCATTCAGCTGCTCCAGTAGACGCTTCCTGTCTCTCATATTTTGATCATGAGCAGACACATCACTGACATTCTGATGCACAAACTGGCAGTTTGGCTTTTGTCCTATTTCCTCCATTCTGAGAAAGGCATGGACCACAATTTGCAGAATATCCTTCATTTCTGTGGCATTTTCCATGGCCATGTTAACAATGGTTATGTCACTCAATCCAATCACCAGGGTTGCCAGCTCATTGTCATGTTGATAACTATCTTCCAGAGCTGTTAGTTCAGGGGCCTTCAGACCTTCAGTGTCTATCACCAAGATGAAATCACAGCCACTGAGCTTCTGAATAGCTTCTGTAACTTTAATGAGTGTCATGAAGGCTCCTCGCGTACATCGGCCACTGCTAACTGCAAACTGCAGGCCAAACATGGTGTTGAGAAGGGTGGATTTCCCTGTGCTCTGCACTCCCAGCACTGTTATAACCACTATTCTGGATCTACCCCCTAGTCTGATATTGAGATGAGTTAGAACATCTACTACCCAGTTCACGGGGATGTTGGAGGCATCTCCATCTATCAGCTCCATAGGAAACCCTTCCAACATTAAGTCAGCTGCGATGCCTGGAAGATGGATGAATTGTCTCTGACTTTCTGCTCTATTGCCTTCTTTAACTATTGAGCATTCAGCTTCATAGAACTGCCCCAACTCACGCATGAAATGCTCAACCCCAAGGGAACTATCAGCTATTAATTTATCGAATTCTTCTAGCTGTTTTCGGTCCACTCCTGGAGTTTCACATTTCTTTTTATACTCCTCATGCATTTTAGAAAGATTTCCCCTGGCAGTGTTATCGAGGCTAAATTTCATCCATTTCAGGAAGTAATGTTTCTCCACTGTAGGCAAGTGTTCTATTCCATTGATAAACTTAGTCAAACCATTAGTAAGGCCACATTGATTCTGTTGTCTGCGTAGCTCTAACCATTTCTTTTTCAGCCCAGATTTATAGTCTTCAGTGGCCATGTCCCCTTGCCTTTTCATTCGGCACAGCTCTTTTTCCACTTTAGCCAAGTTTTTCCATGGCTCCCCTTGTAGTCTCAGCATTTCTCTTTTGTATTCTGCCACGTCTCTTATTTCTGAAGTGATATCTTCAGCACATTTCCTTGCACACTGACACGCCTGACAGTCTTCATCCACTTGGATTCCTAAGTCATGTGCCATCACAGCCATGGCTTCCAAACTCACTGTCTTGGGAGATGAGTTCATTATGTTTCCTATGGTGGACTGCACCTTTTTCACAAATCCTGCGTTATTTGTGGTGCTGTCTTTCACCAATAGCTGTGATTTGCTCAGCTTCAGCACAGGGGCCAGCTTATTAAGGAATCCCAGAGTTTCTTTGGGCTTCTCATTCTTGTAGTTGAGGATGAAGTAATATTTAGCTTTTGATTCTCTCAGAGATGATAACAGTTCATATTCTCTCTCACTGATGCTCTCAGTAACTATGAACACTGCTGAGGAGACCTCTGTTAAAAAGCTAAACTGCAGCCACTGCAACTCAATGTCTCCACGTAGATTTGTAACTGCAATAGGTTCTGGGAAAAGATCAGAATTCTCATTTCCACTAGGGAAATACCAGGAAATCTCGACCAGCCCATCTGCGATTTCCCGGGGGACGTTCCCAGACTCCATGTCCCGATGGATAAAGAAATTGTGGTGCTGCTGGGAGGGGCTGAGAACCTCACTGAGGAGTTTGGACTTGGAGAAGCTGCAGTGCCCCATCCGCAGAAAGGAAATGGTTGGCATTGATGTGAGCACCAGGCTCTCCTCCCTGAACCCTCTGCTCTGTGCCAGGGAGTGCGGCCTCCACTTCCTCACAATGTCCCTCATGGCCCAGAGCATTAGGCTACACTTGCGGGTGTCGAGCGCAGGCAGCAGCAGAGGTAGGGCAAATTGGCACATGGACATTTTGGACAGAATCTCCTGCTGTAGGAAACTGTCTGAGCAAAGCAGAACGGCACAGAGGACATCAAGGGGGTGGAGAGAAACTTTTATCTCAGCATCACTAACAGAGGAAGTGTCATCAATATGCAGCTCTTTATCATCATCCCCTATTTCTTCATCTTGTGCCTTGTGCCCAATGCTTGTATTTCTGGCCGTCCCATTCACAGCCATGACCTTCCTCAGGAAATGCCACGGTAAATCACCTAATGACTCTGGAATCCTGTTCTTGATGCTTTCTGGGCAGATCTCCAAGACATCCCTCAGACTGATCTTCCTGCTTCTGTGCTTCTCCAGGTTTAATCTGGACAGAATATCTTGAAATGCTTTACTTCTTTCTGCAAAGGGAAGTGAAAATATAAACTACATTTTCAGAGTAGAAAATGGTAACGTTATGTACAGTTTGCTAATTCCTTAGACTGGCTGATGTTGTGGGAGTTATGAAAAGAGAATTGTAATTTAAAGAAAAGCAGTACCCGGTAAATGACAGATGCATTACGCAGCCTGGACTCAATTCTTCTCTTACTTACATGGCACAATATAAATAAAGCCAACGGGATTACTTCTGTGCAAATGAAAAGATGGTTACTTACCTCTTGTCACTGTTGGTCTTAGAGATGCGTTGTTCACATCCATTACAATCATGCGTGCGTGTGTCACATGCACAGACATCAGAAACTTTTTCCCTTAGCAGCTCTTGTCAGGACAGCAGGGGAGCCCCCTAGAGTGCCACCCTTAAGGCAAGGTATTTAGTACCCTGCCAGCCCAACCCCCTTTCAGTTCCTTCTTGCAGTAGACTCCGACAGAAGGGAAGGGGGGAGGTGGGTATTGTAATAGACTTGAACAACACATGGGGAGGGAGGGAGGGATAGCTCAGTGGTTTGCACATTGGCCTGCTAAACCCAGAGTTGTGAGCTCAGCCCTTGAGGGGGCAATACAGGGCAAAACTCTGTTGGATGATTTAATTGGGGATTGATCCTGCTTTGAGCAGGCGGTTAGACTAGATGATCTCCTGAGGTCCCTTCCAACCCTGGGATTCTATGATCTCAACCAACAACAGTTACAAGAGGTAACTAACTGTCTTTTCTTCTTCAAGTGATTGTACGTGTCCATTCCAATTAGGTGATTTCCAAGCTTACTGTTGGAGGAGGATAGGAGTCATAGAACAATTTATTGAAAGACAGGTCTGCTGACTGCCGTATCATCTCTGGCCTGTTGGTTCACAGCATAGTGAGCCATAAATGTGTGCACTGAAGACCAGGTAGCTGCCTTGCAGATCTCCTGGATGGGACCTGCACCAGAAAGGCAGTCAAAGATGCTTGCGCTCTGGTCGAATGGACCATTATCGCTGGGCCTGGTACCTTGGCCAGCTCGTAGCACGTGTGAAGCAGACGGTGATCCAGGAGGATATGCATTGCGCAGAGTCTGGAAGGCCCTTCTTTCTATTGGCTATGGCAACAAACAATTGGGTGGATTTGCAGAGAGGTTTCATTCAGTCTATGTAGAACACTAAGACTCTTCGAACAGCCAACATGTGTAAACCATGGTGTCACAGGCTTATGTGGGGCTTTGGAAAGAACACTGGCAAGCAAATGTCCTGACTCATGTGGAATTGAGAGACCACTCTGGGGAGGAATTTAGGGTGCAGTCTAAGATGCACCTTGTCCTTATGAAACACCAGTTAAGAGGATTTAGGTCCATTGCTTCTTGTTCTATCATCAGAAGTTAAGGAGAACAATTTTTCTCCATCCTCCTTGTAAGAGTCTTTCAGGTACTTGAAAATGGTTATCATGTGCCCTCTCAATCTTCTCTTCTCCAGACTAAACAAACCCAGTTCTTTCAGTCTTCCCTCAGAGGTCATGTTTTTTAGACCTTTAATCATTAATCATTTTATCTTTTATTTCTTTTCCCCTTCCCTGTTGTCTTTGCCTTTTCTCTTCTCATTCCATACCTCCTTTCATCCCAGTTTTTACATGTGTGTTTCCTCCACTTCCTTAACCCACAGCCCACTTCAGACACCCTCCGCCCCAAGACCCACTCTTCTAAAGTGCTCACTCCAACTACAGAAGGAAGAGTGATCAGAGGAAATTACCTTTGGAAAGGTCTGTTTCCTCCCGCTTTCTGTCTTGTTGAATATCTAATTCCAGTTCTGGATTTACGACACCTTTTTCCCCCAGCTCTGGGACTTGCAGAGTCTGAGATTCTTGATTTAATCCTTTCAGCAAGAAAACAAGAGGAGAAAAGTTATTTAATGTCTAATTCTCTTCAATCCCTTCCTATTTTCTGTGTGTATTTTATTTAATTCACTGCACCTGCCTCTGCATTTCATTACATAGTTTCTATTTTATAATAGAAGATCCAATACATTGGTATGAAGCTTTGGATAAAAAATGCAGTGGATTCAGTAGCATTCTGGCCTCTTCTAAGGGAGATCGGGGTTAATTCTTAATCACATTCCTTTCTGATCCGAGCCCCAGAGGGGAGCTGTCCACCTACATATGATTCTCACTCCTCGCTGCATTCTATCCCGGTTCTGCAACCAGTTCCCAAAAAACTACAAAATGTTTATAAATACTGTCTTCAATTTCCATTGTCGTATCAGGTTACATTGGTGGGCCTGGCACCCTCAAACCATTCTAGCTAGAATCCAAAGATGTTTTATTGGTGCCCCTGCCACACAAACTGGTGGGAGCAGACATGTAAAAACTTCACAGATCATTGGTCTTCAACTGGCTTCACTTTTGGGTCTATCTCTAGCTCTCTTTCATTTTTGGAGGATTTTGCTTGTCCAGCCCCATAGCAAAAATACTGGATTCTGGGGCATCTTGGAAAAATGCCAGATGCCATGACGGTGGAATTTGGCAATCTTTTGGACTCCTCTGGGCAAGTTCACACTTCTCAGTGCTATTGTTTCAGGCAGATGTCTCTGCAACACTAACTTGTACTTCATTCTATCAAGACTATCTCTGCAGTCAAAAATGCTAGAAACCTTTTTTAAATTAACAAGTTGAGATTCTGGATCAAAATTCTGCAGCAAAGGGTGAATTCTGTGACTGTAGAATCATGGCATACACAGGGCACTGGATATAAGCAAGGGAAGTTTGCCTTCCATTCTAACCTTAACTGCTGGATTCTCTGATGACATCCTGTGGGTGTGGACATCTCTACACCCATCCATTGTTCGATGGATACTTAGATCCTGTGGTTAGATACAGTGTCACATTTCAAAAAGTTTCTTCTATTGTGAAAGATTCTACAGGTTTGAGAGTTACCCCTTATACATAAAGGGCCTCATCCAAAGTCATTGAAGACAATGGAGATTTACTGATTTTGACTACCTTGAAGATCTTTTTTTTTATATTTATATTCAACTGGTAAATTTGTATCATAAAGGTTCTGTAGAATGCACCACTGTATCATCATTTTACATATGAGCAGAGAGGTCACACAATAATTGTCTGCGAATTATATGCTTCAGTTTCATAGTTTTCATGCATTTGAATTTGAATTCATGCATTGAATTTGCATTAACATAGGTTCAACCATTAAACATGTATCTATTTGGAAATTAGCCATTGATTGATGTTGCAGTTATTACATTTTTTGGTCCTGAAAGACAAAAATATCAAAAACCAACAACAAACAAAAAATATAACCTACCACACTGAGAATGTTGAAACTCCTGATTTGTGCCTGGAAACATGGTTTCTAGACACTCCAGGAATTGCTGACAGGCCAGCGCTCCCTTTCTCTGTATTTGAATTAACAATTTTCTAATTTTCGCCTCTGTGTCCGACATTGTATTCATATTGTCATAGTCCTCATCTGTGATGAGGGACTGAGCAAGTGATTCATCCAAGACACCACCTGGGTCCTTTTGAATAATTTCAATCAGTTTACGTCGTTCTTTGCACATAATCTTCAAGGATTTCTCATCAGCGGCCACTGTTACTGAATCAGGAGATCTGTAATAATGAAAAAAAGTGTTTTTGGGCAAGGAGCAAGAAATCATTTGCGAAGGTGACAGAACTATATTCAGGTTACTGAGTAATAATCTGGGATTCTGCCTCTCTCAGTATCAGGCACTCTGCCTGTTATACAATTTAGGGTAGGCCTACACAGCAGTCAGTGGTGTGGCTGCAGCACTTGTAGACATATGTGAACTTTTTTTCCTCTAGCTCAATCAAATATCAATGGGAATGAAGCCATGGCAGCACAGACTAGCTTTTTGAGAAAAATTCCTCTGAGGCCTTGTCCACACTACCGGCTGGATTGACGGGTAAAGATTGATCTATTGGGGATCGATTTATCGTGTCTCATCAGGATGTGATAATCCCCAGAGGCACTCCCGTCGACTCCAGAACGCCAGCTCGCCAAAAGGCGCAAGGCAGAGTCGACGGGGGAGCCCGCTGTCAACCGCTGCCACCATGCGGACGGCAGGTAAGTCGACCTAAGATGCATCGACTTCAGCTATGCTATTCACGTAGCTGAAGTTGCATATCTTAGGTCGACCCTCCACGCTAATGTAGATCAGGCCTGAGAGAGCAGAGGATGGTCTCCTTACCCAGCATGTAGAGGATGGCAGATAAAGCGAAGAAGAGTACTAGGGAGGAAATGTTTAGGCTCTGGCTTTGACCAAGATAAATGTCAAGTTTAGTCCAGGACTAGCTAAAAAAAGCTAGTTAACCCCAAAATAGTCTTTTGTAAAGATTTGTTTGTTTTCTAAAGTGCTTGGTAGGTATGTTTCTTGGTTTTCCTTTTGGCCAGTGTGAGGCTGGCCTATGACACAAGAAGGGAGGGGAGGCCTTCTAGCTGAGACTCATCATGGAGCAAGTAAAATGAAGCCAATGAAGGTAATTTTAAAGCAGCTGGGTCTTGATAAGGAGAAACAGAATTCTTTTTCAGAATGAACTGGACAGAATGTGGTTCAATGGAGATAAGGAGAAGGAAAAATCCAGAACCCGGCTAGGGAGGTGAGGATATTATTCTAACTTTGACCTGCCCAAACTGGGGACCAACTATCTCTTCATCCAGAGACAGATAGTTTTGTTTATTCTACCTGAACCAAGGGACTAATATGGTTGCTTTTCTCCGCTGGAGAAAAGGGAATGTTCTGTCTGTGAAGCCAGGTACCGACTCTGTGAATTTCACTGCCTTTGGGTTAATATCTTAGAGTTAGAGAAGCTGTTCATTTTGCACCCATTGAAAAGGACACCAAAGGAGTTTTCAGATAGGTGTCAATTTTCTATCCATATACACTGAAATAAATAATAAATATCAGATATTTTATGTAAAATATACAGGATGAAGAGGGAGTTAGTAGGGGTTGGCAACATCTAAACAATATAGTGTGACTCAAATATTTTACAAGCAAAAACACAATTAAAAATGTGCTTTCCATAAATATTTTAATATTGTCTTAACATTCGTTTTACTCAAGACTTCTTGAATAAATGTTAAAAGAAAAAATCATGCAGAAGGACTGCAAATACAGCTGAATCAATATTACTTCTATTTCCTCACCTCTAACCAAGATTTGACATGGAAACAACAATTTCCCAATGTATGCTCTATGTAATATTATTTGTAGTTTGTACGTGACTTTAAAAGCAGAAAGTTAAACTTTTTAAAAAGAATTATATGAAACATCAGTTTACTAATCATGAACATTCACTAAGATCTGGACACCCTTACTCGCACTGAGTAGCACTTGATTCTATGAGTTGCCCCATTGAAATCTGTCAGACTATATAAGGCACAAGGCACTATGCAAAGTGATAAAGGGGGCAGAATCTGTTCCTAAACTCAGAAATCTCACCAAAGTTAATTTTAGGAGGGATGCAGAAGGGGAAAGAGCCTGCCATGAAGAGGACATAAAAATGTAGGAATGGCCAGACTGGGTCAGACCAAAGGTCCATTTAACTCAGTGTCCTGTCTTCTGACAGTGGCCTATGCCAGGTGCCCCAGAAGGAATGAACAGAATAGGTAATCAAGTGATCCATCCCCTGTCACTCATTCCCAGCTTCTGACAAACAGAGGCTAGGGACAGCATCCCTGCCCATCCTGGCTAATAGCCGTTGATGGACCAATCCTCCATGAATTTATCTAGTTCTTTTTTGAACCCTGTTATAGTCTTGGCCTTCCTCTAGCAAGGTATTCCACGAGTTGACTGTGCGTTGTGTGAAGAAGTACTTCCTTTTATTTGTTTTAAACCAGCTGCCTATTTAGTGACCCCTAGTTCTTATGTTATGAGAAGGAGTAAACAACACTCTCTTATCTACTTTTTCTACACCAGTCATGATTTTATAGACCTCAATCATATCTCCCCTTAGCCGTCTCTTCTCCAAGCTGAAAAGTCCCAGTCTTATTAATCTCTCCTCATATGGAAGCCATTCCATACCCATAATCATTTTTGATGCCCTTTTCTGAACCTTTTTCAATTCCAATATATATTATTCCAATATTTTTGAGATGGGGGCGACGACATCTGCACGCAGTATTCAAGATGAGGGCGTACCATGGATTTATATAGAGCAGGGTCTCTCAAACCGGGGGTTGTGACCCCCCCCAGGGGTCGCCGAGCACTCCCCGGGGGGTCACGAGCTCCCGGCGCCACTTAAAAGCCGCCAAATGAATTACTGCTGCATTCAGCGGCTTTTCAGCAGACATATCGATCTATTTCGGGAGCGTTCGGCATGTCCGCCGAAAAGCTGCCGAATGTGGAAGTAATTCATTCGGCGGCTTTTTGGCAGACATACAAGGGTCCGCCATGGCAGCCAAGGAAGAAAAAATGGGTCGTGGTTCTCAAAAGTTTGAGAACCGCTGATATAGAGGTAACATGATATTTTCTGTCCTATTATCTATCCCTTTCTTAATGCTTCCCAACATTTGCTTTTTTGACTGCTGCTGCACATTGAGTGGATGTTTTCAGAGAACTATCCACAATGACTCCGAGATCTCTTTCTTGAGTGGTAACAGCTAATTTAAACCCCATCATTTTATATGTATAGCTCCTAAGTCTTACAGAAGTGGGACTCTGCTTTATCTCCTTTATCATAGGAGCCCTGGATGCTGGTTGCTTTCTCCTACAGGCCTAGTTCTGTGCTTCTCTCACTTCTATCCTAGCCAATCACAGTCCAGAAAGTCTCTTCTATTTGGAGCTCACAACATGCAAATACACTATATGAACCCGCTATCTTTTCAATCTCTGATGTGCTTTTAGAAAAGTTTCAGTAAAAGTGAAGGTGCTGAATGATTTTGTAACCAATGAACATTGTCTCCTAGAACTCAGTGCAGGTCTGCTGGTACCACAGACCTTAGGTCAAATGTGCTACGCACTACAAGCGGGAAAGGCATCTCTTATCAGACTGGTGAACACTGTGTGGGACCTCAGCATTATTCACCCCAGGGACGTACTGAATAGAAATCTGCTGCCTTGCCACAAGAAACTAAACAAGAGTTTTTCTTGTATGTAGCAATAATAGTGACAGTATCATGGCACTGACTCTTTAGTGCTGTCTGAGGAGGCACTTTCATTCCTATCACCCTGGCCTAATTTGCTTAGGCATCTAAACCCCAAACTGAGGCTACACTGTGATCCACAAAACTCCTGCCACACCCTGTAGACATCTCAACTCACTCAGTACCTACATTTTTGTAGTAAAAAGTTCCCTGGGCACCTGTGTTTCTGGGTAGGTACACTACTGCCTGCCTCTGTGCATCCAGACACCAGTCTCCTGAGTAAGTCCCAGAGTCATTCATGGAAGGGTTGAGACAGGCATGGAGCTGCCTCACTCACTCAGGGGACCTGATCTGGTAGATGTGCTCAGAGGCAGCCTACTGTATAGGGTGTGTTCACATGACACAGCCTTTGGGGAGGAGAGGAAGACCTCCTTTATCCCTTTTTGCCCAGTTGTTGGGGTACTCACCTGGGATGTGGGAGACCTCCAACTCAAGTCCTCTCTATACCTAGGAGAAGGGACTTCTACAGGGGTCTCCCACTGCTCAGATTAGTGCTCCAACCACTGCATTGTGGCATGTTCTGATGTGGGGAATCCATCAGTCTCTCCTGTTGAGTCCATTCTAATGTTGATTATATAATTAGCCATTTGGACCAGAGAGTAAGTGAGTGGGGGAATGATCCTATTGCCTGGTGGTAGGAGAGGTGGGAGACCCCAGATCCTGTTCTAATGAAGGTTCACAGCTGAGGTTCATGAAAAGTAGAGATGGGCTCCTCCCTGCACTCTGCTCTTCAGCACCTATTTCTGGAGAGGGATGCAGCTTAGCACACATCCCATTGGCTAGCTTTAAGGGCTCCCCACCTAGTGTGCTGGCTTTTGTGAATCATAGTCTAAGATGCCCATCTCTTCCTTCTTGTACAGGGGACTTGTTGTCTAATCCAGACTCTGAGAATAGTAGGGGATTCCAATGATTTTCTTGGTGTTTAAAAGTTAGGCATCACACCTCTGTGAATCTAGCCCCCTCTTTTCAGACACGTGTAAGCTAACAAACGAATTACCTTGTCGCTGAGTTTGTAAGTGCAGCACCGCTGCCCAGCTCTCCCGTTACTTCCTCTTTCATATGCCTTGCTGCTGAGGTCTCACCAGTTGGTGCTGACACTGTGAGACAAAAGAGAACCAAATCAAAAAATCCATATGGGAGCAAACATGGAAAGCAAGAGGTTAAAGTTCTCCAATCAAAATGCCTCGCTAAACTGAAGTGAAGTTTGAAAGACATCCATAGTAATCTGAGTGTTAAAGGCCTTGCAAGAACATTGAATTAACAGAGAAATGTCAGAAATGCACAAGTCAGAACTAAGATTACAAAAATGATACAGTTTTGTAATAGTAAATAAAATAGATAAATAGATAAATACACAAAATTATAAATTAAGGCTGACATTCCAAAAAATTAACCCCCATATATTTGGAAGTATGGAAATTCACAGTTTAAGTCACCCATACAACCTTCACTCAGCCTCACGATAATACCAGTCTTCTATCTTCCCTTTTATGTTCCTTTCATAACAAACTTGCAAACAGCAGTATTTCCATCCCTTTCACTTTCTGGAGTCATGTTCTTACATCAGAATCTCGGTTTACTCTCTCTTTTTTTAACTAAGTTTCTAGACTTCCTGGTTGCAAAGAAAAGTTTGAAAACATGACGCCTAAGAGTTCAAAACCCAGAAGTCACTAAATAGATTTATTTAATACATAAATAAATAGAAATGCTTTGCATTTTAAATCACATATTTTTAAGCCAATCTCAATTTCTGGCCATCTCACTCATAATCTTTGAATATGTGGGATGAGTAATATGAAAACAGTATTAAGTTTGAATTAAAGCCTATTTTTCCTCCTAAAATACTATGTTTGCACACATTGGGAAACCACGTTTTTCAGTTTGCAAGTTGCCATTAAAAAAAGTGAACCATAGACTACCAGTTTACATTCTGTAGCTAGAAAAAAGTTGAAATTATGCACCCATCTTCTGGTACCTCTATTTAGGTTGTATTTCCCTGGTTTGTTAATCAGAAGGTTATGCAAGACTGTATCAAAAGCCTTACTAAAATCTATATATACCACATCTACCACTTCTCCCCTATCCACAAGGCTTGTTACCCTGTCAAAGAAAGCTATCAGGTTGGTTTGCTCTTGACAAATCCATGCTGACCATCACTTATCATCCTATTATCTTCTAGATGTTGATTCCTTAAGAATTTGCTCCATTATCTTACCTGGTACAGAAGTTAAGCTGACTAGTATATAATTATCTGGGTTACCCTTATTTCCCTTTTATAGATAGGCACTATATGTGCTCTTTTCCAGTCTTCTGGAATCTTTCCCATCTTCCAGAACTTTTCAAACATAATTGGTAATGGCTCAGATATCTCCTCAGTCAGTTCCTTGAGTATTCTAGGATGCATTTCATCAGGCCCTGGCGACTTGAAGACATCTAACTTGTCTAAGTAATTTTTAACTTGTTCTTTCCCTACTTTAGCTTCTGATCCTACCCCATTTTCACTGGCATTCACCATGTTAGACATCCAATCACCACCAACCTCCTTGGTGAAAACCAAACAAAAGTCATTAAGCACCTCTGTCATTTCCACAGCAAATTTCAAGGCAATCTAAGTATGGACATGGATTATAGAGCACAGCAGCTGTTAAACAGTAAACTGGATGTGACATTATATGATTATAATTTAACATCTCATTGAAGTGTGACACATGGCCAGAAAAGAGTTAAGCAAAATCCCAGGCCAAATGACCCAGAGTCAACATGTAGAGGCATGTGAAAATAGTATGCAAGTGATAATTAGGACCATTCAATGCTAGTTAGGATAGAACTTTGAAGTGCAAACCCGTATTGTTAGAAATTAGAGGTAATACCAGTTATACATGTTTACTTATATCTTATAGATGCTAACCATGTAAACAGATAGTTCCTGTCTATCACTGTAACTGTTGATTCAGAGATCAAAGGGGAATATTAACTTTTAGATAAATCTTGGGTGAAATAATGTCATGGTCTAGATGTCTCTTTAAAGTGTGTGATAAATTGCTTAATGGATAAATTACCTTATGTTAGTTACCAGGATGTTTGGGAAACAGAAGGTTACATCAAAAGCCTATAGTTTACCTGGGACTGTATAAAAGGCCCGTGGCCCTGATCCTTTTTATCTCAGATCTGCTTAAGGTTTCATACAGGGGAGACCTAAGCTATGAGGCTTGAGATCCCAGTCACTGGCTGGATTTCATCCTGAAATGGACAGTGGACTATAACCTATGGACTATTTCTAAAAGAATTCTTTGCAACTACAAGTTCACCATCTCTGCTATGTATCTGAACCTCAAGAACAGAACTCATGTCTTTATGTATATTGATCTTTTAACCAATGAGCTCTCTTTTCTTTTTTAATAAATTTTAGTTTAGTTAATAAGAATTGGCTATAAGCATGTATTTTGGGTAAGATCTAAGTTACATATTGACCAGGGTGTGTGGCTGGTCCTTTGCTATCAGAAGAATCTCTTTATTTCATCATATAAAAGAAATTTTCGGTAGTCATCATCATATTTGACTTGAGTAGCAGAATGGAGGCTTGCGGCTGGGTACTTTAAGGGAACTGCATTGTTTGGACCTGTGAGTAACTAGTGAGGAAATACAGAAGCTATTTTGTGCTAGCTTGGTAAATTTAAACATTGTAATATCCACCAGCTTTTGGGTGTTTGTCTGCCCCATTCTTTCTGCATTTCACCCTAATTGAGCTGTCTCCCACCAGGACCGTGGTCAGACTGGATGAATGCAGTTTTGCCAAAAGAGTGGGGTGTGACCCCTTGTGAGGTGTGGAGGAATGTGCGGGGGCGAGGAAGGGAGGAAGGGGGCAAGAATCAATGCGAGCCCTGTGTGGAAGGGAGAGCTCAGGAGTATGGCTCACGCCAGGCCAGCCCCGCACAGGCAGACAGCAGGGGATCTTAGGTTGGCTCCCATGCAAAGGTAGAGGGTCTTGATCCAGCCATGTGCAAGGTAGAGGGAGGCCTCGGTCCAGCCCCATGTGGGTGAGCAGCAGGGGGGGGCTTGGGCCGGCCCCACACTTGGGTAGCATGTAGGAAGGTCTGGGGCTGATGGCTTGCACCAGAGGGGTGGCTTGGGCCAGCCCCATGAGGTGTCCCCTTTTCTCTTTGGGAAAATACGGCAACCCTATATTTATTTATGTCAAGTTAAAAATAGGTCATTTGAGAACTCAACATAAAATTCATAAAACAAAACAAATCAATATTATCTTCCTCCAGAGCTGCCAACAAATCTCAACCACCAATAAAACTCCCAGAGATCTTCCATGGCCCATACCCGGCCCCGCCTTTGTCACAACCATCTATCTGTAAAAGTTCAAGAAAATGGCTATGTCTCGGCCACCCTGCCCTGGATCCCATATACCCATTGTAACCAGGCCCTCGCCGGTCCTCTTCACAACCAAAACTGGAGACCACTCTATGTGCAACACCTGTGTCCTTTATTGCTGTGTTTGTTCCCACCACTGACTATTTACAAATATATACAGGAATCTACAGACCAGTGCTCAGGGAGACTGCTAGCCTCCTAGCCTACAGGAATCTAGAGCCCCACACTCTTCCCTTTCCTGTCTCCCCGATCTCTCTCTCCTTCTCCTCCTTCTGGTCCCCCCTGCTTCCTGCCTGCCAGCTTTTATAGCTGGCTTCTCAGGCCTGCAGGTGTCTCCCCTCAGGCAATTAGGGCGTGGCCTCCCAGCCAGCTCCAGCTAGTGCCTTCTTCTCCCTGGGTATGGGCTAACAGGGGCCTGGCTTGATCCTCTAAGCCAGCATCCTGTTACACCCCTATACAACGCCAGAGAGGAGCCCTTACTCAGATGAACAGTGTGTAGCACTAGAGAGGCTTACACCTCTGCAGGCCATGGAATTCTCACCCCATTCTTCTTCCATTGTGGAAGAGCACCACCTCCCTAACCAGAAAAGCCATGTCCAAGAGGCGGAGTCAGCATTTGCATCTACTATGTAGAAATCCAGTGGAGAACAGATCCCTCCTATTCCTTGTTGCAGTAATTACATTCTTAGTGTGGAAAAAATGATTTTTAAAAATTGGAATCCATGATACCACTTACACTGTTCTGAGTATTGCATGTGCTGTTGGAAGTCAGGAAACAGGCTTTGTAAACACTCCAGAAACTGCTTACAGATCAATCCCCCCTTCCACTGTATCACAACCAACAATATTCTTATTTTGTCCTCTGCATCCTTTCCTTTGTTGAGTTGTTCGTAGTCCTGCGGTGTGATCACTGACTGGTAGAGCAACTCATCCAAGACCTTGTCAGCATCATTCTGAAGTAACTTGATGAGTTTATCTTGTTCTTTGTGTATCATCTCCAAGGCCTTTTCATCTGTGGCTGCTGTTACTGAGTCCCATGGCCTGGAACAATAATTCACTTTTAATTATATACATCCACTATTGCTAAGGATTAAAAAAGGATCTCTCAGGCAACTGTAATGTTTTGGGACCTGGACTCCTTCAGCAATGAGTAATAAGGAAGACAAACAGTTGTAGAGAGAAAATGGTCCTTTTTCTAAGTATTTCTTCTCTTTGCTGGAATGATGAGGTGAGCTCACTGGCAGTGGGTGACAAGATGGCCATTTCAAGTCCCATCAGCTCCTGTAAATTTTCCATTGGTGGTCAGCATGTGCAGAGGCTGCTTTAAGGACATGCCAGTCAGCTGTGAAGGACGGCAGATTTGCAGCAAGTTGGGGTGTGGCCCATGTCGCACTAACATGCCGCACCACAGACTAACTGTCCGCATGCACCCTGACGTGCACTGATAGTTCCTTAATGTCCTTTGAGCTGTTCCTTTTTGGAACAGGACTAGATCCAAGTTAATTACTGTTCATGCACATCAGTGAGGTGCACACGATGTGCACCTGACCCTGTGCACATTAATATTTGGACTTACACCAAAAGAAGCATTCCAATCAATGGACTGAGGACCTTCCAATCTTTCGAAAGTCCAAGTTACATTCCATCACTGCTTCAAAACTGATACAAAAACTTTGCAATGACTGCATGTATTTGTTTTCCTTGACTATTTTAACTCTTTCCTCCTTCTTTCTCTTATAAATAAACCTCTAGATGTTAAATAATAAAGGACTGGCAACAGCATGATTACTGGTTAGAATCTGAGTTGTATATTGACCTGCGTATGTGACTGATCTCTTGGGGTTAGAAGAACCTTTTGTTTGATTAAACTGGTTTTAAATAACCAATCATATAGTCTACTGTCTGGGTGGTGAAACAAGGGCTGGGATTACCTAAGGAGACTGCATTTCTGACTTCTTCTTAACCAGTGTGGTGAGACAGAAGTTACTTTTGTTACTGGCTTGGTATGTCTTGTGGAAGAATAAATACCAGTTTAGAGTGGGTCTTCCCTGTTTTACAGCAGTTTGTCCTGAATCTGGTATTCTCACTTGTGACCCACAGAGGCACAGCGACACCCTCTCTGTCCCACCCATGTCCCACCCCCTTTCATCTGCCCCCGTTCCCCTTCTCCCCTCCCCACCCCCGCCAGCCTTTATGCCTGCTATCTCCCTCCCATGTCCTAGTCAGTTTGCCACCTGGGGTCCAGCCCCTTCATCTACCTCCCACTTCATCTGTTTCTGATCCCCCAGGGTTCTGCCCCCTCACACTATCTGCCCCTAGGCACTGTACCATTGCTTCCCATCTCTAATGTCATGCCAAAGTTCCCTCTGTATCCTGTCCCCTACCCCACTTGTCTTATGATTTTACTCTGCACTGTGTTTTCCTGGTCTTGCCACCTATCTGCCCCATGTCCTAGTCCCCCAAACTCCATTTCTATCCCATTGCAACCTGAACCCAACCTCATCTGACCTGGTCTCCCCCTGGATCCTGGCCCCCATCCTCACCCTGCACCTAGACTCTAGTCCCCTTTTATTATTTCCCCATTGTTCCCCTTGCATTGCATGGCCTTTCCTTCCCCAAACCTCAAAACAGGGACCATCCCCTGGCCTGGTGCAACTTCCCATTGTGCCAGCCCTCCCCTCCATTACACCAGCATGAACCAGAAAAGACTCTGTTCTGGACCCAATGGAGTTACCCCCATGTTAAAGCTGGTGTGAGCAAGTGCAGAATCAGAGCCATTTTTCTCAGTCCTTTGTGAGCCAGGATTTGTCTCTGATGTGTAGAACAAGAGTCAGAACATCACTGCAATGACCCTGAAGAGACACTTTCCTCCTAAGACCCTCTTTTCACAAACGTTACCTTCTGGCTGGTGCTGACATAGCCGCTCCACTGATGTCATCTCCCACGGGGTCCTCAGTCCTATAACTCAGCAATGCCATGTTACCAGCTGGTGCTGGCACTGCATGATAAAACAGAACAAAATGCTCAGTGAGACATGGAGGAGCCCATAGAAACCATTGTCTGAATTGCTCAGTGCAAAGCATAAATGGCAAGTCTACATTTTCCAGTTCATTTGCGTATTGTATACCAGCTACTGTCGTATCCAGAGGGAGGATTACAAGACAGATCTAGCTGATTGAAAAGCAGGAGCAAAGCTTGATGGCCTTCATGTTCAAATGTTGGGGCTAACTCCCCCATGTTACACCACTGTATTGACTTAGATGGCTCTGAGTGAAAGCAGAATGTAGCCCACTGTAAGTAAAATCTCCAGCTGTGTTTGCAGCCTTACCCATTCCTTGCAATTCTAACAGTGCATGTGCATCCTTCACTTTCAACAGTGAATGGTAGGGGCAAGATCTTAGTCTGGTTCATCTCACTATAAGGTAGAGAAATGCTGATCGACAGTATGTCAGGAAGCACAGGGTCCCAGTGGTACAGATGTAGGATCACTACATTTCCTCAGCATAAACAACTGCAGATAAATCAGCAGAAGAAAAGGGTGCTAGAGGACATGATACCCCAATACTAGTAGTTTCTACTCAAAGACAGCAAAATTCATTTTTCCACTTTCAAACCCACTTTAACTTTGTGGGGCTGGAAGTCTGACTGACATTAGTGACTTTCAGTTCTGCTTAAGCAAGACGGTGCAAAACGTAGACGAAAGAAGAGTATCCAGTTAAAAAGGCATATGAAAAATGCAGCAGAGGGTGGGAACAGGAAAACACAAAGATTATGAACATGGAGCCAGCCCAGGGATTGGACTGTGATTGGGTAAGAAGAGGAGTTGAATAAACTTGGTTGAAATACTGGAGCACAAATATCTTATACAGGATTTCTGCTTTTGACGGCTTTGCTCTTCTCTTTCTCTCTCTCTCTAACTCACAGCACAGAATTACTATTACTTGGAAACATTGTTCTGAGAGGTGCGTCTCTTTTGGGTGCATGAAAGGAGATCCATACATTAAACTGCAGAGGAAAAAGATTTGCCATTTCAATCTGGTCTTGTGAAGCCAAAACAATTTTATGAGGGCTACCAAAAACTTTGGACTACACAAGATTCACTCATTCCCAGTGTAGATTCTGTAGTCGCTGCCAGTTATTGGCAGGGTAGGAAGAGAATGGCTCATGCCTATTAATTAACATTGACCAGATTTGATGGCCTCCTCTGCATGGCACTGGTTAAACTCCCATTAATATTTTTCTTATAGTTCTGGACACCTTAATACCAGCAATATGTGGGGCATATGGCTGGGATGATTTAGTTAGGGGTTGGTCCTGCTGTGAGCAGGGGATTGGACTAGATGACCTCCTGAGGTCCCTTCCAACCCTGATATTCTATGATTCTATGAACTGAGGAAAAACACAGAAGAGCAGAAAAAATAAATTCTGGGGTTAGAGAGACTAACTGCATTGGGAGTCAGGAGTTCTTGGCTCTCAGTGCCATGTTGTAGGCAACAGGGCAATGGCTTCCTGAGAGAAGGTATGTGACTAGGGCTAATAGATCTCATAATGGGACACTTCTGAGAAATATAAGGAATAATACCATATAGTAGCAGACTGTGGGGCAGTCTACCAAGGGAAGGGGTGAATGTCCCAGGCCTTGGAACATTTACACATCACTGGAGGACAAACTAGAGGGAACACTGAAGTTCTGGACAGAGGAGCTGGGTGGAAAAGAAGATGGAACCCTTGTTATCTCTTTAAAATGGGGAAGGGAATGAGAAGCTCATGGAGGGGTTGACCCCAGATAAACAACCTCTCTGTTTAGGAAGGTCTTTGTCCACTAGGTCTGCAAAGTGCACTATATGCTGTAGAGTTAAAGATAATACCTTGAGGAATCACTGTCTCTGAAGACTGAGGGCCACCTAAAATCCTGGGTCTATTCTCCACGATTACAAACTCTGAAAAGAAAACAAGATCCTTAAGACTCTCTTCATATTGATTTCTTCTTGGCCTTTTTTCAGAATTAGGAGGGTGTCCCTCATCCCTAGGATGTTTGTGTCACCCATCACAATCACATTGATGGAATTCACATGAAATGCAGAGAGAAAGGAAATGTGAATGTGACAGATAGCAGGGAAAGTGGGTGACGGTGTTGCACACTGCAGGATAAAAGCAGTACCTGCACAGAGACATGATCTGGCAGTGTTTTATTCCAAGATAAAGGGGAAACATGGCTTTTGTGTCCAGGAATGAAGCTCCTGCAATGAAACCAACTTGATTCATACATTCTACTCTAGGGTCATCCTAGCTACTTGGAAGGAATCTATATTACATGGACACCACCTAAACACTGGCCCCTTTTTCCATTCAATGTCTCTTACATTCTAGTCCTGTCTCAGTCTACATTACAGACATCGCCCTTTAGAGTTCATTCAGCTGCTATTTTACCTTTCCCTCAACAGGTAAGAAGCAAACTAGACTGATCAGCCCTGTCTCCTCAGGTTCATTAAGAGCAGGCAATTACAACCCATGTTTCTCCATTTCAATTGGCCCAGGTACTGTGGGATGTTAATATGGCATTTGCTGCACTGAAGACTCCTTTTGTGTCCCCTTTTACATACACCAGACCAAGTGCAAACCATGGAAACTGGAAACATTTACTTCTGCTGGTGGTGACTTTAGGTTGGGTGCACACCAGGCATATAGGAGTGCACTTCACACCAAATTCAGTGAAGGACTTAACTAGGATTCCTTTTCAGAGTGGCAGAGGAATGTCACATTCCCCCACTTTGTTATCTTAGGTGGGCTCTGGGCCGCAACCTGCAAACCTTTACAATGCATGCAGGGCCACTGAAACATGCAGTCCCTTCACCTGACAACTTGAATGTTCTAAGAGCCATGGCCTCTCAGAACATCCATCAAACTTTTGTTCCAGTCACAGAAATTTTTTTGGTCAACCTACCAATAGCTGCCTGAAAGCTGCCTCAATGGATGCCTAAAAGCACTGATTAATTTATGTCAAGGAATAAAAGTTACAAACATGCCAATCTGAAACTCTTGACATAAAATTAATCCATCAGAATGAATATCTAGCAGCTCACCTCAGAGCATCCAACAGAACTGACAATCAGCTAAACTCTCAGAGCTCTTACAAGCCCTGTCTGCACCCGAGCCTTCACAAGATGCCTCCCCCTGCAAAAGTCCAAAATAGCTATGAGTTACCCATCCTGCCCTGGACCCCATCCAACCCCTGCACAATGACCATCAAGGGATCCTACAGAGCTGCACTGTATGCTGCACTGGAGATGCATAAGCCTGTGCCAGGCTCTGTCCTGCAGTGGGACTGCACCACTTCCAGAACCAAGAAACCTCTGTGACCTAGACATGGCATCATTTGCTACTAAATAAGAATCTAGCTGGAAATGGGTCCCCATTCATTTTGTGGCAATTGTATTATTACTGTAAAGAAATGTTTAAAAAAATAACAGAATGAATGATACCACTTACGATCTCCTGAGTGTTGCAAATGTTGTTGTAAATCAGGATATATCCTTTGCAAACTCTCCAGAAATTGCATACAGGTCAATCCCCCCTTCCTTGGAATTAGAATCAACAGTTTCCTCATTTTGTTTCTTACATCATCTTCTTTGTTGACTCCATCGTACTCCTGCATTGTGATGACTGACTGGCAGAGTAACTCATCCAAAACATTGTCAGCATCATTTTGAAGTAAGTTGACCAGTTTATTCCGTTCCCTGTGTATCATCGCCAAGTACTTTTCAGCAGCAATTGCTGTTACTGAGTCACATGGTCTGGAATAGTAATTTTTTTTATACATTAGCTATACCTCAGGATCAAGAATTAGACATTTGAAACAACTATCATTAGATTGGATTTAACATAAAATATTTTGCAGAAAAAATGGTTACCTACCTTTTCGTAACTGTTGTTCTTCAAGACGTGTTGCTCATGTTCATTCCATTCTAGGTGTGCTTGTGCCCACATGTGTGGTCTTCAGAGATTTTGCCTTACAGTATCAATAGGGTCAGCAGTGGCACCTCTTGAGTGCCATGCTCATGCATCGGTATAGCAGGTGCCTCTGGCCTCTCGGTTCCTTCCTGTTGGTAACTCTGACAGAGGGGCAGGAGGGCAGGTAATGGAATGGATGTGAGCAACACAGCATGAAGAACAGCCGTTATGAAAGGTAGGTAACCATTTTTTCTTCTTCGAGTGCTTGCTCATGTTGGTACCATTCTAGGTGACTCTCAAGCAGTGTCTTTGGAGGTGGGCTCAGAATTCACAGCCATGCAGCCTGGAGCATTGCTCTGCCGAAACCAGTGTCATCTCAAGCCTGCTCGGTAAGTGCATAATGAGATGTGAATGTGTGGACAGATGATCAGGTAGCGATCCTACAGATATCTTGGACTGGTACGCCCTACTCAAGTGTGCCATCACGATTGTCAGTGGAGGCACTTTTGCCAGTTCACAGCAGTAGTGGATGCAGACAGTGCTCCGGGACAAAATCCTTTGAACAGACACGGGGCGACCTTTCATTCTATCTGCCATCGCAATGAACAATTGCATCCATTTACAGCATGGCTTTGTCCTATCTATGTAGAAGGCCATCATGTTTCTGACATCCAGGACGTGCAACCTGCATTCCCTGAGCCACTTCCTCTTCGGCCCCTTTGTGCCTTGTGGGCCCTTCTATCAGGGCCTGCAGCCTGGCAGGTACTGGGCTGGAGTTCCCTTCTGCTTCCCCGAGCCTCCCCAGCACTGTGCTCTCCTGGGTGCTGGTCTCCTAGCTCTAGAGACAGACCTTCCCTCCTGAAGGTCTGGGAGAGACTCCTTGCTCTCTTCCTGGGCAGCCTTTATATAGGGCTAAGCCTGGCCCACACTGACCTGCCCTGGCCCACTCTTTCATGGGGGTGGGGCAACTGCCCCACCACACCATGCTTTAATGTGGCATTAAGGAAGTGCCACTACCGATGCTATGGATAACGCTAAGGCAAAAATCTCTGATGGCCACACACATGTAGAAGGGAATCAACTTGAGCAAGCACTGGAAGAAGAACAAGCCTTCTTCAGTAGTGACTAATCAGCAAAGTTAAACAGTTGCAGATGCAACACCTGTTGACTAGTATTTCCTCTGTTACCTGGAATGATAAGCTCAGCTTACTAGAAGGGGGTGAAACTTGGCCATTACAGATCCTAGCAGCTCATGCAAAGTTTCTATTCAGCATCAATATATGAATGTACATAGCTTTTTCTCCTTTTATCATCTTCACTAAAATCAGCAATAAACATCAGGAGCCGCTCGTTTGCCAGTCATGGTGAACTTTACCTCAGCTCTTGGTATCGTCCACCTCTAGAAAGGTTAACAAGCCTTCTGCAAGGTCTTCTTTCACTCACCCTTTCATGAACCAGAAATGACTCCAAAGGAGCCAGTGGGGATCAACCCGTGTAAAGCTACTGTGAATGAGAGGGAAATTGGAACCATTGTTTTCAGTCCATACTGAGACAGTATTTTCCATCTGTATGTATAACAACAGGTAGGACATCATGGCAATAACCCTGGAGCACCAGCTGAGGAGATACTTTCATTCTAAGATCATTATTTTCAGAAACGTTACCCTCTGGTTGATGATGCCAGCGAATCAGCACCAGGACCATCTCCCACCGGTTCCTCAGCGGTGCAGCTCAGCAATGCTGCGATCCCAACTGGTGCTGACCCTGCATGATGGATCAGAACAAAACGCTCAGTGAGATCTTGCTGGGATCATAAGGACCACTGCCTAGGCTGTTCAAAGCAAGAATGAATCCTGCGAGGTGGCTGACAAATCTACTGTGACAGACTGACAAAATCTTGCAAAATCCTGAATGAATTTTATTAAATGAGGTTAAACTTTACTGAGCTACATTTATCATGGTTACGAGGCATTGAATTAAAAATGCAATTATGTCTGTGTTATTAGATGTATGTACCTTCTCTAGGAGACTGACTAAAGCAAACTCTGGGAAGGGTTAGGAATTCCAAAGGACTTTTTTTGTGACAATACTCCTGAAATGGAGTTCCTAGGAAGTACCTGGGCAATGCAAATAACCCACTTCAAACCAGCCTTTTAAAGATAGGCCCTGGGGAGAGAGACCCATTGTGTACTAATTACCTGCTTCTGGAAACTCCAGATCAACTGTCTTGCAGAAATTAACCTCACGTGTTGTGTTTGATCAGAAACATCTGAGGCCTTTATTTGGTATACCACACTTTTCATTTGCATGCAAAAGAGTGACGAGTCCCACGCCGTCCAAAGACGGCCCAAGAGTCACACCCCGGACAGCAAAATTTTACACCTTTTATCCATCAAAACCGCAGTAAATGATGCAAGCAAGCTTCCGTTATGATGCTCCATATGGAATGCAATAAGCCTGTGATTAATAAGTTTATAATATGTTTTCTTTAAAGTTTTAGGAAGTTTTGCAAGCAACAATTATATGTGAGACCTTGCGGTTAGCAGTGGCATAAGGTTGGCATTAAACAAACCCTTCCATCCCCTTCCCCACCCTCCTTGCATCAGATAATCAAAAAGCAGAAGCATTAAAGGTCAAGCAGTAAAAACCAAGTTAAAAGTTTTCCTTTGGACAAGTCCAGGCCTGTTAGTCTGGATAAGTCTAGTCAAGTCTAGGCCTATCAGTCTTTTCCCTGTCAACTGTATAAAGGGTGAACTGAGCATGCCAGGGAGTGTGCTTGTTTTGAGTTGAAGCTGTAATGAAGTTTTAGCTACAAGGAATCCCCCTCGATGGGGGCTTGAAGGAGTGCTCCTGCCAGAACCCATGTTAGGATTTAGGGGGTGGGTAAGCAGGTAGGTTCTTTTATTGTTTGTAATATATTTTATCTGTAATGCTTCTTGACTTAAGAATAAAACAGGTTTGCTTAGCTGGATGTGGTCCTTATAACTGTTGCATTTTTCCACACAGTGGCCCAGGTAAACTATGCTGGCTCAGGCTCTGAACCAGTTAAGCACTAAAGCAAATGCTTAGTTGTCAAAATCCTGCTAAATTTAATATTTCCTCACAACCACCCAGACCTGTGCTTTGGAGTCCAGAAAAACCAGAGTCACAGCCCCTTGATTGGTGGTAGTGTTAAGGGTTAAAAATATTCAGCTAGGCAAAAGCTTCTTTGCTTATGTAGGGTTATTGTATTCTGCCAGTATCTCTTGTTTGGCCTTGCATTTAGACTCTGTGTTCTGTTCTCACACGGATTGCTGATTTTTGGCCGGTTTTGCCTTTATCTTAAGATTATGCGTTTGTTACTCCTGTATTTGCTTAAAGAATGTGCTGTATTCACACTCTGTTAGAATGATGAATTGTCTTGAGAACAGATGCTGACCCAGAGGTCATGGACCCTTGGTTTATGTAACTGCTTGCCATTACGCATGCCTCTGGCACATATCTTGTTCAAACCCCTCCTCTGTACTCTATAAATCTCTCATGCTGCCTTAAATAAACTGAACATCACATCACCCCTTCTAGCCAAAGGAGGGTATTGATGTTCCGCTTTGATCAGAGCTGTGTTGTTTAACTCTTCATTGGTCTCTGACTGCTTGTGAGCTTTACCCTCAACTCCGCTCTTCTCGGGGTTTCAGGTAAGGGTGAGACGCGCCTTTTGATTTTCCCCTAACAGTAGGACCCCAGAACAGTTGACAGCTGAAGGGGATGATGCTACCTGCACATAGTGGTGCTGATGTAGATGAGTTGGTTCCTGAATCATCACTTACAACAACACTGAGGGTTTATCTATGCTACCCATCAGATTGACGGGCAGCGACTGATCCAGCAGGGGTCAATGTATCACATCTATTATAGACACGATAAATCACATCTAGTATAGACACGATAATAGTAAAGACACCGTGGTCAGTAGATCTAAGTACCTTGACTTCAGCTAAGCTATTCACGTAGCTGAAGTTGCGTATCTTAGATTGACCCCGTGTGGTAGTGTAGACAAGCTCTCTGACTTCACGTGGATCTGACTCTTCATGTGGGGCAGGACAGGCTCAAGGAGGTGCTCACTAGACCTTCATGGAGAGCAGGGAGTCGACTATAAGCTCACCAGTTCTGCAGGCTGATGGCTCCTTCAGAGGGCCAGCCTGGAGGGGTTATGGAAACCAGAGCTAAATACTGTGTGCTGTAAAACCATTTGGGATGGGCTCTGGTTCCAGGGACACATGGTGTGGCTACTCTCAAGTGCCTACATTCCTAGATCAGACTCTCCAAAGAGAGTGAACAACAGATTTGATTGGTGTGTATTCAAACCAAAAACCTGATGCTAATACACTCATCCAATAAGGGAGCACATGTACACCATGACCTATATATGTCAACAAAGAAGATATTAAATATTCACAACAAACTACCTTAGAATATTTGTAGGTAATCATTTGAATAAATAAATAATTTTAGGAAAAACACTGTGTGTTTATGGAGAATGGGCAAACAGAAAAAGAAACGAAATTCACTGAATCTGTAATTCATTACAGGTTATTAGCCTGTACTAAGTGCTTGAGGTCATAGAGAAAAATCTGACAGTGGGAAAAGGGATGGGGGATGAACAAGATGGAATTTAACAGGAACTGTCCCAACTTCTGTGAGTTTATTGGAGACATTTTTAAAACTTTTATCACTGAAGTGCATCTGTGGTGCCAGACTGTGATGGGTTTAGGACAGGTCTGCCTTCAGAGAAGACTTTCTCCACTAGCTCAGCACGGGCATGATGACTGTGTAACATGGTGAGCAGGAGAAACAGTGACAGATAAGAGGCTAAACAGGACAGTACCTGCAGCATTTCCTTTCATGCAGGATGCAGCATCTTCCTGACTCTCAGGCCCCTTCTCTGGGAACACAGGGCCATCTCGATTCTCTGGCCCAAGCTCCATATTTCAAGATCTTGGAAAGAAAACCAGATAAAAACCTATTCAGGTCAATGAAGATTCTCAAGATCATAGACTCATACAATAGTAGGGCAGGAAGGGACCTCAGGAGGTCATCTAGTTCAACACCCTGCTCAAAGCAGGACCAACACCCACTAAATAATCCCAGCCAGGGCTTCGTCAAACTGGGCCTTAAAAACCTTTAAGGATGGAGATTCCACCACCTCCCTAGGTAACCTATTCCAGTGTTTCACCATCCTCCTAGTGAAATGATGTTTTTGTGTCCTTAGATCCGATCCCATCATCCCTTCCATCCCCCATTCAAAGCATGCATCAGGAATCCAAACACCAGAACACTGGACTTGCCCAACTTCATGGGAAATCTGATCTCCAAAGTACTTACTGTAAACTTAAAACAGAATTTCTAGTTTAGGAGCTGTAGAAACCAAAAGGACAAATCCTGCTAATGCCCCAGAAGCCCCATGGCTGCATCTGTCCAATGGGGTAAGGACACTCACTGTGCCAAAGGGAGCAAGATCTGCCAGAGCCAGACAAGTCTCAGAGAATTCTCCTGTGGATCTTAGCCCTGGCAGGGAAGCTGACGGAGCAGGACTGTGTCCTGCCAGGCCCCGTCCTGCCCTTGAATGGAGACAGAGCACAGAGTTCTGAGTCACTGAGGTACCTTGGGGAAAGAGAACAAACTCCCCAACCCCAAGGACTAGGCAGAGGAAAATGAGGGCAAGTGGCATTGCAGGGTTGTAATTTGAGACTCGATGTATTTCTAGAAGATACACTCTGTCTCAGAAGGAAGTTCTGGGTGTGATGCTAGAATCACGGGGTGGGTTCTTTGGCCCGGGTTATGTGTGAGGGCAGAGTAGATGATCAGAACCACCCCTTCTCATCTTACTGTTTATGAATCTATTGCGGGTGGGATTTGACACCTGGTGAGACTCACGCTGGCCCTTCATTGTTTCAATTTAAATCAAATTTCCAAATATTATTCATCTGGTTACCAGGTTCTGGAACTGGCTGTATCCCTTGGTGAGGGTCACTGCTCACCACTTTGGGGTTTAGAAGAGATTCAGACACCCGTTCTTCAAAATGGAACAAGTGGGAAGCTGAGATTCATGGCAGGGTAAGAAATACAGTGTGTTGGACAAAATCTGCATGTTATTTATTGGCCATTGGAACTGGTGTTACTAAGGATAAGTGTACACACATGTGTGTGTGTTATGTAAGGGTATGTGTTACTAAGGGTATGTGTACACAACTGCTGTGCATAGACAGATAAATGCTAATCCTGCTCAAGCTAGCACACTAAAAATAACGGAGTTGCCACAGAATCACAGGCGGCAGCTTGGCTAGCTGTCTGAGGCTGTACCCAGGGGCTCAGACAGGTTTGTACTCAGACAGCTAGCCTGAACTGTCGAATGTGCACAGCACCCCCTGACCTCACTGCTTTTTTTAGGTGCCTATTTGAGCAGAACTAACACATGGATGATTAGAGGTCTGGAAAACATGACCTATGAGGGAAGATTGAAAAAAATGGGTTTGTTTAGTATGGAAAAGAGAAGACAGAACGGACATCATAACCATTTACAAATATCTATATGATGCTAATACCATTTACAAATTTCTAAAAGTACTCTACAAGGAGGAAGGAGAAAATTGTTCTCCTTAACTTCTGATGATAGGACAAGAAGCAATGGACTCAAATTGCAGCAAGGAAGGTTTAGGTTGGACATTAGGAAAACTTCCTGTCAGGGTGGTTAAGCACTGAAATAAATTGCCTAGGAAGGTTGTGGAATCTCCACCATTGGAGATTTTTAAGAGCAGGTTAGACAAACACCTGTCAGGGATGTTCTAGATGGTGCTGGTCCTGCCATGAGTGCAGGGGACTGGACTTGATGACCTCTCGAAGTCCCTTCCAGTTCTGTGATTCTATGTATATCTGCCCCAGCTGGGAATTATACCTCCCAACTGCTGTGTAGACATACCCCAAGTGTATTAGAAAGTACCAGAATCCAGAAGGGCACAGGTTGCTTTTAACTTTCCATCTCTGTACAGTTCAGCCATTGATCATAAGAATTTTTTGAATTATTAACAATTTAAAACATGCTTGTAATTTCCTTGTGGATGCACCAATAGGTAGCAATCAGCATTCATTGATATTCACTTACTAGCACCCCAATCCTTCAAAGACTTACAGCCATGCTTAACTTTGCTCTGTTCAATGCGACTACTTGCTTGTTAAGATTTTGTATGTTTCTAGGCTCAGGTCCTTGAAATCAAATCTTTACAGCCCAGGTAATGAAATGAGCTTTGAAAGCAATTCACAGACCTTCTGAGTCAAGGAAGACATAGGAATAGGAAACCCTGTGTCACTACAGTCTTCGTAATCTGTCTACAGAAGTAAACTATAAAGACACCTCCGTGCCCACGGTCCTTTCTGTACACAGTAACCCCTGTGTCTTTGTGGCACCAGAAAACTTTTTAAAAGTATTTCACTCACATAATAATTCACTGCATAATTCACTGCAACTCACTGCATAATTCTGCAGACAGTCTCCAAAGTGCTCGGGATGGCAAACATTTAAAACACCTATGTTAATATGTGAATGAAACAGATACAAATCAGACACAACATGAAAATGAATCAATATTGTTCAGATTCTGAGCACCTTACTTTACTCTTACTCGCTTTTCAATTGTCTTGATTCAGTTTTCTTCCACTGCACCCCAAGGGAGTTTCACTGAGAAAGGCTCCCCCGCACTAGCCCAGAGATTTTTGTTCCATGAAATTGTTCAGGTTTTTTGTAAAAAAGAATGGCACCTACCTCCTGTTCTCTAGCCGAATCGACAGCAAACGCAGCTCCCAATGAAGTCCCACTGCACTGTGTTGGCCTCATGCTGTATAAATAGCCAATTGGAATATGAAAGTAAAACACCTTTGCGGGGCTGGCTCTGGGCCTTCTGGTTACTGAAACTCGAACCATTAGAAGAAATGTAGCCACCTGAACCCACAGAAGTTCAGTGTCCTCCCTCTCTCAGCTGAGACTTGGCCCAGTCCTCTACCCCGCATGTATGTCCAATGTGATGGGGGGGGAGGAGTGCAGATGAAACTGGAAGTCTTAGAATTGAAGATCAGGTGACGGCTAAATTTACCCTGCAGCTGCCCCCCAGTAACAAGGACAGAATTGAGCTTCCAGAGCTCATTGCAGTGTCAGGCTCTCGCCTATCATGGAATCAGGTTTCAGAGGGGTAGGCATGTTAGTCTGTATCAGCAAAAACAACAAGGAGTCCTTGTGGCAACTTACACACTAATAAATTTATTTGGGCCTAAGCTTTCATTTTAGCCCACGAAAGCTCATGCTCAAATAAATGTGTTAGTCTCTAAGGTGCCACAAGGACTTTTCACAATATGGAGTGCAGTTGGCAGGAGAAGGATGTAGTTGCTTTCTACTCCCCTTGTAACTTTTGGGAGGTGAGTTCTCCAAGAGAGAAAGTTCTTACCACAGCTTCCCCTTTGACATCTCTGCTGCTGTCAATCGCACTGAGGGAACAGGGTCCTACTCAGATGGAGTTGAGGAGACTGGGAGGAAGGGGGACGCAGAACCAGGCCCAAAACACTCAGTAGGGGGAGGGGATAATGTGCAGCTGAGAGCCCAGCATACACAGGAGGAGAAAGTGTCAGGCCCACCATTTGGAGGAGACATGGCCCTTCACACTTAGGGGAAATGCAGAGAACAGGGTGTAAGGGTCCTGCCCCCTTAGCTGAGTGAATCCAGACCCTAGAAGGATTTTCAAAAGCACCAAGGCACCTACAGGTCTGTCATTTCAATGGGTGTGAGCTGCCCAGGTGATTCTGAAAAATCCACTAGGAGATGCCTAAATACCTTCCTCTGAGTAAAGCTTGGATAGCATGAAGATTCTCAAGTAAATCTGGTAATTAACTTTCAGGTTGTAATTAGTTGAAAATGAGCCTTGAAAACATCCCCCCCTCCCCCTTACACACACTGCTTCTGAATGAGAGAGAGAAAGAAAGAGAGAAGGAATCAGGACAGGGAAGGACCCTTTCCTCATTTACAACAATTTATTCGCCTTTGCGTCACTGCAGTCTTGGGCCAGCTCTAAATTACACTTGCTTCTGTATAAACTACGTCCCTCAGGGGTGTGCAAAAATCCACACCCCTGAGCAATGTAGTTATACCAACTTTAATGCCCCACTTCCATGTAGACATTCTTACGTTGGCAGAAGAGCTTCTCCCAGCGACATAGCTGCTGCCTCTAGCAGAGGTGGAGTTACTAAGCAGACAGGAGAGCTCTCTCTCAACAGCTTAAAGCATCTTCATCCAAAGCACTACAGTGGGACAGGTGTTTGTAGTGTAACCCTGACCTTAATCAGTGCCAGGGACTTTCCCTGATCTCCTCCAGCAATTGTGATTCCCAGAAATCATCTTGGAGAGACTAAAATAAAAACTGAGAGAACAGTGTCAGTGGTGCCCACAGTCAGACAAATCAGTGGCAGAACCAGGATTAGGACCAAGGAATTTGAACTCCTAGTTATCCATTGGCTAGCAACTAGACCCCACTCCCCTCCCAGAGCCAAAAATAGAACCCAGGAGTCATGACTCCCATTCTCCACCGCTGTTCTAAATTCCCTCTCAAAGCTGGGAATAGGACTCACCAGTCTGAACTCCCAGCCAACCTCCTCTAACCACTAGACCCCACTCCTTTCCCAGAGTCAGGAATAGAACCAGGAGTTCTGACTCCTACTTCCTCCTGCTGTAGTCACTAGGTATTACTTCCCTCTCAGAATTAGAAATAGAATCCATGAGTCCTGACTCCCCCTCAACACTGCTCTAACCACTAGACTCCATTCCCCAAGAGTCCCATCCCCTGTTCTAATCCATTAATCAAAGTGAGAAGTGTAAACAATCTAAGCAGAAGAAGGCTGAGTGAATTCTGCGCAGTACATCACAACATCATATCACTATAAGTTTGCAGAAGAAAAGCTGCCATTTCCTCTAATGAGAATCATCACCATTTAAATATGCAGTGAGTGACTTAAGGCTCAATTAAAAGTGAGTCTCTGAGCAAGCTGGTACTTTAAATAGCATAAGTGACTTGGGGATAGGCTGTGTGGAATAGGAATGACTTGACTGGATATAGGTCTGGGTGAATACGTAAGAAACACACTGTTGTGTTGCAGGTGAATATGGAAACAACAATGATTTTCCAGGTAAATTCCCAAAACAGAGTAACGTGGTATTAGAAAGACATGGAGATTGAACATTCCCTGCATTATACATACAGGTCTCCATAATAAACACATCAAAACACTGCAAAAGAAAGCTCTACAGGATTCCTACTCCATAAATAAAACATAGGTAGATACAGCTCCCTGATAAAACTACTGCTACAACTATTTGAGAGCAACATCCAACCCATTCTACTATATGGGAGTGAAATCTGGGCCCCAAATTTAAAAACTGATTGCATCAAATACAATAAAACTCTAACTGAAATCCTCCACTTGCAATTCTATGCATGGGAACTTCAGCACCACCAGTTGCTGAGCAGAACTGAGCCAATCCTCTGTTAAATCAACATCCAGAAAAGAATGATCAAAACCAAGATGTGATCAAAATACTAGACCAGCAACTAAAACACCAACACATCAGTCAATGGAAAAGCAAATAAAAAATAGTAACAAGCTGGGCTGCTACAGAACCCTGCACAGACTGGTTACCCGAGCAGCTATTTCACTAAAGTCACATGTGCAGAACTAAGGCAGATTGATTCTGTAATTGGAGACAGTGACCACGAACTAGAGGTGAGACTAGGAGGCATAAAACAGTCCAAGTCCAGACTGTGCATCCAGCGTGACAGAGGAGAGAGACTGAGACAGGAGACACTTTCTACTCCAGTGTCTTAAATATGAGGGAGTGCAGGCAAATATTTCCTCAAATTATCAGAAAACCTAAAGGAGAGTTCATCGAAAAGTAAGAGGGAAAAAACTTTGCCTGACCCTGTTGGAAAGGAGGGAGATGGCAGAATGCAACGGAAAAACCTGCCATGAGCACAGGGACAGAGAAATGACAGATGGACACAGATGATCAACCGTTGTGTCCCCCTCGGACAGACACATGAGGGAATCTGTCTTTTTCTTACACATTGGTAACATTTCTATAGCTTGGCCTGCCAATAAAATCTCATTGACCTGTATTGTTATGACAGAGATGTGCGTGGCCCATAGGGTGACCAGATGTCTCGATTTTATAGGGACAGTCCCGATTTTTGGGTCTTTTTCTTATATAGGCTTCTACGATCCCCCACCCCCGTCCCAATTTTTCACACTTGCTGTCTGGTCACCGTAGGGGTCCACCAGAAGTGGTAGTAGTGCTAGTAGTGCTCATGCTCTCTCACGTGATTGGCTCCAGTCACCCAAATATGAGGCCTCTTCCTCGCTGACAGGGAGGGAGGCTGTCCCCCTGATCGCAGACTTCTCCCCATAAATGAGCACATTGTGCCCCTGATTTTGGACTCATCCACCTGAGTTTGGGCCCCAACACAGGAATGGGGGTCCCTCCCCCACCACTCTTGAATGAGGCTGACAGCAGAAGGACAGTCACAAGGGAAGCAGCTGGGTAAGGCTTGCCTGGCTGTCTGATAGGCCAGACTGAATGGTGGAAAAGCAAAAAGTGACTGCACCCTTCTACCTGCACTGCTTTGAGATGCAAGACGTCCTGACACTGCACTGGACTCAGGCTGTGCCATAAAACTGAGCTCAAATATTTTGCACCCTAAGCTGGGCACACCCATGGTGCTGGACGTCAGGCCAAGTGCCAGTTAAGATGTGGGCTTTGTTTGCTGACACTCTGCTGCTGTGTGGTTTCTGATAATTGCACAGGAAAGGCTGTGACCCAACCTCCCTGAAAGTTTTACTTTCAGATTCCTATTGACTCTTTATTTATATGCACAAGGCAAACGCAGCTGAACAGACACCTCTGTAGGAGCTGTGATCACTTTACCTTCCAACAGAAAAGAGTAAGTACTATTAGCTATTTAAAAAGATTTGAAAACTTAAAATACAATTGAATTCTCAGGAGGGGCTTGGTGGTGGAGTGGCAATCCTCCTCCGGGATCTGGGTGCAGAGGAGACTCTGCGACATAAGTTTCCATTTCCTTTATGGGGACATTATGGGGTGACACCCCGCCACCATGCAATGTAATTTCTGAACCCCAAGGAGGTGGGGTTGGGAATTGCAGCTCCCCCCACCTTGACAGCCAGCAGTAAGTTCCACCCCCAAAATGAATACAGCCTGAGGCAGCATTAATTTTCACTTGGAGCCATCTCACATTCCTGCTGATTTTAATACGTCAGCAATCCAAAAAAACGAGGGTGGGGCTTATTGGGGGGGCAAAATTCCATCATTCAGAACTGAAATTTGCAGAGACAGAGGTGAGGTGGATTGCTCAAGGAAGATCTCCCCAGTCCCACTTAGAAAAGGAACAGCTGTCTCAGCAGCCTTGTCCCCACTCCCATCAGGAGATGAGCATGGGAAGCCTAAGGTCAAGACAGCAGAATGCTTATCATTCCCCTGCGTAAATCTGAGGAAAAAGCCCCAGGCTTTACCCTTCACAGTGGGGACTCCCCTTTATAGTGAGATTCCAGGACAGTTCCCTGTGGGTGATTCTTTAACAGCACTGCTCCATTGTAGCCATATTGCCTGGGACCTTCAAGGACAGGAGACCTGTACACAGTGTAGGACACAGACTCCACACAGACTTCCCTAATCTTCTGTGAAGGGGGCCCCACGGGAGTTTTCCTTGAGAGGGAACAATCTAGCCTCAGAGCCTGCTGCACTGTCTTTTGCACTCTCACCGTCTCTCTAGGGCCAGGACATAGATAGCCTAGCTGAGGGTTAACATCAGGCACAGGCCAGAAACAAATGACCATGAATCAGGATTAAGAGACAAACCAGCAGGCAATTAATATTCAGGGCTAGTCAGAATACCAGGAGGTCAGGATCAGAAAGCAGGAACAGGTATATACTAAGACAGCTGTATGAAGCTCCATTGTACAGGCAACTTCCTCTTTCTCCTTTGGCGTAAGTAGGGGCTACAGCCCAATCAGGAGCCTTAGCACTAAACCAGTTATAGTGTGGGGAAGGGGTGGTCTGTGCCCAAGTTCAGCTTCATAAACCCTAATCCTAACTGGGAAGTTGAAGGGGGGGTGGGGAAGGGAGTGACGAGTTGGACTCCCCTTTCAGAGTGGCAGTGGATTTGCTGGGGTCCCACTGAAGTGCCTATCCCACCTGCCTGGATTCCCCTCTAACTTGACAAACTATATCAGAGTCAAACAAAGTTTCTCACCCTGTGCTTTCAGCTGTCTTCCTGAGCAAATCCTGTAGATCAGAACCCCTCCCCTAAAGTCCAGCAAATTCTTTCTTTGTCACTTTAGGTGCAGTGAATGCAACTGGCAGGGAGAGAAAGAAAGGTGTTTGGGGTGTTTGTCCCTCCTTTTTACAGTTTGTCCCCCTCTTGAAAAACATTTCCAGCTGGGCACTGGGACACAAGAGTCTATGTGAAAGGATGTTCCCTGCTGGCTTTTTCTCATCTGTGTGAGCTTTCTTTGCCTTCCTTCCTGCTTAATGACTCTGTTGACTGCTTAAATGCAAATTAAGCAGGGCACTCATGCCTTTGTTTAAGACAGACCTATTTGCCAACCTCAGTTTGGGCAGGGTTGTGGGGTACCAAACGTGTTAATAATGTCATAGAGGGAATTCTTATAACTCCATATACAATGTTGGCATACTATTTTATCAGGATAGTATTGACCAGAAAGTTATACCTTACAAGATGGGCCTTGTACAAAAATTATTACAATAATGTATAAGGTGTGAACATGAGTGTATTCCGTCACTCACTGAGATCTTTTGTTGAAGAGGAACATCTTGCACATGTAGTGGTAAGTGTTGAGGAGTTTGGTCATTCTTAATTCCTGTGGGAGTTTGTTCTACCATCTGGGACAGGCCTCTGAGAAAGCTCTGTCTCCTGCTCACATTTATACCAAGCAGAAGGCCAGAGGGGACCATTAGATCATCAAGTCTGACCTCCCATGTAACACTGGGAAGGGAATTGCATTCAGTGAGTCCTGGATTGAGCCCAAAGCCTTGTGTTTGATTAAAGCATAATTGGCGTTGGGCTAAAGCATTTTCCTAAAAAGCACCCAGTCTGGATTTGAAGACTTAGGCCTGGCCTACACTGGGGGAGGAGAGGTTGACCTAATAGCAAATAGCGTAGCTGAAGCCATCGTATCTTAGGGCAACTTATCTGGCTGTCCACACGGCGGCAAGTCGACCACGGCCACTCCCCCGTCAACTCCACTTTTGCCTCTTGCGGCGGTGGAGTTCCAGAGTCAACAGGGAGTGCGTTCGGGGATCAATCACTGCCTGCTGATACAGCAGGTTGTGAAGACGTACCCATATAGACAGAGAATCCAACATTTCCCTTGGGAGTTTGTTCCACTAGTTAATCACACTCCTCGTTAAAAACTGGTGCTTTATTTCTAATTGGAATTTGTCTGGCTACAGCTTCCAGCCATTGGTTCTTGTTCTACTTTTCCCTGCTAGGTTAAAAAAGCCCTTGACTATTTGGTATTTTCTCCCCATGAAGGTGCCTATTCAGTGTAATCAAGTCACACCTCGGTCTTCATTTTAATAAGTTAAAGAGTTTTAGGTCTTTAGGCTCTTTTGGTGGCCTAGCTTAATGTGTAGACCAGGCCTAAGGCATTTCTCTAGTTCTCAAATGTGACTTTCTGCACCCTCTTCAGTTCTTCAATGTCTTTTTTAAACCAGACACAAGAGCAGGATGCAGCGTTCCAGTATTAATCTCACCAGTGCTTTATGCAGAAGTAAAATTGCCTCCGTCCTCCCACTCACTACTCTGTACGTCCAGGGACTGTACTAGCTCTTTTTGCCACAGCATCACACTGGGAACTCCTGTTGAATTGTTTGTCCACTATGGCACCTGAATCCTTTCCAGATTCTTTGCTTTCCAGGAAAATCAATGGGACTTAGGCTTCTATGATCCAGATCCACAAAGGGACTTAGGAGCCTAAACTCTAGGTCTAGGCTCCACTGCAATCCACAACACTCCAGCTCAGATGTCCAAACTCAGTGCCTAACTTTCCGTGTACAAATTCCTTCAGCACTTATGTTTTTGCTTTTGCATCAATCAAAATCCACCTAACAGGGGATGTGTAGAGTCCGTCTTATATTTTTTTAGTGCAGCAATTAGAGAATTCACCTAGGATGTGGGATATCCAGCTTCAATTCTCCACTCTGCCTGATGGGGAGAAAGGATTTGAACCAGAGTTGCCCACCACACCTCTCAGAAGAGTGTGCTAAGCACTGGATGAATCCTCTCCAGTAAACTCAGATCATCTGAACATCACTGGTTTGGGTTCAGCAGACTCAGACATGACCCACCAGTGACATGTTCCCCTTCTATCCCTCTAGTAGCACATCCCGTTTCCTCCAGGGGAAGAACAAAGCTACTTGAACCTACAAACATGTCTTCCTTTCCATTCCAGCCTTGTTCCAGTAGGCTGACATGGCAAATAAGGTTGTGGTAAATACATAACCTGAGCTCAAAATCCATCCGTTTCACCTTGGCCATCACTAGGCTGGACACAAATAGAGCCTGTAACTGTGCCAAGTGTCACTTGAGAGGGGAATGATTTTCTGGCCTGTGAGTTCTTCTCTTACAGTAATTTCATGTAACCCCCGCCAAAAGAGCTGGCTTCTGGGTTGCTGCTCATGTGCCACTGGCTGGCTGCGTGGCTGCCTTTATAGACTCCCTAATCAGGGATGCTTTGCCTCCTAATCAGGGCTCAGCTTTGATCAAAGGCTCTGCTTCTCTCACAACCCCCTGCCTGCTAGCAGACTGCAAACTGAAAAAACATCCCTCTTTGTTGCTGAAACCAGTTGCCCTGTATTGGTGCTGATCTATGGTTTTAATTTTCATAGTAGAGACAAAGCCCAAGGGAAGATTTAACCTGCAGCAAATTCAACATTTCAAATAGAAAAACAAAATGAAAGCATCACTAAGACCAAAACCAGCCAGGAACAGGTGGGGATTTGTCTGGCAGGAAGCCTTGCAAACGCCTAGGATTTTTGCATACTGTCTGTCCTCCACATGCTCATCCAGTCCTCATTTTCTATGGCCCAGGTGATGGTCCAACCTCCCCCCTAGGAAGATGATTCCATGGCCCCATAGGTCTCACTGTTAGGAAGTTTTTTCTGGATATTGAGTCTAATCTTTTATTTAAATTTAATCCTGTTTCTCCTAGTTATTTCCCAGGGTTCTAAGGGAGACACCAGAGAAGAGCTGGAGGAGGCGATAGAAAGTGAACCACCAGGGGAATGGTGGAGGGAAAAGGGAGCAGCAGCGCTCACCAGTGGATGGGGGAAAGGGGTAGGATGAGAGGATGGGCTATGGAAATAAGACATGCATAGCTTGTTTTCCCCCCTGTAGAAGGACGGCGCCGGGGCTCGTCCGTCTGCGGGGCGGGGGGGCACCACACCGCCTCACTTCTCACCCATAGCTGGGTTGGGGAATACCCAGCTTTAGCCCAAGCGCTCAGATAGGGCTGAGTCCACAGTTCAATAAACCCAGACCCTGAGGCCGGTGGGCAGCACACAGACAACAGTTAAGGGCTCAGACCCTCAGGCAGGGGCTGAGCAGCAATAGTTCAATAGGCCCAGCCCCTGGGGCAGGGCGGGGCAGGAAACAAACAGTTTGGGTTCAGACCCTTATGCAGGGGCTGAGCAGGAACAGTCTGGTAGCAATGTTAGACTCCCGTGTCTGGTAGAGGGGGAGACGGCTGCCCACAGCGGAGGGTGGCAGGGGGGATGCAGGTCCTCCCACTCCACTGCATCCCAGCCCGCGGCCCTAGCAGCAACAGCAGAAGACCATCTGCTGTCAGTGGGGATCCTGAGTACAACACACTGACATTGGCTCTAATTCTGCCCCCGGGCTACTTCCAGACTCCCCCTCAAGCGGTGCCTGGATTAGGGCTGTGTCCTCACTGGGCTCCAGGGTCATGGGCTCCTCGGGGTTGCTGTTGAGGGGCAGATCCGGCAGCTCCTCCGGATACCTGGCAGGAGGTAAGCTCGGTTCATCCTCAAGGTAGCTGGCTTGGAGTAGGCTTGGCGGCTCCTCGGGGTGGCGGGCATTGGGTAAATTCGGCCAGTCCTCCTCTGGGTAGCAGGCACAGGGTAGGCTCAGCCAGGTCTCTTCTGGGTAGTGGGCGTGGGATAGGCTCGGTCAGTTCGCAGGTTCCTCTGGGGTCGCTGAGGCTTCCTGGTCAGGAGCTCCACCAGCAGCACCTGGCTCCTCTGGTGGCTGCCTCCAGAGTGAGCTCTGGGGCCAGGCTTTTATACTTCCGGTCCTGCGCCGTGACCTCTGAGGGGTGGGCGCAGGACTCACTAGCTCTGCCCACTGTGGTATCTGGGGAGGCTCGTCCATCAGCGGGGTGGTGGGGCACCACACCGCCTTGCTACACCCCAGTACTCTGTCTCTTGGTAGAGCTCTCCATATGGCTATTCTCAGGGCAGGTACAAGCAATTCCTGGGCCATCTACAGACTCATTTGACTGGAGCCTTCCACCTCTGATTAGTGAGACTGGCTAATAAGCCTAATAAGGAGTCACTTTGAGTGCAAAGACCAAAATCCACCAATAAAATGTAATACCTAGTGACACCTTCACAAACGAAAAAGGTAAAAATCAAGTTAACTTCTGGCCTCATAGGTCACCTATCTTTCTTGAAATAAAACCCAATGAACAATTCTGGAACTTCTCTACAGAATTAGAACATTCAATCTACAATATGTAACAGCAAATCGCATTTTGCCTTCCTGTTCCCTGCAGTTAGGATTTCCTGCAAAGTGTCTGAATTTTCATTGGCTTTATTTTTACTGTAGAAAAAGCTTCTTGGAGCATCTTCATTATTTTGAAAGGAGATTATAGAACTATTAAGAATATGGGAACATCAAAAAAGTCTTTAAGGACCTGAGAAGGTTTTAATGTGGTTTCCTTTCTAGGATCTTCAGGTATGGAGAATGAACCCAGGAATTTAGGAGGCACTATGTTCTCAGAAAAAGAAAATGCTGAAGGTACTATCTCTTCCTTAACATGTTACATTTGTGTACCAGATAATGCTGGCCCTTTGAGGGCAGGCCCAACCCACTGTGACAGCTTCCACCTCGCAGAACTGGGGTACCACTGACCCCCTGACTCACCACACTGGGCTCCCTCTCACACTGTGCTCCTCTGACCAGCTGCGAAGCCCTCCAGCCTGCACTTTCCCCAGTATACATATAGGTAGGGAAACATCCTGCTGCAGTTACGTTCAGGCTCTCTAACCAGCCACTGGATAGGAAGGCTACAGCTGGGGCAACTCCCAGCTCCTCAGGCATGCACCTCCTCTGGAGTATAATCCCAAATTTTTATTGTCTTGCACTGCCCAGGGAACTGTACAGCGTAAGCTCATAAAATTCGCCCCTTCCCTCAATGTGGAGAGGAATAAGCAAAAACCTTTTCCCCCTGAGCTGAGATTCCCATACACTTCACTCCAACTCAGTGGTTTTTAGATAAAGAAAAAACAGGTTTATTAACTACAAAAGATAGATTTGAAGTGATTATAAGGGATAGCAAACACATCAAAGCAGATTACCTAGCAAATAAACTAAACACACAAACTAAGTTTATTATACTAAATATACTAGATAAAAATTAGCAGATTCTCACCCTAAGTGATGATACAAGCAGGCTGCAGATTCTTAAGGGGAAAGCTGCACTTGCTTTAGAGCTTGGAACCCCAAGTGTTTCATTCACAGACTAGAAATCCCTTTTGCCTGGGTCCTGCATTTCCCCCAGTTCAGTCTTTGTTCCTTGGGTGTTTCCAGGACTCTTCTTGGGTGTGAGTGAAGAATCCTTATGATGTCACTCCCCGTCTTTTATAGCTTTTGCATATAGCAGGACAGTGGCAGATTTAGAGTTAGTGGGGCCCTATGCTTAGCTTCATTTTTGTGTCCCCTCCCTTGGGACGAGGCCAAGAAAAAGAACATTCTCTCTTATGTCCCCTCTACCCCATCTTTTCATTCTTTTTTTTTCTTCATCATCCTCCTATAAGTAATAGGAAGTAAATGAAAATAAAGTGAGGTACCTTGATTGTTTTGGGAGTCTAACTTATTTTTCCACAGACCACTTGAAAATTGCTGAGGGTCTCACTAGATCACTTAATGATCTTTACAAATATTGTTTATACCATTAGCTAATTATTGTAAAGTGTTTTGAATAAGAGCGCCTATTAAAAAATGTAAACAAATGTTGGGGTGCAAGGTCTGGCCAGGAGTTAGGATGTGGGAGGAGGCTCAGGGCTGGGGGTGCAGGGTCTGGGAGGAAGTTAGGGTGCAGAGCAGGCTGGGGGGTTAGGATGCAGGGTCTGGCCAGGAGTTAAGGTGTGGGAAGGGGCTCAAGGCTCCAGCAGGGGGTTGGGGTGTGGAGCACTTACCTGGGACAGCTCCTGTTTGGTCCAATAAGTGCAGATGGGGATATGTGGTGGGGGGCGGGTGAAGAAGCTCCTGTTTGGTGCTCAGGGTGGGGGTGAGGATGTAGGGGGTGCAGGAGTCAGGGAGGGCAGGGAGCTGTGAGTATGTGAACGGGGTGCAGGAGTCAGGGTACAGGGTATGCGAAGGGGGTGCAGATGTCAGGGCAGGGACTAGGGTCGTGGGGCTGGAGGAGTACGTGTATGTGGAGTGCAGGGGCCCCACCTCTGCTCCACTCTGTCTTGATTCCACCCCTTCCCCAAGTCCCCACCCCTGAGCCGCTGCAGCCCTGCTCCTCTCCCTCCCTCCTGGGAGTATCCCAAGCGCCAGCAAACAGCTGTTTGGTGGGGAGAAGCACTGGGAGGGTGGAGGAGGAGCGGGGAGATGGGAGCTCAGCTGCCAGCAGGGGTGAAGCCTGCAGCAGGAGCCCCAGGAGCCAGCAGGAGCAAGCTTCTGCCCCCACAGCTGCCTGGCCCTGGGGCCCCCTGTCTATTCCAGCTTGAAATTACACCTCCAGCTCCAGTCTACATGTACCCATAAGGGCTGAGGGCAACCAGCCCCACCAGCACCTCCCTCCAGAGACTGCACTCTGATGTGTTGCTCTAAAGAAGGTGGGAGCACTGCCAGATTCTCCTTCCTCCCCTTCCCCATGCCCCACTCCCTGCTGCTCCCTCATATGGCTGCCGGAGAGAAGGGAGAAAAGTAAAGTATATGCTATAAAGCAGTGATTCTCAACTAGAAGTCCAAGGCCCTTAGGGGGGCTTGAGCAGGTTTCAGAGGAGCCTCCAAGCAGGGCCAGCATTAGACTCACTGGGGCCCAGGACAGAAAGCTGAAGCCCTACCGCATGGGACTGAAGACCAGGTCCCTGGGCCCTGCCATCCGGGGCTGAAGCTGGAGCCTGAGCAAAGTAACTTCATGGGGGTCCCTATGGCATGGGGCCCCAGGCAATTGCCCCGCTTGCTACCCTCTAATACTGCCCCCGGCTTTTAAAAGCAGTTATTGTGGCATAGGTGAGCCATGGTGTTTTAATAACATGTTGAGAGGGGACTCAGAGAGAAAAAGATTGAGAACCCCTGCTGTAAAGGTTAGTTAAAGAAAGAGAAGAGGGGGATTAGTTTATTTGCTTTAACTCAATTCGCCCCTAATTACTAGCCACCAATGGATTTTTTCTTTTACATTATTAAGATTTTACATCATTAATTCCATCTCTAAAAACATTCTGTCTGGGAATATCTAACTTCCGAACGTCATGAGAATCCTATTTTCATTTTGTTTTACAGAGAAAAATAAAGTTTTGCAAAGACTCCTTTCTAAGCTAAACCTGCAGGAACATCAAAGCACAAAACTCAGGCTGCGGGATGTCCTCGAAATTGGCTCAGAAAGTATAGAAAACCGGACTCCTCGGATGTTAGAGGATTTACCTTGGCATTTCCTGAGGAAACTAATGGCTCTGAATGGGACAGCCAGAAACACAAGCCTTGTGCATGGGGCATATGATGATGAAGGAGGCAGTGAGGAGGCACAGACTGCAGGTGTAGATGTTTTTAGTTTTAGTGATACTGACACCAGAGTTTCTCTACATCCCCTCGATGTTCTCTGTGCTCTTCTGCTTTGCTCAGACAGTTTCCTACAGCAGGAGATCCTGTCCAAAATGGCCATGTGCCAGTTTGCCCTCCCTCTGCTGTTACCTGCCCTTGACACCCACAAGTGCACCCTGATGCTGTGGGCCATGAGGGACATTGTGAGGAAGTGGAGGCCGCACTCCCTGGCAGAGAGCAGAGGGTTCAGAGAGGAGAGCCTGGTGCTCACATCAGTGCCAACCATTTCCTTTGTGCGACTGGGGAACTGCAGCTTCTCCAAGTCCAAACTTCTCAATAAGGTTCTCAGCCCCTCCCAGCAGTATCACGATTTCTTTATCCATCGGGACATGGAGTCTGGAAACGTCCCCCGGGAAATCGCAGATGGGCTGGTCGAGATTTCCTGGTATTTCCCTGCTGGGAAGGAGAGTTCAGACCTTTTCCCAGAGCCCGTCGCAGTTACAAACCTGCGTGGAAACATTGAGTTGCACTGGCCACAATTTAGCATTTTAACAGAGATCTCCTCAGCAGTGTTCATATTTACTGAGAGAATCAGTGAGAGAGAATACGAGCTGTTATCACTTCTACAGGGATCAGCCACTAAATACTACTTCATCCTCAATTGCAAGAATGGAAATCCCAAGGAAACACTGGGATTCCTTAATAAGTTGGCTCCAATGCTGAATCTGAGCAAATCACAACTACTGGAGAAAAAGAGCACCACAAATAATGCAGAATTTGTGCAAAAACTGAAATCTGCTATAAAAAGCATAATGAGTTCACCTTGCAAGAGAATGAATGTGGAAGCCATGGCTGAGACCGCACATGAACTAGGAATCCAGGTAGATGAGGATCATAAGGAATGTCAGAGTGCAAGCAAGTGGGCTAGAGAAATCACTGTGGAAATAAAAGATGTGGCAAAGTACAAGAGGGAAATGCTGAGACTGCAGGGGGATATCTGGAAAGAATTGGCTAGCGTGGAAGAAGAACTGTGCAAAATGAGAAGGCAAGGGGAGACTGCCACGGAAGACTACAGAGGTCAATTGAGAGAGAAACAGTTGGAATTACGTAGACAGCAGAATCAATGTCACCTTACTGATGGATTGATTATATTTATTAATAGAATAGAACAATTGCCTTCAGTGGAGAAACATTACTTCCTGAAATGGATGAAGTTTAGCCTGGATAACATTGCTCGGGAGAATCTTTTCAAACTACGGGATCAGTATAAAGGGAAAAGTAAAATGGCAGAAGATGACCCACAAGCACTAGCCATGCTGGATAAATTAATATCTACCAGTTCCTTAGGGGTGGAGCATTTCATGCGTGAGTTGGGGCAGTTTTATGAAGCTGAATCCTCAATGGTTAAAGGAGACAAGGCAGAAAGGCAAAGACAATTCAGCCATCTCCCAGGCATTGCGGCTGACCTGATGCTGGAAGGGTTTCCTATGGAACTCATAGATGGAGATGTGTCCAACATCCCACTGCAGTGGGTGACAGATGTTCTGACCCAGCTCCATGCCAAGCTGGGGGGAAGGTCCAGAATGGTGGTTCTGACGGTGCTTGGAGTACAGAGCACTGGGAAATCCACCCTCCTCAACACCATGTTCGGCCTGCAGTTTGCAGTGAGCAGTGGCCGATGTACGCGAGGAGCCTTCATGTCACTCACTAAAGTGGCAGAGAACTTTCAGCAGGAGCTGGGCTGTGATTTCATCCTGGTGATAGACACAGAAGGTCTGAAAGCCCCTGAACTGGCCAAGCTGGAGGATAGTTATCAACACGACAATGAGCTGGCCACACTGGTGGTTGGACTGAGTGACATAACCATTGTTAACCTGGCCATGGAGAACGCCACCGAAATGAAGGATGTTCTGCAAATTGTGGTCCATGCCTTTCTCAGAATGGAGGAAATAGGGCAAAAACCCAACTGCCAATTTGTGCATCAGAATGTCAGTGATGTGTCTGCACATGACCAAAACATGAGGGACAGGAAACATCTCCTGGAGCAGCTGAATGAAATGACCAAAGCTGCAGCTAGGATGGAAAAGCAATGTAGAAAAGTGACATTTTCATGTATTGTGGACTATGACGCAGAGAAACACAATTGGTACATCCCCAGCTTGTGGCATGGAGTCCCTCCCATGGCTCCAGTGAATATGGGATACAGTGAGAGTGTGTGTGAGCTAAAGAAATACTTGTTTGATTTTATAAAGAAACGGTCACATAATAGAGCCCCTAAGGACATTCCCCAGTTTGTCAAATGGGTGGAGAGCCTGTGGAAGGCTGTAAAACACGAGAACTTCATCTTCAGTTTCAGAAATAGCCTCGTAGCTGAGGTCTATAACCAGCTGTCTATGAAATATTCTGAGTGGGAATGGAATTTCCACAAAGAGATACATCTCTGGGTATCTGAAAAGGAAACTGTCATTCAGAATCAGACATCAGAAAAACTACAGGCTGGGGACTTCTTATCCAGGTTGAAAAACGAGGCACAAGAAAAACTGCAGCAAGAGAAACAAAAAGTTTTGGATAATTTACAAGATTATTTTGAAAGTGGAGTTTCAAATCTGCACCTGATAGAAAAGTACAGAGAAGATTTTATCAGGAGTGCAAACAGCCTCCAAAATGAACTTGAGAGCTACTCTGAGAACAAGTGCAAGGAAGCAATTCGAATTCGAAAAGGCCAGCACAAGACAGAAATCATCCAGACCTCATACATGCAGATAATTGAAGGGAAAGTTGACAAGGTCTTGGATGAATGTAGGAACAAAAAACATAAACTAGAGCATGAGGAACTGAAATCAGAATTTGAAAACATGTGGAAAGAAACACTGTCAGAGTTGAAGTTCAGCAGTTTGCAGAAACGTGAAGTTTATCTAGAGATGGAGTCCCAGTTGAGAAAGGACCTGGCAAATCGAGGGAGTGCCGTCAAGCAGAAGCTACAGGAATCAGGTTGTTTGTTGTATCATGGAATTGACAATTTCAGAATGAAAAAGGAGTACCTAGATACATCACGGATCAAAACTATTAAACAATGGTTCATAGGGGAATGTGAAGCAACTGTTCGCACAGAAGAATTTGCTAAATCCTTAATAGATGAGTGTAAAACATATACTGAAGAAAAGGTAAATTCCAAAGTGGACTACGATGAAATCTATTGCAGAGAATTGCTGAAAATAATCAACAAGAAGCTCCAACAGGAGGATGTTAAAAAACTTGACACTACTGCTTGCTTTGAAGTTGACCTGAAAATTCATATTTTGGGGGAGGCAGCTTGGAGTTTTCAGAAGATGCATGAACATTTTATCAAACAAAATGATCCTCAGTGTCGTCTAGAGAAGCTGAAACCTCAGTATTTCTCCACATTTACTGACCTGTATTTGGAAAAAGATGAGAACCAAACAAGGGCCAAGGATTTCTGTTATCAGTGTCTCAAACCTGCCTTGGTGGATTATATCAACAAAAGACTGGGAATAGAAATAGTAGATGACATTCTCAACAAGGCAGAGTCCATTGAATATGGCAGCCGGACCTTTTTTCAGTTCACTGTACAGATAAAGCTTCTGGAGGAGATGAACTTTGATAACTATGTGAAATATATTAAAAACTATGAAGAATTTGTGAAAACCTGGATTCAGAGACGTTTGATGGATCATTACAGGGACACTAAGCGTTTGGGAGAGTTGGAGAAAAAGATTCTATCTACAATAGTAAAGAAAGTGAGGGAAGTTCTGGAAAGTTCCAAAAATGAAAAAAATACCACAGTCTTAGCATTTTTAAACAACTTTTGTGAAGCACTGGAGCAGGACCTAGTCATTTCCAAGGACAACTTACTTGGGATACAGTTTAAAAACACAGCAAGAACAGGCCAGTTTTGTGCTAATATACAAACCTTTCTTCTGGATCTGGAACAAGAAATCTTACTCCAGTTTGGTGGTTTGGATATTCAGACCAAACTCTCCAATCTGTCATTAAAACCCCAGGATGAAATCTTCAAGCGAGTGTTTGGCTGTGGGAAGCAGTGTCCATTTTGTAAAGTCCCCTGTGAAGCAGGAGGCAATGACCACAAGGAGCATTTTGCATCTGTGCATCGGCCACAAGGATTATGCAACTACAGGTATCTTGATACACAAAAACTTATCTATGATATATGCTCATCTAGCGTGGTTTCTAAGAACACATTCCGAAATTCAGACACAAAAGGGAAATTTCATCCCTACAAAGATTATCGCCTCTATTACCCAGACTGGTGCATTCAGCCAGATCCCAGCATTGAGGCTTCTGATTACTGGAAGTTTGTTTTTCAGAAGTTCAATCACCAATTAGCTAAAAGTTATAATGTTAACCCAGCACATCTCCCAAGAGACTGGGGAAAAATAACTGAAACACAGGCACTGGAAGGCCTAAAGGAAGCCTTTAACATGAAATAAAAACATGGTGAGAAGAGCCTGTTGAAATGGAATGTACATACATTTCAATGTTTTAAAACTTTCCTTCATTTTAAAAAATGGCATGTTAAAAAATATTCTGTATTTTTTTTTTTAAGTCTCAGAACCTCATGCTCACGTCACAGCTTCTAAGTGGAACTGACAGGTTTCTGACTTTTCATGTCACATGACAATTTATGATACAATTACAGAGTCGCTGCTGTACAATTACTGCGAGGAACATAAGAACTACCACACTTGACCAGAGCAGAAAGGACCATTTAGTTTATCCTGTCTCCGAGAGTGGCCAATACCAGATACTCCATAAGAAGGTTCAAGGAACCCCAAATGGACAATTGTGGGACAACAGAAGTTTTTTCCTAATAAATTATTAGATTTGTTAGCAACCACAATAATCATCTACTAGTCTGGCTTTCAGCATAACACCTGGCCAGAGAATTCCGTCCAATAATTCCTGCTGCGAAGGAAATTATTCATCCATAATTGATAAGAAGCAGCTCATTATCAAACCAAGTAATTTGTGATTGAACTAAGAAGAGCAGACATTTTAAAAGGAAATCCAGTTGCAATTTAAAGACTCCAAATAATGATGAATTTAACAATTCATTTCGGAAGCTGTTCCAGATCAGTTACCCTGACTATAAACGCTGAATTTTATTTTCAATTAAAAATAAATTTAACTTCAATTTCCAGATATTGGATCTTGTTCTACATTTGCTTGCTAGACTCAAGAGGCCTCTACTATCTGTTATTTTCTTCCTTAGTAGTTATAGACCATGATCAACCTTCTCTTTGTTAAGTAAATGCATTGAGCTCCAAGTCTCTCATTATAAAGCAGGTTTTTTCAAACCTTGAATCATTCTTGCAGATATTCTCTCCAATTTTTCAACACACTTTTTTTAAACTATGGACACCAGAACTGGACACAATATCCCAGTAATGGCATATACAGCAGTAATATCTCCCTAATCCTCCTTGATACTTCTTTGTTTATACATCTCAGCATAGGCAACAACTTCCCCTCTGGGGTGCATGTTCGACTCCCCCCTTGACCCCGGTCCCACCCCCACTCCACCCCTTTGCTGAGGCCCAACCCCTGTCCTGCCTCTTCGAGTCCCTGCCCCATCCCCATTCCACCTCCTTCCCCAAAGTTCCTGCCCCAACTCCCATGGAGTCAGTGCCTAAGCATCCAGGATCATGTTAGACCTTCCCCAGACCCCAAGTTCAGCCACTTAATATCTTAGAATGTGTCAAAGACTGATCACAAGTTAAGGGAATGGGATGTGAAAATGAGATAAAAATAGGGAAAAAAGATACTTTTTTATCTGTTATGAAATGTTGGGTTGGCCGTAGTTACCACAGTTAATAGAAGGTCTCTTCTGAGTTGCTGGAACAGTCCCCAAGGGATGTAGCTAAACCTTAGCCCCAGAAGGAAGATTTTCTACAGTGAAAGAGGAAATAAGAGGATTAAATAAAAGAAAAATAGAGACATTGACTGAAATGTCTAGAGATAAAAATAATCATTAATAGCATTTCTGGCCCAAACTCTCTGCAGTCATCCCAACCCAGGACCCCCTCTGCTCTCACTACCCATGTCCTTTCTCAACTGCTGGCCTGAAATGGTGGCTGGATGGGGAAGTGGTTCCCTCTAGTGTCCCCAGGGCAACACCCCTTTCACTTCCCATCCCCTCTGGCTATTGCCAACTCTGTCCCTGGTATTTTAGTGTCACTCTTTTTTCCGTGTCTTTCCCCAGGGGCCACCCCTCCTGCTCATCTGTACCAAATAGCCCCTGCCAACGCACTACCCCGTAATCATCTTTCCCTGGAGCCTCGCTAAAATGCTCCCTCCCAAAAAACACAATCGTTGGCAAATCCCCATATGTCCCTTGCCCCCATTCTCCTGGGTGCTTAATAAATACCCTGGACAGCACTCAGTGCCTTGTGAACACCCTGACTCCCTGCAGTGAATGAGCACTTGCCTGAACCCCTAGAGGACACCCCAGCTCTCACCCTGGACTCCTGCAGCACCAGAGCAGAGCTGTCCCTACAGATTAAATGAGACCCGGGGACCTTCAGTCCTCCCCACCCTCAGCCTTGCTCCCCTTTATCCCAGTCAGTTCTACTCTGGGGGTCTCCCCCAGTCAGTAGCATGAGTGTTACTGGGACACAGATGGGGCGGGGGTGACCCAGCAACTTCTTGGTGCCAACTGGCAGCGGACACAGGGGTGAATTAGGATTTCAGGGATCCTCTGGGCCTGGTATCTACATATTAGTTCACTAAAGAGCATCATGCCAGGTCTCTACTGAAAGCCTGTGTCACGCTGGTCATCTTAATCATTGCAAAATGTATGTACAGATAACATGTAAGGGGTTATGTATATAGGCTGAAAAATCATGTTCTTGAGTTTTGTGACTTGGAGCCAGTGAGAAAAGGTGAAAGGTTTCTTTCAGACAAGAGATATTTATTGGTCTATCTACATGTACGCCAAGTATTGTATGGTTCACAATGGGCACCCATTTACAGTCTGAGCAAAATGTTAATCAAGTGCTTGCAGAATGTCCTGGACAGGAAGAGACAAGTCGCGGGAGTTATCCTACAAGTGCACACAATGGAGGTTTGGACTGTAACTGCATCTTCCTATTGAGGAGAAAGGAGGATTGCATGCTTGTCTCATGAATAGAAGATCATAGCCAAACCTGACTGGAAGGATTTGAAGCAAGCTTTTGCTTTTATGACAGAACAATGTCCTATTAATCAAGTTTAGGCTCAAGTATGCATCTTTTGTTTTATATGTAACTCTTTGTTTCAAATATTTCTATTTGTTATCATTTAAATCCCTGTGTTAATAAACATACTTGCTTTCTGCGTGAACAAATGTGAGTGTGGTGTATTAAATGGAGCTGTGTAGAGTGGTGTAACAGGTAAGATGCAGTTTGGGAACACCAGGTCCAGTAATTCTGCATGTCTGGTGGTTCCGGGGCTGGACACTCCAGAGAGATGTTCCAGGGTTGGTGTGTGCTTATCACCAATCTATATACTGACAGCAAGACCTGCAGAGGCCTAGAGGGGAGTTCTTGTGTTGGGGACTGACCCCCTGGCACACACCAACAAGGCTTCCTCATGCAAAGGGCAGGTGGAAGCAAAGTGGGAAGAGTCAACTGCCAGGGCCAGGGGTCTGGGAAAGGCCT
>ML677478.1:1220476-1248732 GCA_007922305.1 Dermatemys mawii | reverse complement strand
CTTCCCACTGTACATTTTCCCCTCCTCTTGACTATCCACATCTGCTGCCTTCTGAACTCTCTTCTCCCCTCCGGTCCCTCCCAACCTCCCCATCCCAAGTCCTTTCCCCTTGACTCCATGCCCCTTTCCTTTCCAACATCCTTCTCTCAAATCTGCTTCTCTCCACCCCCTTCCCTACCCATGTAAGCTGTGCCCTCCTACTCCATGGCCCCTGCCTAAATCCCCCCTCCTGTTCTTTACGCCTCCCCATGAACTCCTGGCCCCTTTGTCCCTCCTGCTCCCCGCTGTATCGGTTTCACTGTCAGACCTCAGGGAGCCTAGGCCCTCATTAGCTTCCAGGGATGGGGGTGGGAGCTCATTTGCCTAGAAGAGGCTGGAGAGCAGCCAATGAGGGACCAGCCTGGCTGTTGCGGGGCGGGGGGAGCTATAGAGGGCTTAGTAGATGCAGACCCTGGGCAGGGCTGTGCCTCTTTTGGGAGCCCTGGCTGCAGGATAGGGGAGGGGTCTGTGCCCAACTCCACAGCAGTCAGGGTCCCAGGTGATGGCAGGTGGAGGCTGCTCCACACAGATGCTGGAAGCACAGGGGCAGCATGAGACTGCAGTGCCCTGAGCTAGTCGCACGAGGAGGGCAGGAGCTGAGGGCTCCAGGGATGGGAGCTGATAGTGATTAGAATAGTCAGCCTGGTTGCCAGCTGGTAAAACAGGTAGCCACTCAGTCCATGTCATGAAAAGGAAAAGGGCAGTGGAGGGAGTGGCAACTCCAGAGCAATTGTGATGCTGTTTGGGGGTCCTGGGGTGGGGGGAAGGAGGGCAACAGGGCAGTCTGTTTAGACTTCAAGCCTAGAAGGTAGGATGTCCTACCACCACCAGTAGCATTTGAAGTCCGTGCTTCCTTTCCAGCATTGGCTAACACCTAAAGACAACTGGCAGGAACCCCGGTAAAATGAAATGGCTTCGTTCTGGCAAATGTAGCTATCAGAGAACTGTTCCACTGGCAAGAGGAAACAGAGTTGAGTTGTTTAACTTGTGGTCACCTGATAATGGAGAGCATACTGTCCTAGGTTGCTGCCTACTAAGCTGAATCTAAGAGCTTGGCTACATGGGTTGTGTACATATTTAATTATATTTTTCTGAAACCAGATTAGTTTGAATGCATGAATGCACTTATATTAGTGTAAGGTTGTTTATACCATTATAGTTTATTCTTGTAAATTTAGAAGCCTCAATGATCCTGAGGTAAAACACCTCTGTACTGGTAGAATTCCATCCACAGTAACGATTAAACCAATTTAACTATATCAGTAAAAAATTACTCCCTAAGTCAGGGGTTCTCAACCTTGGGCCACGGCTTGTTCAAGGTAAGCCCCTGGTGGGCCGTGAGACGTGGCGTTTACCTAAGCGTCTGCAGGCACGGCCTCTCGCAGTTCCCAATGGCCGTGGTTCGCTGTTCCCAGACAATGGGAACTGCGGGAAGCAGTGCGGGCCAGGCCACTGCTTCCTGCACCTGTCATTGGCTGGCAACGGCAAACCGCAGCCCCTGGGAACTGCGAATGCCTGAACCTGTGGACACAGTGTTTTGTGGCCTACCAGGTGCTTACCCTGAACAAGCCAGGGTTTTTTTTACTAAAATATGTAGTATTTGGACTTTCCTAAATGCTAGTGAATGGATAATTCTAACACTTACACGTTAATTCTGCATTTCTCATGTTAAGAGTAATATCTGTACATGTATGTACATAACTCTCACATGACTGAGTCAAATCCCATGATTATAAGAGCCATCAATCCTTACTGAGACTACGGCTATGCTACAGAGTTTACAACAGTGCAGCTGCACTGCTGTAGTGTTGCTAGTGGAGATGCTCTAAGGCTAGCCAATGGGAGAGAGCTCTCCTGTCGACTTCATTATACTAACTACTGCGAGTGGCGGTAGCTATGTCGGCATGAGAAGCTCTTCTACTGGCACAGCATTGTTCACACTGCTATATACAAATAATTACCACGACCACCACGACCACCTTTTGCATCTGTGAGGCCTGGGGCAAGCACAGTCACATGACAGGGTTTTTGGAGATTGAAGTTAAAGCCTTATGATGTATTGGAATGCATTATCGATAGCATTGTAGGAACTGTGATGGTCCATGCATTTAAAGACAATTGGGCTGCACAGATGTCACAGAGCAGAAACTGAAAACAATGGTATATACTGTACATACAAAAGAATAGAATTCTGCTAGCCAAAATTGTTACTATTGGTAATGATGGAAAAGAAGGAACCCAGTTTAATTCAGGACCCCAGGAGCACCAATCACCGCTATGGCCCACTTAGATGGCGAGCTTAGGTAGCTTCCTGCTACCCTGACCCTGGGAGCTACTACAGGCTGAATCATCCTCTCTGTCATTTGTTAAAACACCCTCTGCGCGGCTCTAACTTCTGCTGGTGAACAACAGCTCTCAAGGAACCAGCCACTTCAATGGTCAAGACAGCTGCAACACATCATGTGCCCACCCATAATACCAAGGCAAGGAGGGGTTATGCCAGCTGAGAGTCTGGCCTCAGTCTTGCCAATACCACCTGTTCAAAAATCAGATCAGAACTCCAAAATCAAGAGATTGGCTTAAAAAGCTTGGATTAAAAAAAAGTAAAAACATTTGGATTTTTTTATGTTGCTTCTGCTTTTTGGGCCTTTAAGCTTTTCTTTCTCCTCACAAAAGATTTCAAGCATTTCTCTGCAAAGCTAAGGGCTAGAAACTTACTTTTTTTAAAAAAAATGAAAGCGGATAGTCTCTTGTAATCCCATGAATCCAGGAGCTGGAGCCTTAATTAAAAATACCAAACATCAGGAAATTAATGAAAAAGGGGTGAGAGTAGGAAACACTATGCAAGGCAGGATGAGTTTGCAGGCTGAAAGTTTATAAACACACACATCTTACTTGTAAGTTGAACATATATAAATCCAGCGTGCCACTATATAAATCTACAGTTCTCCAATACCTGTGTGCAGTTCTGGTTTCCCTATCTCAAAAAAAGATATTAGAAATAGAAAAGGTACAGAGAAGGGCAACAAAAATGATTAAGGATATGGAACAGCTTCCATCTGAGGTGAGATTTAAAAGACTGGAGTTGTTCAGTTTGGAAAAGAAGTGACTCAGGGGAGAAATGATAGACGTCTATAAAATCATGAATGGTAGGGGGAAGTGTTAGTTACCCCTTCACATAACACAAGAACCAGGGGTCAGTCAATGACATTAATAAGCAGCAGGTTTAAAACAAACAGAAGGAAGTAGTTCTTCACACAAGGCACAGTCGACCTGTGAAACTCATTGCCATGGGATGTCATGAAGGCCAAAAGTATAATTAGATTTTTAAAAAAACTAGATAAATTCATGGGGGATAGGTCTATCAATCGCTATTAGCCAAGATGGTCAGGGAAGCGACCTTATGCTCTGGGGCTGATCCTGATCTTCTGACTGCCAGATGCTGGGACTGATGACAGGGATCACTTTGGCTTTGTCTATATAGCTGACATTAAAGTGCTGCTGTGTAGTCATGGCACCAAAAAAACCTACCCCCAAAACGGGGATAGCTCCCAGCGCTGGTGCACAATCTACATGGCCCCTTTAAAGCACTGAAACTTGCATCACGCATAGGGGCGTTTTTTCGCACCCCTGAGCGAGAAAGTTTCAGCGCTGTAAAGTGGCCGTGTAGACAAGGCCTTACTCTGTTCGTTCACTTTGAAGCATTTGACAGTGATCACTGTCGGTAGACAGGATACTGAGCTAGATAGAGCATTGGTCTGACCCAGTATGGCCATACTGAAGTTCTTAAATGTGCACTAGAGTGCCTGAAAAAAACAGTTCTGAAGCCTACAGTGCCCTTTTATAGAGGGCTTGGCTACACTTGAAATTTCAAAGCACTTTGAAGTGCGAGTGTGGCCACGCACCAGCACTGGGAGAGAGCTCTGGTAATCCACCTCCAGAGGGGATTAGCTCCGAAGCACTCAGAGCCTGTCCACACTAGCGCTTTAAAGTGCTCTCACTTGCTGCACTCATGGGGGTGATTTTTCACACCCCTGAGCCAGCAAGTTAGAGCACTATAAAGCGCCAGTGTAGCCAAGCCCAGAGTCACATTTTAGAGTATAAATGATTTTAAAGGCAGGGCTTGGTTACACTGGCACTTTATAGCGCTATAAAGCCCCCACGAGCACTATAACCTCCTCCCCATCCACACTGCCAAGTCACGTAGAGCGCTATAACCGCTGAGTTATAGCGCTATTGTTAATCCACCTCCGCATGGGGAATAAGGGCTGTAGCGCAGCTGCTGTAGCACTACAGCAAGAATGTGGACACCCACTGCGCATTAATTGGCCTCCAGCCTGTCCCATAATTCCCGTTCGAGCCACTCTGGTCATCATTTGCAAACTCTTTTGTCATGTCCTCAGGTGACCACGCGTCAGACCCGCCCTTTAAAGTTCCAGGGAAATTTGAAAATCCCCTTCCTGTTTGCTCCAGCCAAGCGTGGCGTGCTCTCAGGGAATCCTTGCAGGTGATCATTCTCATTGATCTGATTGATTGCGTGGCGTGGTCTCAGGGAATCGTTGCAGGTGATCATTCTGATTGATCATGACTCCACGTGCCATGCCTCCTCGCAATAGGCGATCCCCAGCATGGAGCAATAGCGAGGTGCTGGACCTCATCAGCTGCTGGGGGGAAGAGGCTATTCAGTCTCAGCTGCGGTCTAGCCGCAGGAATTTTGACACCTATGGGCAGATATCACGGGCGTTGGTGGAAAGAGGCCATGAGCGGGACACTCTGCAGTGCCGTGTTAAGGTAAAGGAGCTTAGGAATGCGTATCGCAAAGCCCGCGAGGCAAACGGCTGCTCTGGGGCAGCCCCGGTGACTTGCAGATTTTATAAGGAGCTGCATGTGATACTTGGTGATCCTACATGCACTCCATAGACCACCACGGACACTTCCCAGCCCACCAGTGAAGGGGGGGGTGAGGAGGAGGACGAAGAGCAGGAGGATGAAGAAGAGGAGGAGGATGAGGACGAGGCGGCAGCGACCCAGGGCATGGAGGAGTCCCTGGACGCATGCAGCCAGGAGCTCTTCTCAACCCAGGAGTGCAGCCAGCCACAGCGTCCGGCGGTTGCAGGGGGCAGCTCAGCAGCAGATTGCGGAGGTAAAGCTGCTTTTCTATGGGGAAGGCTGGCAGCTTGGGGTGGAAGGGGATGCTTGCATGCTTGCCTACATGTGGAATAGTGCATTGATGTAGTCTATCACCTCGCGGTAGTCATCATCAGTAATCTCTTCAAAGGTCTCAATAAGAGCACTTGCAATGCGCCTGCGCAGGTTTCCCGGGAGAGCCAGCGTGGTCCCCGTCCCGGTCACGGTCACTAGTCCCTGCCACTGTGCTACAATGAGTGGGGGGAGCATTGCTGCACATAGGCACGCTGCATATGGCCCTGGGCGGAAGCCGCATCTCATTAAAATCCCTTCCCTTTGCTCCTCAGTGACTCGAAGCAACGAGATATCTTCCAGGACAAACACCTACAGAGAATGTTGGAACAGTGTTCAGAGTGGGGCTCCTGCCACTTCCCGGCACTCCACACCCCCCGCCACAGCTTTTCAGGGCAGGGAAGAAATCCTTCCCCCTGCCTGCTGCTCAGAGTAGGGCTCCTGCAACTTACCGGCACTCCCCACCCCCTCCCCCGGCACAGCTTGTCTAGGGCAGGGAAAAAATCATTTCCCTTGCCTCTGGAGTGCACTCACCATGGCAGGGGCTCCGTTGCTGTATCTGTGCTGTCTGCGGGACAGGCAAACGGGGAATGAGGGGGAATCATAGGCATGTCTGCTCTTTACAAGGGAACCACTGTTAAATGTATCTTTTTATTTTAGAAGGATCGTCCTTGATCCCTGTGCCATCGCTCTTATCAACAGCTGAGAGGCTGAGGTGACTGAGGAAGCGGCCACGAAGGAGCAAAGAGGATCTTGTACAGCAAGTAATGCAACAGGCTGTAACAGAAAATCGAGTTGCACAGAGGTGGAGGGAGGACCAGAGTAAGTTGAGGGAGAAGGCGCAGCAGGAGAACGCGATTCACCGCCGGAAAAGCACCGATAAGCTGCTCTCATTACTGCATCTTCAATTGGAGACTATGCAGTGGATTGCCACCCTTCAGGAGGAGAAGCACCGCGCTCTCCACCCCAATTATCATTTGCCCCAAAACCCTTCCCCTTCTGTGCCTCAGTACCCTCCAGGCCACTATCATCAGCTTTATGGTTATCACCATCCACAGCTGCCTCCAACCCCTCTGTCTTCACCGAACAGCCCCCAGACCATTATCCACTGCAGTCAACCCCTAATAACATGCCTTACTGCCCTCCGCAAATGGGGTTTTGGGGACATGGCCACTGTGAGGGCACTGGAGACTCAGAGACCCGGACATATTCTGATCTCTGACTGACCCCATGCCACCCCCATTGCACCTCCCCCGGCTTCCCCCTCACATGCATCACAATATTTTCTTTCAGCAACCGAAGTACCTGTTCAATAAATGAATTGTCTTCTTAATAAATGGGTTTCTTTATTAAGTGTACATACATTATTACAGGCTACAGAAAAGCAAATGCCTGTTCCTATTAAAAGAATGCTCCCTCCCTCCCTCCCTCTGCACCTCACTTTAGAACTGGCTTTCAGCCTCAAAATGCTCCCTCAAGGCTTCCCTGATCCTAACAGCCTCGCGCTGGTCCCCTCTAAGAACCCTGCTCTCTGGCTGGGCGTATGTGGCCTCCAGGCGTTGAACCTCCGAGGACCATGCCTGAGTGAAGCCTTCGCCCTTCCGCTCACAAAGATTATGTAGGGCACAGCATGCGGAAATAACCATGGAGATACTACCCTCGGCCAAGTCTAGCCTCCCATAAAGACAGCGCCAGCGAGCCTTGAGACGCCCAAAAGCACACTCCACAGTCATTCGACACCGGCTAAGCCTGTAGTTGAACCTTTCCTGACTGCTGTCTAGGCTCCCTGTGTAGGGTTTCATGAGCCAGGGCATTAAAGGGTAAGCGGGGTCACCAAGAATCACTATGGGCAGTTCCACTTCCCCCACGGGGATCCTCTGGTCTGGGAAAAAGGTCCTGGCTTGCAGCTTCATGAACAGGCCGTTGTTGCGGAAGATGCATGCGTCATGCAGCTTTCCAGACCAGCCCGCGTTAATGTCAGTAAAATGCCCACGATGATCCACAAGCATCTGGAGAACCATGGAGAAGTACCCCTTTCGGTTAACGTACTTGTCTGCTAGGTGGGTGGGCGCCAGAATAGGTATATGGGTCCCATCTATCGCCCCTCCACAGTTAGGGAAACCCATTTCTTCAAAGCCAGCAACAATGTCATGCACGTTACCCAGAGTCACAATTTTTCGTAGCAGGATGAGATTAATGGCCCTGCACACTAGCATCAGCACAACTCCAACAGTCGACTTTCCAACCCCTAACTGGTTGGCCACCGATCGGTAGCTGTCTGGGGTAGCCAGCTTCCAAATCGCGATAGCCACCCGCTTCTCCACCGGGAGGGCAGCTTTCAGCCTGGTGTCCTTGCGCCGCAGGGCGGGGGCGAGTTCAGCACACAGTCCCATGAAAGTGGCTTTTCTCATTCGAAAGTTTTGCAGCCACTGCTCGTCGTCCCAGACTTGCATGACGATGTGATCCCACCAGTCAGTGCTCGTTTCCCGTGCCCAGAAGTGGCGTTCAACGGCCGTGAGCATGTCCATTAATGAGACAAGAAGCTTCGTGTCAAACGCATTCACCGCTTCGATCTCGTCTTCAGACTCATCACTGTCATCCTGCATGTCAAGGATTAACTCCACTGCACATAGAGATGTGCTGGCGACAGTCGTCAGCATGTTCCTCAGCAGTTCTGTATTCATTGTGGCACACAACAATGGAAGACGGAGCACGCTTTGCTGCAACTGTTAAAAGATGGCGCCGGAGGTGGAAGGAAACACAGGGATTGCTGGGATATGCCAAAAAGTATCATGGGTAGTTGAAACAGGATGCAGAATGCCCCGCAAGTGACGCCCCCCCACCACAAGGCATTGCGCCAGATCAGGAAGAGGTGTACTGTGGGATATATGCCCTAATGCGCTACTCTTAATGCCGCATTAAGTGCCGCAAATGTGGCCATGCTATAACGCTGGAGCATCTCAGTGTGGACATACAATAGCGCTATTCATATTACTGTATAAGGGGACCACTATAACCAATAGCGCTATAATCTTGTAAGTGTAACCATGCCCGCAGTCTTAAAGAGATGTAAACTATCTATTAGATCCAGTTACTCTAAAAGATCTCTGTGTTTGTGTGTGTATTTACAATGAGCCCTTCAACGGGGCACCTGGACCAGGTCATATCCAGCTCTTCCTCCTACTCCTTTCTTCCCAACCTGGATTATTGGTGCGGGGATGCTGGATTATCCCTGACAATATGTTATGCAGGGCAGGCTGGTATCTATGTGGTGTACATTATGAGCCTCTTTGGGGTTTCTGCCCCTAGCTGGGGCACTTTTATTGTCAATAGAGGTCTCATTCGTGAGGAGGATCATTTTGATGGTTTGTCTGAAATTCTTCCTTTGTGCAATTGACTAGAATGCCCACCAGGTTTCCACTTGGCTGCTTTCTGAACACTTTAGTTTCAGTTTCATTTACTTCACTTTCCCTCTCTTCACATACAGAAAGGAGATCAGAAACCTGACCTGCAGCAGACACCTCACTCTCTTTATTCTAATGGGGAATGGAAGTTAGGAACGATTCTTCATTCAGGGGAACTAATTCTAATCAAGGTCAGTGGGGTAAATCCTGAAATTCTCTCTCGTATTTTACCAGATTGATTTAATTAAGAGATTCTAATGCCAGAAGAGACCACTATGATCATCTAGTCTGACTTATATAGCACAGGCCAGGGATGGGCAAACTTACGGTGTCCGCCACATACAACAATCTTCAGAAGTTTGAGAGCCGGGGCATGCCTGCCAAGGCTCGGGGCTACAGCCCAGCAGTGGGGCGGTGAGACTAGGGGCTTCTGTCATCAGGGGACAGGGTGTTTTAGGGCTTCATTCCCGTGAGGTACACCTGACAGGGCTCAGGGCTTCAGCCCCACTCTCACTGAAGCCCCAAACCTCAGCAGGCATCTCCCGCATAGCTGATGCCCTGAGACCCCCTCCCCACTGAGCAGAAGCCCTTAGCCCCTTCACCTCCAAATAGTCTGGTAGGCATAGAACAGGGTGGGCAATGGAGGCTCCGAAAGCTGCACTTTAACTGTAAAAGAGCTGCATACAGCTCAGCTCACACGCCACGGCTTGGCCACCCTTGGCACAGGCCATATAACTTCCCTGAAATAATTCCCATTTGAATTAGATCATAGCTTTTACAAAAACATTCAATCATGATTTTTTTTTAAATCAAGGGTTTCACTGAATAAGGACAGAGTACAAACTGAGAAGGGAGCACAGAATTGTCCCCTTGTGATAAATCTAGATAACCCAGTGCGGTAATATTTTAATCTAGAAAAAGGACCTTTTGCAATATTCAGAAATGCAGCTGCTGACAATACAGTTTCTTCCTGTCGGATTGTTTTCACCAGTTTCCAGTGTGTTATTGAGAACACTGATAGTGACTGAGATCATTTGGGGAATATTATGTCTGTGTCTTGTTGGTGATTTCCATTTGACTTTATGAGATCCTGTTTGTAATTGTAACTGGCACTGTGAATTAGAGCATCCATTTGGTAGAAGATATTTAACACCTAATGAGAAGCTCTGTCTAGAAGAGTGTGACAAACCAATCAAGGGGTCCTCAGCATTGAAATGACCCTCCCTGGGTGAAACAATGGGGTTACTACCAGATAGAGCCTTTTCCTTTGCCTCTGAAGGGCTGTCTTCACAGCAAGGGGGGTGAGGGGACTGGACTTTCCTCCTGCCTCAGAACATGCCCCCAAGGGACAGCTGCAATTTATCCCCAGAAGGAGAGGTGAAGGCAGGATGGGTCTTAGCTAAAGCCTTGGATAAAACACAGAGGATCACAAAAGAATGAGACTAGACTGCGGGACGGGATTACATCCAGGAGTTTGCCGTTTTCCACAGATCTGTAACTGTTTTGTGCATTTTATGAGTCAAATGTGTGTGTGTATTTATGAAATTCCTTTGCTGAGCCTGTTTCCCTTGCTTTTCTGCCACGTTGTCCCTGAAGCATGCAACCAGGCAACCAGAGCTCACACAGCCAATGGAACTGAGGAGGGAATGTGTTAAGCAACTGGGGGGCTTGGGAGGGCTGTAGCTTTGGATCTGGGGTCTGGACATTCAGACTGCAGGGTCCCAATGCCAAGAGGGCTGTCAGACAGAGGATCTGCACCTGAGGAATAACCCAGAGCTAGGAACAGCGATCCCTCACTACCCAGCCCAAGAGAGCTTAGCAGCATATGGGGTCCCATCACAAAAGACTGGTGTCCAGTCAGAGGGAAGAATGGGGCCAGCTTGTGACAGTGATGATGGCCATTTAAAAAAAAAATCATCTTTTATTTTATGCAGTGTAGTTGTGGCTGTGTCAGTCCCAGGGTGTTAGAGAGACAAAGTGGGTGAAATAATATAGAAGATATAAAAGGTATTATCTCACCCACCTTGTTTGTTTATTATCCTTCATGACAGATCTGGGTGTTATTGCCATGGAAATCTCCAGCACTGGCGTATTCTTGTCTCTTTGTGCAGACCTCCTCCCTCTGAACCAAATCCCTAAGTGTTCCAACTCAAGTGTTACTAGATTCAAGACAGTGGGCCCAATCCTGCTCTCACTCTGGTGTAAAATCAGTGTGATTATACTGACTTGAATGGAGTTATTCTTGATTTAGGGCCTGAACCACAGCCGACAGCAGTGAATGGAAAAACTCCCATTCACCTTAATGACCTTCGGATGAGGCAACTGCACAAATGTGAGAGGAGATTCAAGTCCACTACTGGGAAATATTTTCTTTCAATAATCGTGTGGCTAGTGATTTGACTGGATTTGTAAAGCTCTCCATTTTCTGTAAATATTCTAGTAGTGACATTTTTCTGGCACCAATTCTTGTGAAAAGCGAGTGCTTTAACGCAGCTATTCTCTTAAAAGCAAGATTTGAATGGTACATTTCCCCATTCCCACGCTGTTGGCTAGTTATATAACTAACAGTATTGTTTCTGCTTGAATGGCTAGCCCAAAAAGCATGAGTTTTGAATTACAAATATTGAAATCAAATATACAATTCACAGTTAGCATTGTAGAGGTTTGCTATATATATGTTAATTACATAAGTTAGTGGATAAGTAACAAACTAGTACAGTTACGTAACTTGTGCACATCTAGTGCAACTGCTTATAGTGGGGAGTATTTAGAGAGAAGAGGTAAAGTAGGACAATGTAACTGTAGGATTGTAAATTCTTGATTGCAGTGACCCTTGGTGATATGTAAGGTGGAGTAAGTTGGCTCCTGTTATAGACAAAGATCTCTTAGACCTACTTACCCCTGTTTCAGAGGACAAAATTTGATCAACAGCCTCTGGTTCATTCTTCTCTGGGTCCGGGGCCATGGCTTCATACATACAGGGTATGTTTACATAGGGATAAAAAACCCTCAGCATGGCCACAGCTGGCCTGGGTCAGCTGACTTGGGTTCACGGGGCTTGAGCTGAAAAAATGCTATGTAGATGTTTGGGCTCAAGCTGGAACCTGAGCTCTAGGATCCTCCCACCTTTCAGGGTCCTAGAACTCCAACTCCTGCCTGAGCCTGACTGTGTACACAGCAGTTTTTCAGCCCCCGAGCCTGAACCTTGCAAGCTCAAGTCAGCTGACCCAGGCCAGCTGTGGTTTTTCTACCCCAGTGTAGACATACCCACGGAGACCACATTCATCAGTGGGAATCAAACCTGGCACTTTCAGTATTGAACTCTTTAAGGCTAAGATAAAGGAACTGTTAACTGTAACAGACTCTTAGCTTTATTGAAGCCGCCACTAGAGGGCACATAATCACACAGGCTTACAAAGTATTTTACCTACAAATCCCCCAAGTTAGGCCACATCTACACTATGAGGACAGCGACCCCATCGCTATGCCACAATAACCCCACAGTGTAGATGCAGCCTACAGTGGCAGAAGGGGTTTGTCCATTGCTGTAGGAGTTCCACCTCCCTGAGCAATGGTAGCTAGATCAACGAAGCATTCTTACATCTGCCTAGCTGCATTTACACCAGGGGCTGGGTCAGCATAGCTATGCCAATCTAAATGTTAACTGTACTCCTAAGATAAAGCTCATACCAAGTGTCTGACAACCAGAGGAGTTCACATACTAGCTGGGCTGTAATTTGTAAACAACCGTACATGCAGATACTACAGTCATCAGTGCAAATTAAATCTGGACCTTCAGAATCAAAACCATAGCTTTGTGCCATTTACAAACTCTTCAGAATGAAAGCTTTCATTAAAGAAATAGAAAGAAAGACTTTTTCACTCTTTATGGTTGTAAAGATCAATTTCTGAATGTGACCTGTCATAGAATGCTCTTTTTGTAAGGATCTTTTGTGATTATTTTTGTTTGATTTCAGCTCTTGTGATCTGGAAGCAATGGCTGCCAATGAGAAGCCTGCAGAGATTATACGAAAGGCCCGAAGAAAACTAACAGATGTTCTTCAAACAGATCCAGAGGCTGTCTTGAGTGCTCTAGACGCCCATCTCCTGATTACACACAGAGAGTACTTCACACTGAGTCAAATAAACGATCCACAGAATCTAATAGTGACACTGATAGAAACAGTACTCGAAAAGGGAGAATTGGCCCATGAGCAATTTCTAGATTGTATGGAAAACCTGCAATACATATTTCCAGGCTTAGAACCAATTTCTGAGTATTTGGAAGATGGTGAGTACAATTTTCTTTCTAGTGGATTTTTTAAAAATCAAATAATATTTCAGATTATCACTAAAGAATGATCCTCCTCTTAAAAAAAAATCTAGAATTTCATACAGAACGAACACCTTTCTACAGATTTTTTGAACCATCCTGTATAATTTAAAAGAGAAAGTCATCTTCCAAACAGTCATCTTTCATACTCGTCACTCCATCTACTATATCTTTGTCTTATCTTTTACAATAGAGCAGGATGGGATCAGGTTACTAGACTCATTTTCACTTGTAGCCTAGGCAGAATTTGATTTTGGGAATCCAGATGCTTTAATTTTTTAAAAAACCCTTTGATAAATCCTGTTAGATTTTCCTAAAGGACAATGTAGAAGACTTGTTTATTTCTTTTAAGGGTTTCATTCCTGGGTCTATATAGTAAATTACGTTTTTCAGGTAAAAGAAAACCCCTGTGGATAATTGCGGAATATATCTATATCAAAGCAACTTGTTCATTTGATAAAAATCTCACCTGCCCCTGACTCTCAGAACTTTCTAGAAATTATATTATATTATCGCTTCTTTGCACTTATGTTGTGTTACTATTGAAGTGTGCTATCTCCAAATACTCTGTCTAGTGTAATTTTGAAAGGAAGGAAAATTGGAGTCTAATGTCAAGAACACCAGAATATCAAGAATCCTGAAGAATCTGAAAAGGATTATATCAGATATTGTGTTTTGAATCTTTAGATCCCAATAATGGAACTGAGACTCCAGAAGCTGCAGTGTTCTCAGAGAAAAAGAATGGACCAGAAGATCCAGAAACGGTTGTATCATCAGTGAAAAAGAATCTTCCTGAGAGCCCAGAACCCGACACATCCTCAGAAAAAAAGAACGGAGCCAAGAGCCCAGAACCCGACACATCCTCAGAGAAAGGGAACGGAGCCGAGAGCCTAGAACCCGACACATCCTCAGAGAAAGGGAACGGAGCCGAGATCCCAGAACCCAACACATCCTCAGAGAAAGGGAACGGAGCCAAGAGCCCAGAACTCGACACATCCTCAGAGAAAGGAAATGGAGCCGAGAGCCCAGAAATCACCACATCTTCAGCAAAAGGAAATAGAACAGAGAGCCCAGAAGCTACTGCATCCTCAGGAAAGGGAATGGAATCTGAGATCCTAGAACCTTCTGCAACCTCGGAGAAAGGGAAAGGAGCAACGATCCCAGAAGTCCCCCTGACTTCAGAGGAAGAGAATTCTGAAGGTTTATTTATTCTCAACATTTTGAGATTTAACCTTTAGGCCCTATGCCCTGCCAAAGCTCCCAATGAAATCAATGAAGTTTAGCCAAAATAAGGCAGTCGGGGTTGATACATACCATGTTTAAGAAACATTTAAGGTGTCATCCATGCTGTCTGCATTGTATTACACTATATCTCCAGATACAATGGTGACAGACTTTCCAAAAGCATCATCCTTAGAACTCTTTAGTCTGTGATAACACATTCCCTTTAACCATTATATATATACACACTGTATGAGATTCAGCACTACAGTTACCAGATAGAAGCTTACAAATTAGATCAAGGAAAGAAACTCAGCAGTATTATATACAGCAGGTCAGCAGACAGACAGACACACACACACACACACATACATACTATGAGCTAGCAAACACCTACAATGACAAGTAAAGCTGCTAATTGGGACATGCTTGTGAATTCCATATTTTCTGTTATAAATAAACCTGCTGTAACTAACTCATCTCATGCCCTATTCTCATCTGATTAATGTTAGTTGGACTAGAAGCAACAAGACAGTTACAAATACGTGATCTTAGAGAGGTCATAGATTATAGGCTTTTGTGTAGGTGTTAAAAGGCCTTTGTGAGGATGTTAGGAATCTTTAAGATTAATAAACTGTCTTTCTGAAATGTAACCCTTTACTTTCTGGAACCAGAGCAATTGTTCCTACAAGCCCAAAATGAACTTATCGGACATTGGAGCCAGAGAAACATGCCGGAGTCAGCACCAGCTGGTGACCTATTGGCAGCGAGGACTATTGAGAAGGAACCAGAGGGCGCCACTCCATCAAGAACACCAGCCAAAGGGTAATATCTCTGAAAAGTTATAATGAGCTGTGATTAGTGACTATTCCAAGATTTCCTGAACTACTGTGAAAATCTCAGTAGTAGACTTGAATTCTGGTTTCAGTCATCCCTGTGTAAATCCAGAAAAATACCCCTGATGACAATGTGGTTAGGACCAGATTCTGATCTCAGTCACGCCAGAGTAAATCCATGGTTATGCCAGTGAAATTACTCTGGATTCACAAGGGTGTGAATGAGCAGAATTTGAAGCTGAAAAGCCATGTGCTTTATCAGCACCAATTATAGTATAAGTTCTTATACACCAATGTATAAGTTCTTATACAGCCAAGTCCTCCAACCTGAGAAAGAGCCATAGAAGGCCCTTCATACAACAGAGCAGCTGTAGTTCTACTGTGCAGGGAAGGATGTGGTAAGATCACTCAACAGGAGGCTGTAATCCCAACATGCTATTGATTAGTACTTCGTGGGTAGGGATGGGGTGGTGCATTCACAGCTCTGCTGCATTGGACAGAGGGATGCAGCTGCTCTGGGGTCTTCTGGTGGCCTGAATCAGTCTGTAGAATGCTCCCATTGCCCAGACCACCGCAGCTCCTTTGCTAGACCTGTGCACTAGGCAGAGAAATTGGCCCACAGTTATTCAAAAGTTGCATCCTAATTTGACACCATTTGACTCTGCAAGTCCCTACCATCTGGAACACCCAGCAACTCTCTACCTCATCAAGATTTCACCTATTTTAAGATCTTATCTGAAAATCTCTTTTCTCCCTTGTTTCTAAACATTTTAATTCTATTTTTCACTGTTTTCTTTATATTAACTTTATAGTTTTATTACAGTATTTAAAACTGCAATGCGTTTGGAATACAGTTTATATAAAAGACAAGGTACAAAATATAGTACTTACTCGTTTTCAACTGACAGTCTATGCACTCAGTGCTGTACAATACCCAAAAATAAACTAAAAGCTCTTTGGAGCAGGGATTATCTATGAAATATAGTTATACTGTGGATCATTGGCTTTTAAATTTATAGCAGTTTTGATGTTGTAATACAAGCCTTGAACGCTAGCTGGAGCAACTAGCAAAAATCTATTCTGTTCAAAAGCTCAGCTGGTTGAAATGAACATGTTGCTTGGTGGGGAGAACAACAGAAGATTTTTAGTATTTTAAATTTGTCATGAACCTTTTTGCTTTGTTTCGATGGAAAAAAATCTATTTTATCTTATTTTTTTTAAAAAAAATCCAATTGGACAAAAGTGGAAGAAAAGTAAAAAGTTTTCCCCATGATTTCAGAGAAAAAAAGTCAACATTTATTTTCAAACTCGAAGAAGAGGAAAATTTCAATTGAAGTGACAATTTTCAACTCAAATGTTTTAGGAGAAAATGTATTTATTCTCCATCTCAAACTGTTTAACTTGCAGATTACCTGCTAATATTCCAAGAATGCTACAAGACTAAGTACATTGAAGCTAACCATGGCTGCTTCACAAATCCTGTTTCTTGTTCTTTATAGTAAAAAAAAAAAAATCTTTTCTGTCCTAGGACTTGTGATTTAGAAAAATCTGCTGTTGAAAAACCCTCAGAGATTATACACAACAAAAGAAAAAAGTTCGCTGAAATTCTTCAAAAAGACCTAGAACTCATCTTGAATGAATTAATCTCCCAATCCATTGTCACAGAGGAGGAGTACAGTACCTTGGATAAAACAGCGAAAGATCCCAAGAAGAAAATAAGAAAATTGTTGACTCTGATAGAGAAAAAGGGGGAATCAGCTTGCCACCAATTTCTGGAGCATTTAGAAATTGTATTTCCAGGTATAGATCAGGATTTATATTTAAGCTATGGCGAGTTATATTTTATTTTTCATAAGGAAAGAATGTGATAGCCACAAAATTGAATATTTCCATATTTCCAATTACAGAGCTATATTAAGAAATATATATTTTAATGTAAATGTCTATGCAGCAAAGGAACAATGTTAACTCCTGGCTACACTCTGTCAGTTCTTTTCAACCCAGCTCACAAGCAGACTGGCTAGGTAACCCACACAGTGAGGAACCATACATTAACCCTGTTGTGTGTAGATAGGAATTGCACATGGAAAAACCATTTTAGAAGATGGATCCAGATTCAATAAATATCTATAGTTTAGATAGTAGATAGTCCCAAAGGTAATGTATTTGATATACAACATTATCTTCTGATGGAGAATTAAGTGAGAAGACCATAATAATCTCTGTCATTCAGTCAGTTTTAACTCAATCCAAGATACACAGCTCAGAGGTTGTTAAAAGTTTTATGAGAGTTTGACTATATAGATCTCATACCTCTCGCTGCCTCCATTCCCTGTACACTAATGTTTTGCACCTTGCAGAGAGAAAGGGGCTGTCTTCCCACTTTACTGTTGGATTATTTATGCATCATGACTCCATTAATAGGATTTATACCAAATCCTATGCATCAGTGGCAGAAGGCACTTTGATATCAACACCAAAATAACCCAACACCAGCAGCCCCGCCTATCAATTTGTCTCTGAATATTTCTGTTCTTGGTAGAACAGGGAGATCCCTGGAGGATCTGCCCTTAGGACAATCTCAGTGTTTTTTTAAGGAAATTTAGCCAAATCACAGACCTTTATGTCCATTACACACTTTTTCTAGGTTATCCTCAGAGTAAAAGAACTCCCCATCTCATTCCTTTGACAATGGAAGCAGAGAGTGACCATATTTTTCTATTCAATGACAGATATAATTAAACTGGAACAGAGCTTTTTTAGGCGCTGACCCAAGACTGTGGAATTAGCTCTCCCAGGAACTATTAAGGACCATCATAAACCTCACCAACTTCTGACCAAAGTGCAAGGTGCCTTTCATGGGCCTTGCACTCGCCAACATATACTTCTTTTTAAAAATCCAAAACAAAACACACCCCTGCTCACACTTCTGGGGATAGGCTAAGAGAATAAACAATTGACAGAGCTGCGTCATGCTGCTTAATGCATTGCTGGAAGATGCTCAGATACTTCTGTGATAAGTGTGGTGTAAGAACTTATAGAAAAGAGAATTTCAATTAATGCACTTTTCCTCTTGGCTCCCTTGCCAAATTGTTTTATTCCAGAGGAGAAAGCTGACACCCTGCAAGTACCAGAGCTGGTAGAGAAAGACCTTCCTAAAGGTATTGCCTCTTACAGCCTTCCTGCTGGCTATTGTATCACATTATTGTAAATGATAATGGCAACTAGCTTTGGAACCAGTTTTGACAATTTTACTAGATATTACTATCTAGTGATATAATTCTCTGAATGTTATAACACAGGAAGACAAATATAACCCAGCAACTGCTTCATTAAGGGCCTTATCCATATCCCATTGAAATCTAGAGAAGCCTTTCCACTGACTTCAGCAGAACTGGATCAGTTACTGTGCTAATAGATAGGGGCCCCAATTATAGACAAGGATCCTAGGTGCTACTGCAACACAGATCATAAATAGAATAATTGAGAAAATATATTTAGCCAGTTGTTGAGTGGGGAGTTGTCAGCCACGGCAGCAGCAAAACAGTTTTCAGAGGCAGAGATGGGTTTACAAATTGACTTTTTTGCTCTGCGAAGGCACATTAAATTTGGGGGAAAGGAGGGTCATAGGTTCCACTCAAAAAGTGCTAAATAAAGGAAACACTTGAGAATTTGAAAGCTAGGGCGATATTTCCCTCACAGTTACAGTAGTTCTCTGGTTATTTTCACTGAGAGTGTAGTGACTAAAAGCAAAATGATTAGCAATATGGTAATACTATGAATGTCAGTTCAGGATCATATTAAGGTTATTATCCTAACAATACCAACTAATTGCTGCATGTTTAATTTGAGCATTGAATCTGTGAAATGTTTTGGTTAAGATCGTATTTTCTCTGGTAGTAGCACAAGAAGTTTTAGAAATTAGTAGATTTCCATCGTTCTTCCTAGCATGCTTTTCCTCACTGTAAATTCAGATTTTCAGTTCACTCCTCTTTGCAAGTCCTACAAGACTATTTCCTAAAGTTCAGTTTCTGTACAATTGAGTAGAACAGTATTAGGTCAGTGTTAGAAGAGGCAAGTCAATTGAACTGCAACTGGATATAGAGGCAACATCCATGGACCTTTTAAGTCCAAATTTTGGAGTAATGTTCTCATAGTCCAAACAAAGCGAGAACTCCGACACAGATTAAATTAAGAGTTTGAAAAGGCTTCTTTCAGCCTCGTTTCTAAACTACTGTAAGCAAAACAAACAAACAAACAAGGGTTTTATGCAGCCAAATTTAAGTCTGAGAAAAGAGGGAATTCCCAGATCACCTTTCCACCTTTCCCCTTCTAATAGAATGTTGATGAAATTGTTTATTTCATGCTTGACGGTCCTTGATACACTGACAACCTCTGCACACAGGACATTCAGCGGTGTTTTTTTCTGCTACTCAGTAAATATAGAGACTTAGTAATTAAATGGTGATAATATATTTTCCTTTGGATTGCTTCCTAGATTCCTTAAATCAGGAACAAGAAGTTGCTATTCAGCAAGGCCCAGAACAGAAGGAAAAAGATTTTCCCAAAGGTAGTCCTTATATAATTTTCCATGTGCATGTGTCATTAGTATTGCATCTCATTATTTTAAAATACTATTAGATTTATGATGGCTTTGACTACTTTCATGCTTGGTGTTTCTGTATCGATTATATTAGCTAATCCTTAGTAGTTTAGAACATTTCCATTTAAAAACCCAGGATTAATGATGTAGCAGATGCAGGAGTCCTCAGATACCACTGTGATGGGTACTGTATAAATCTCTAGAAAGGACAGATACGTCAGTAACACACTGTACATATTATCAGACTAGAAGGCACAAAGGCAGCTGCATATAGCAATGAGCTGTGAAAAAGCCTGACTTGTGAGTGATATTATGACCCCCGCCTCTCCAAAGAAGAAAGGACATTGTATCATGGAAGATATGGATTTGTCCTCAAGTGAGGCTGCAGTTGTCTGTATGTCTCTATAAATCATTTTTATGGGAGAGGAATGAAGAAAGGTTGGGAACATGGGCAAGATTAAAAAAAATCCTACACTAGTGTCCATCATTGACTGTTAACAGCAACATACATGGAGGTTAAGTCCATTAATGGCTATTAGCCAGGATGGATAAGGAATGGTGTCCCTAGCCTCTGTTTGTCAGAGGGGGGTGATGGACGGCAGGAGGGAGATCATTTGATCATTATCTGTTAGGTTCACTCCCTCTGGGGCACCTGGCATTGGCCACTGTTGGTAGACAGGATACTGGGCTGAATGGACCTTTGGTCTGACCCAGTACAGCCTTTCTTGTGTTCTTATACTAACGGAGGGAAAACTAAGAATACAGAGCAATCTAAATAATTATTGAAGTACATGAGATGTGTAACTCCTTGATGTCTGTCACTTATGTATTGCCATCCTCTAATTACAGCTTTGCATTACTACCTTAATGTCACAATCGACAATTGCCAAACAGTATCACAAACATTGTAATGACTCTGACTCTCCACTGCGTCCCACTGCAACTCAAAGGTAGTGAGGGGTGGCCAGTGCAGGGAGCTGGTTACATCTCCCTGATCCTCGGAATCCCAGAACCTATGGAAGATAGAGCAGCCTGGGGCCTATGCTGGTTTATGCCACTGATGCAGAGTCTGTAACAAACATCATGCCAGGGGAGGATCAGTACCTCTCCACTCCACAACTCCACTTATGTCTCCCTGTGCTAGGGATTTGGGGCGGGGCAGGAGCCACTTCTGCCAACTTTCCACAAGTTGAGTTCTCCTACTCAGGAGAAATTCTACACAGGTTCTCTCAGGCCATTTTCCACCACCTAGATAGCAGAAATGGCCTTTGCAAATAAAGATAATTCAGCCCTGTATTTTTGCCTCTGAAATTTATGTTCATATTTTCTACAGAGCGAAGAAAAGCATTCAGAGAAGTTCTCTCCAAGTTAAAATTACAGAAGTATGAAAGCAGAAAACTCAGGATGAATGATGTCCTGGAAATCAAGTCAGGAAGTTTAAAGGACCGGCCTCCTCAGAAATTAAAAGATTTACCATGGCATTTCCTGAGGAAGGTCATGGCTTTGAATGTGACAGCCAGAAGCACAAGTCTTACGTGTGGGGCACCTCATGATCAAGGAACCAGAGTGGATAAGGAGGAACAAGGTATCAGTGAACAAATTTTCTTTGTTAGTGACTCCGACACTAAAGGCTCTATGAATCCACTTGATGTTCTCTGTGCCGTGCTGCTTTGCTCAGACAGTTTCCTACAGCAGGAGATTCTGTCCAAAATGTCCATGTGCCAGTTTGCCCTCCCTCTGCTGCTACCTGCCATCAACACCCCCAAGTGCACCCTGATGCTGTGGGCCATGAGGGACATTGTGAGGAAGTGGAGACCTCACTCCCTGGCACAGAGCAGAGGGTTCAGAGAGGAGAGCCTGGTGCTCACATCAATGCCAACCATTTCCTTTGTGCGAATGGGGAACTGCAGCTTCTCCAAGTCCAAACTCCTCAGTGAGGTTCTCAGCCCCTCCCAGCAGTATCACGATTTCTTTATCCATCGGGACATGGAGTCTGGGAACCTCCCTCAGGAAATCGCAGATGGGCTGGCAGAAATTTCCTGGTTTTTTCCTGGTGGGAGGAAGAATTTGGATCTTTTCCCAGAACCTGTGGCAGTTACAAATCTACGTGGAGACATTGAGTCTCACTGGCTGCAGTTCAGCTTTTTAACAGAGGTCTCCTCAGCTGTGTTCATATTTGCTGAAAACATCACTGAAAGAGAATACACACTGTTATCATCCTTGAAAGAATCCTCAACTAAATATTACTTCATTCTCAACCGCCAGACTGGGAAATCCAGTGAAACTCTGGCATTCCTTAACAAATTAGCCCCTGTGCTGAAACTGAAAAATTCACATATGCTGATGAAAGATGGCAGCACAAATAAAGCAACATTTGTGGAAAAGCTGCAGTCCACCATACAAAGCATAATAAACTCTTCTCCCAAGATGATAGGCATAGAAGACATGGCTGTGACAGCATGTGAACTAGGAATCCAAATAGATGAAGACTGTGTGGAATGTCAGACGGCGAGCAACTGCGTTAAAGAAATCACCACAGATATACAGGATGTGGCATATTACAAACAAGAGATGCTGAGGCTCCAGGGGGATTTATGGAAAAGCCTGGCTACAGTGGAAAAAGAAATGTGCCGAATGAGAAGGCAGGGGGATATCCCTGCTGAAAAATATAAATCTCAGCTGAAAGATAAGATGTTGGAATTACGTAAACAACAGAATAAATGTGACCTTACTGATGGGTTGATTAAATTCATTAATGCAATACAACATCTACGGCCATTAGAAAAACATTATTTCCTGAAATGGATGAAATTTCAGCTGGATCACATTGCTAGGGGAAATCTTTCTAAACTACGAGCTGAATACAAAGAGAAATGCAAGTCTTTAGGAGATGACCCCAAACAGTTGGCAGAACTAGATAAATTAATCTCTTCCACTTCTTTAGGGGTGGAGCATTTCATGCGTGAGTTGGGGCAGTTTTATGAGGCTGAATGCTCGATGGTTAAAGAAAGCAAAATTCTAAAACGTGGAAGGCAATTCACCCACCTCCCAGGCATCGCAGCTGACCTGCTTCTGGAAGGGTTTCCTATTGAGCTGATTGATGGAGATGCATCCAACATCGCACTGCAGTGGGTGACAGATGTTCTGAGTCAGCTCCATGCCAAGGTGAGGGGAAGGTCCAAAATGCTGGTTCTGACGGTGCTGGGAGTGCAGAGCACTGGGAAATCCACCCTTCTCAACACCATGTTCGGCCTGCAGTTTGCAGTGAGCAGTGGCCGATGTACGCGAGGAGCCTTCATGACACTCATTAAAGTTACAGAGATCTTAAAAAAAGAACTGAGCTGTGATTTCATCCTGGTGATAGACACAGAAGGCTTGAAAGCCCCTGAATTGGCCAAGCTGGAGGACAGTTATCAACATGACAACGAGCTGGCCACACTGGTGATTGGGTTAAGTGACATAACCATTGTTAACATGGCCATGGAAAATGCCACAGAAATGAAGGATATTCTGCAAATTGTGGTCCATGCATTTCTCAGAATGGAAAAAATAGGGCATAAGCCAAACTGCCAGTTTGTGCATCAGAATGTCAGTGATGTGTCTGCACATGAACAAAATATGAGAGACAGGAAGCGTCTACTGGAGCAGCTGAATGAAATGACCAAAGCTGCAGCAAAAATGGAAAAACTAAACAAAGAAATAAAGTTTTCTGATATCATGGAGTATGATCTGGAAAAACACAATTGGTACATCCCTGGGCTGTGGCATGGAGTCCCTCCCATGGCTCCAGTGAATATGGGATACAGTGAAAAAGTGTGCGAGTTAAAAAGGTATCTGTTTGAATTTATTAGGAACTGTTCACTTAAACGAACCCCCAAGGACATTCCACCGTTTATTGAATGGGTGAAGAGTCTGTGGAATGCTGTCAAACATGAGAACTTCATCTTCAGCTTTAGAAACAGCCTCATAGCTGAAGCCTATAACCAGCTGTCTGTGAAGTATGCAGAGTGGGAATGGGATTTCCGCAAGGAAATGCACCTCTGGATAACTGAAAAAGAAACTGCAATTCAGAATCTTTCTCCTGATGAACTAGAAGCTGATAAGTCACAATATGAAATGCAACAGAAACTACTGTGCGGAGAACAGAGAATTCTGGAACTTTTGAAACAATATTTTGAAAGCGGGGCAGCAAATCTGCATCTGATAGAAAAGTACAAGGAAGATTTTATCAGAAGTGCAAAGAGCCTGAAGAATGAGCTGGAAAGTTATTCATTTAAAAAATGTAAGGAAGCCATTCACATTAAAAAAGGCCAGCACAAGATAGCCAATATCCAGGCTGAGTACATGAAAGTAATTGAAGGGAAAGTGGACATGCTTTTAGAACAATGCAGGAGAACAGAAAGTAAGTTAGAAGATAAAGAATTGGAAATGGAATTTGAAAAAATGTGGAAAGAAACCTTTTCAGAATTATCGCCCATTTGTTTACAGAAACGTGAAATTCATGAAGATATAGAGTTCCATCTGAGAAAAGACCTGGATAACAGAGGGAGTTCAGTCAATCAGAAGATACAAGAAGCAGGAAGCTTGTTGAATTATAGAATTAAGTCTTTCACAATGGGAACTAAATATTTAGACTTGTCATTTACCTCAGCTATGAAATATTGGTTTACAAAAAAACAGTCACAGAAAACAGAAAAACTTGCTGAATCCTTGATGGACCAATGTAATAGTTACATTGAAGAGAGAGTCTGTTCCAAGGCAGACTATGATGAAACCTATTGCAGAGAATTGTTGCATATGATCAATGAGAAACTTCTACAGGAGGAAGTGAAAAAACTTCAGACTTCTGTTTGCTTTGAAGTTGATCTGAAGCTTCACATTTTGGGGGAAGCCGCTCATGCATTTCAGAAGATGCATGAAGATTTTCTCAAGGAAAATGATCCTCAGCAACGGCTGGAGAAGCTGAAATCTCAGTATTTCTCTACATTTAGAGACCATTACTTGGAAAAAGATGCCGGACAAAACAGAGCCAAGGATTTCTGTGATCAGTGTCTCAAACCTGCCTTAATGGATTATGTTAGCAAAAGACTTGGACTAGAAATAGTGGATGACATTCTCACCAGCAGACAGTCTATTGAATATGCCAGCCGGAGCTTTTTTCAGTTCACTGTGCAGAAGAAGCTGTTAGAGGATGGGAATTTCAACAACTATGTGAAATACATCATCACCTATGAAAAGTTTGTCAAAGCTTGGATATGTATGCACATATTAGATTACTACAGAGAGGATGCAGATTTGGAAGACCTGGAGGAAGAAATTCTCTCCACGATAATAAAGAAAGTCAGGGATGCTCTGGAGAAAGCCAAAGATGAAAGTGTTAAAACAGTCTCAGCCTTTCTAAACAACATCTGTAAAGTGCTGCAGAAGGAGCTAGTCATTTCCAAGGATAGCCTGGTGGGGATACAGTTTAAAAACACAACAGATCCAGATCAATTTTCTACTTTTATTCAAACCTTCCTTCCTGATCTGCAGGAACAAATACTAGCTGAATTGAAAGATTTGGAAATTAAATCAAAGCTCTCCCGTCTACCACTGAAGCCCCAGGATGAAATCTTCAAGCAAGTGTTTGGCTGTGGGAAGCAGTGTCCATTCTGCGAAGTCCCCTGCGAAGCAGGAGGAGGGGATCATAAAGAGCACTTTGCATCAGTACATCGTCCTCAAGGGCTAGGAAGTTATCAAAATCTGGCAACACAAAAGCTTACCTATTCTCTATGTTCTTCTGACGTGGTTTCCAACACTACATTTAGGAATTCAGACACAGGTTGGAAGGATCATCCTTATAAAGATTATCGTCACTATTACCCACGCTGGTGCATTCAGCCAGATCCCAGCATCACTGCTTCTGATTACTGGAAATTTGTTTTTAAGGAGTTCAATCAACAGTTTGCTAAGGAGTATGGTGCTAAGCCAGCTGATCTCCCAGCAAACTGGCAAAAAATAACCAAAGACCAGGCTCTGGAGAGCCTAAAGGAAACATTTACTATGAAATAAACATGCAGACAATCTGCTTAAATGGGATACACATGTGATCAGATAGGAAAATGAACATTCTTTTCATTTAAAAACAGACATGAAAAAAATCCAACTTCAAACAAATATGTAATTTCATCTATCAAGCTATCAGGCACTATTCACAACTTCAGAATGAAAATTTTTTTTTTTTGTGAGAGAGAATTAAGTCTTACGTTTCTGAATGCTCAAACCACAGATACATTTCACCAGAGCCAAGGTGACACCCAATAACCAATTAATTCACTTCCAAAACAGATCAAGGCTCCTACTAATTCAAGCATCAATACCCTGACCAAGGCAGCTAATCTCAAAGGATAGGATTCACCATACCACAGAATCTTATTTTGCCCAACAAAATCTGTTTTATTAGAAAAGCTGGGCAGGTCATTCCAGATAAAGGATTATCTGCCTTTCTGGCTCTAGTTATAATTGGGACAGTGTACCATGATCATAAATTACCAAATCCCATGCAACTGATGGCTCGCTTAAGTACTCCCTCTCCCCTCCACTCCATATATTAACTCTGCCCTCCACCTGCAGTCTGTCTCCTCACCTTCACTCCATTTTGCTTACGCCATCTACTCACTTCCCTCATTACCATGTTTCCTGATGACTAGGCTCCTCAAAGTAACAGGTGGAATACACCATCTAGATGGTAACTTGTAGAGTAGCTCAGGATTCCAGTGCTGAAAATAATCTCACGACAAGAACTAAGATTCTAAAAGAAGTCTAAGGGGGGTTCCTGGCACAGAACACCTCATCCTCTCTCCCCCATCTGTCAGGAGATGGATGGTCTTGACGACTAAAGACTAGGACACAGTGGTTCTCTTCCTAGTTCTGAGATGGGAATGTAGGCTAGTGGGCCAGAAGTACTGGGAACAGTGATTCTTGGGTTCTGTTCTTAGCTCTGCCACTGACCTGCTGTGTTGCTTTGGGTAATTTCTCTTCACCTCTTTATTCCTCAGTTTGTCACTTGTTAAATAGGGGATAATGAATCCAACCCACCTCTCAGTGAGTTATAATGCCTAATTCAATAATGTTCATAAAGTGCTCAGAGATTCTCTGATGGAAACCATTAAAGAAGGGCAAGTGATTGTTGTGATTATTAATTTGATAAGAAGGGTGTTGGGGCAGGGCAGAAATGTTGAAAGCTGGTTACTTCAAACATAAAGGGTTGGGTTTTTTCTTGTACTACATCCCTGTTGATTAATCCAGAGTTCTCAGTGCTATACATACATTAAGAATCAGTTACTAATTTCTACTAGCATACTAGCGTTGTGTACGTTGTTAATGCTGTTAAAAATTCACCATTGTATTAAGGGCAAATGAACTTATACAAAAATCAAAATAAAATTCATAGTCTTCTTTGCTTTATAGTCACTGGGTATTGATTTGGTATAACGTTCACTTGTGACTTTTTGCTGAGGAACAGTTCATGGGAGTGGAAAATAATTTAAAGCGAGACAGTGGGATACAACTCTTAGTACAACACATTACCCTTTCCCAAACCAACAGGATGTTGATTTTACACTTTTATTTATCATGGATTCAAGCATTCTCAGCTAATTCCACGTTCCTAAGAATACAATACCAACTTTCTTTATCATTCTCCCACCAGCATCATAGGTGTTCAGTCCAATTGATTAATTTTGCACAAACTACAGACTGATCACTGCGATTTTATGTGAGGAAAATTTTGTTTACTCCACCCCCAACTTCACAAGTGCAATAGGCACTCAGAGACCACAGACAAAAGTGGGCTATAAATGAGGAGATTCCTACAGGCAGGGGAACTGGTGCACATGCCCTATGCAGTGTGGGGCTGATAAGCCAGCCTGTTTCCCAGCACAGGGCCAAAATTATCTCTGATTCTTCTAAACTGCAACCATGAGCCTGATTTTTCAACTGACCCTTCAGTTTAGCAGGTGAAATTTTGCTTCCCCAGTTAACGAAACCCACAATTTTGCACCTGCACTAAATATCCAAGAAGATGAATGTGTAGAAAAAATTGTGGACTACAATTTATTGCAGATGCAAATTTCACCTGTGAAACTGGAAGCTTGGTTTGAAATCAAACTCATTATGATTACAAAAGACTACTTTAACAAAAATGCAAATTCATTATTGTCAAAGTCCATATAACAGCATTATATATTAAATCAGCCTTATTGTTGCAAAATGCCACACAAGATTCACCATGGGCCAGTCTTTCCAAAACATTTGGAAGCTGAGTCCCATGAATTAAACCAAACACTACCTCTCCTCACTCGGTAGTACTGCCATCTAATGTTAAGGGCCTAGACATATTTTAGATCTTTATAATACAGTATAGATGTTTGAGCAGCCAAAAAGTTCACACAGCTGACTTTTCAAACAGCATCACTGGCACTGGAATTGAAATGAACGGGGTAGTTCACACCTCTCCAAGCTCTTATTTCAGGGTCTCTGCAGACTCAGACAACACTGCGTCATCAATTACCTTCAAACCACATTTTGATGGGTTTCTCTGCAACCATAACAGCTAGAAGTGACAAAGAGTCCTGTGGCAT
>ML677478.1:1176191-1215476 GCA_007922305.1 Dermatemys mawii | reverse complement strand
TACAGTCCTCAGTTAAAGCCTCTCCAATGCATCATCAGTGATCTACAACCCATCCTGGACAACAATCCCTCACTTTCACAGGCCTTGGGAGGCAGGCCAGTCCTGGCCTACAGACAACCTGCCAACCTCAAGCATATTCTCACCAGCAACAGCACACCGCGCCATAATAACTCTAACTCAGGAACCAATCCATGCAATAAACCTCGATGCCAACTCTGCCCACACATCTACACCAGCAACACCATCACAGGACCAAACCAGATCAGCCACACCATCACTGGTTCATTCACCTGCACATCTACCAATGTAATATACGCCATTATGTGCCAGCAATGTCCCTCTGCTATGTACATCGGCCAAACTGGACAGTCCCTACGAAAAAGGATAAATGGACACAAATCAGATATCAGGAATGGCAATATTCAAAAACCTGTAGGAGAGCACTTCAACCTCACCGGACACACCATAGAAGATTTAAAGGTCAGCATTTTGCAGCAAAAAAACTTCAAGTCCAGACTGCAAAGAGAGACTGCAGAGCTGCAATTCATTTGCAAATTTGACACAATCAATTTGGGACTGAATAGAGATTTTGAATGGCTAGCTAACTACAAAAGCAGCTTCTCTTCTCTCGCTATTCACACCTCCAGTTCAGCTGCTAGAGGAACACCTCACCCTCCCTGATTAGAGATAACAAGCTGGTTCAGCCTGATTGGACTAACCTTGTTATCTCCCACCTGGTTCTTGCCTACCTATTTATACCTGCCCCTGGATACTTCCACTGCATGCATCCGACGAAGTGGGTATTAGCCCACGAAAGCTCATGCTCTGAAAAAATTTCAGTTAGTCTTTAAGGTGCCACAGGACTCTTTGTCACTTCTGCAATTCCAGACTAACACGGCTACCCCTCTGATTCTTCATAACAGCTAGACTTACTTTTCAAAAAAAGAAAGCTAAAACCAGGGAACAGTTGAGATGTCTTTTCTGCATGTGCCTCCATGACTCGTGCTTCCCCCACACTCCCACCATTGGAGAGTTGTGTCCAACTCTGTAGCAGGTTTGGGACTCACCACCATTGGCGCCTCCTACTGGTTGCTTCAAGAATTAGCTCAGTCCAGTCCTGGAACACCTTCTGCGGGTGGTGTCCCGCCTATTGCCTGCTCTGCTGTGTTGTCTGGGACCCGCATTGCTCGCCGGCAAGCGATATCCTCTTTGGGACACTGCCCTCTGGCTATGCCCCTGCTCTGCTCTCCTCGCTTCCGGGGGTATCAGCAGTCCTCACTCCGCTCCTGCCTTCGTGGCCACCTGCCTCCCCTAAGTCTAACCTCTTGCCTCAGCAAAAGGCGCAGTCCATCAGTCAGGCTCCTCCATGGTAAGGTATAGTGTAAGGGTGGGGGGACCCAGGCCTGCCTGCTACTCTAATTCCCGACCCAGGGACCCTCCAGCGCAGGGGTGGGCAAACTATTGCCCATGGGACACATCCGGCCCACAGGACTGTCCTGCCCAGCCCCTGAGCTCCCGGTTGGGAAGGCTCGCCCCTGCCCCTCCCCTGCTGCCCCCCCTCCTCCACAGCCATGCCCCCAGTGCTTTGGGAGTGGGGCTGCACGCTCCTACGGGGCAGCATGGCAACACATCTAGCTCCGTCCAGGCTGCCACTCTGAGCGGCGTGGTAAGGAGGTGAGGAGCAGGGGGGTGTTGGATAAGGGACAGAGAGTCCCAGGGGGGCAATCAGGAGACAGGGGAGCTTAAATAAGGGGTGGGATCCCGGGAGGTGGTGGTTAGGGGTGGGAGGTCTCAGGAGTGGACAGTCAGGGGGCAAGGATTAGGGGGTGTTGGATGGATTGGGGATTCTGAGTGGGGTGGGAAGTGGGACGGCGGCGGATAGGGGGCAGGAGCCAGGCTGTTTGGGGAGGCATAGCCTTCCCTACCTGGACCTCCATACAATTTTGCAACCCCGATGTGGTCCTTGGGCCAAAAAGATTGCCCACCTCTGCTCTAGCGGCAGCCTCCCACTGCCCTCCATCGCTCCCCTCTCTGCCTGCGTTCCCTGGGACACTTCCCCTTGGCCCTTGCATCTTCTTGCCCCTTTCTATCAGGGGCCACAGCCTGGCAGGTAACAGGCCAGAGCTCTCCCCGTGTCCTCTGAGCCTGCCCAGCACTGCTCTATCCTAGGTGTTTCTTCTACAGGGAACCAGTCCTTCTCCTCCCTTACTTGTCAGGGAGAGACTCCGCTGCTCTGCAGCCTTTATATAGGGCCCAGCCTGGTCCCAATTGACTGCCTTCAATCCTCCCTCTGATTGGCTGGGTTCTGCACAGGCTCTCTCCAGCCTGCTTTATCCCCTCCTCTGCCAAAGTGGGGCAGTCACCCCACTACACACACTCTCTGGGAAACTCTGCCCTAGTCCAACACTCCATTTTATGACATGTCATAAGTAACCATCCTCACAACCACTGTTCCCTCTAAGCTGTGCGTGTGTGCATGTGCACATAGATCCTAAACCCTGCGCACACGGTGAAACACCGTGCGCACAAAAATTTGCACAGAAGCAAAAAAAATTGCATAGAAGAAGTTTTTTGCGCACACAGCCTGTCAAAAATTTGCACAGAAGAAATTTTTTGCGCACACGGCCTGTCAAAAATTAGAGGAAACATTGCTCACAACTGCCGAACTCCATGTGACTCTAGTGACGAGAGAGCCTCAGACAATTCAAAGTATAGATGTTTATCTGAACTATCCAGAGCGATGGGATACTGCCCCAGGTCCATACAGTTATCTGTCCTCCTCCTTCAACCTTGTGAGGTCATCCAGCTTGGTACCTTCTTCCTGGATCTGTGGTGGACAGAGCTGCTATCCCACGGGGGGTATTTGGGAGGCTGCTCCCCTCAAACTCTGGCTGCTCCACAGCAGCAGAATGGAGCAGAGAGCTGGGCTGAGGATGCTGCTCCCTCGCTAATGAGTCAGACCAGACTCAGCCGTCATGTTTTCAGGATTTACAGAGACGCTGATCCACAAGGCATGTCCCTTCCCCAGGCTGCCTCCGCCCAACCCGCAGACCCCACAATGTGAGCAGGGAGCCCAAGCACCGGCTCCATGGCCCAGTGCAGCACAAACACAGCAACACCCTACAGACAGGGCCCATAGAGGTGTGGGGGAGGGGGGTCACAAACTGATTCTTTCCTCTCAAAAATCCTTCCACCAGCCCCTTCCAAACACTCCATTTCCTCCCCTGACTGACCCCCCTCCCCAACTCCCGCCCAGCTGTCCCCCTTCCCCTCCCCTGACTTAACCCCTCTTTCCAATTGTCCCCCCTCCCAAATTATTCCCTCCTATAACTGACTTCCCCTCCCCTCTCCTGACTGACGCCCCAAATTCCACCTCTCCCATCCAACTAACCCCTGCTAAGGTTGCCAACCCTCCTGGTTTGGCCGGGAGTATTCCCAGAATCGGGTTCAGTCTCCCGAAGGCTCCTGAAGCCAAACCGGCAGATCGGCCACTAAAAATCTGGCGGTGCAGCGGGACTGAGGCAGGTTGCCTGACTGCCCTGGCCCCACACCACTCCCAGAATCAGCCAGCACGTCTCTCCCTGTGCCACATAGGCAGGGGAGTTAGCAGTGGGTCTCCAGGGTGGTCGGCTCCGCAGCTCCCACTGGCTGCGGGGCGGTACCTGCAGGCAAGGGCAGTGCGCAGAGACCCCCTGACCCCGCAAGAGTTGCAGGGAGGGACATACTGGATTCTTCCAGGAGCAGCACAGAGCCAGGGCAGGCAGGGAGCCTGTCTCAGCCCCGGTGCGCTGCCGACTGGGACTTGGAGCCGCCCAAGGTAAGTGCCGTCCGGCCAGAGGCCCCACACTCCGTTCTGTACCCTGAGCCCCTTCTGCACCCCAACCCCCAGACCTGAACCTCCAACATCCAAATTCCTTCCCAAATCCCGCATCCCATCCTGCATGCCAACCCTCAGTCCTGAACCGCCCCCACACACGCCTAGATTCTCCCCCAGAGCCCGCACCCCACATCCTGTCCTGCACCCCAACCTCCAGCCCTGAGTCCCCAACATCCAAACTCCCTCCCAAATCCTGCACCCCGTCCTGCACCCCAACCCTCAGCCCTGAACCTCCCCACACACACCCAGATTCTCCCCCAGAGCCCGCACCCCACATCCTGTCCTGCACCCCAACCTCCAGCCCCCACATCCAAACTCCATCCCAAATCCCGCACCCCATCCTGCACACTGAGCCCTTCCTGCACCCCGAGCCCTTCCTGCACCCCAGCCCTCAGCCCTAAATCCACACACACACCCAAACTCTCCCCAGAGCCTGCTTCTCAAATCCTGTACCCCCACACCCCATCCCTCACCCTGAGTCCCCCACAAACTCCCTCCCAGAGCCCATACCCCATCCTGCACCCCGAGTCCTTTCCTGCACCCCAACTCCCAGCTGTGAGCCCCCCCACATCCAAATTCCCTCCCAGAGCCCCCACACACACACCCAAATCCCTCCCAGGGCCTGCACCCCACACCTCCTCCCGCACCCCAAGCCTCCTCCTGCACCCTAATGCCTTTCCCCAGGCTCAGCCCAGATCTCCCAACCACCCTGCGAACCCCTCAGCCCAGAGCTCACATCCCCTGCCCCATCTCGGTAAAAGTGGGTGAGGGTGGGGGGATGGAGTGAGCGGGGCGAGGCCTCGGAGAAGGGGCAGGGCAGTGTTGGGGTCTCAGTGAAGGGGTGGGGCAGGGGCAGGGCAAGGGGTGTTTGGGTTTTTCTGATTAGAAGCTGGGAACCCTGCAAAACGCCCCTTTCACAATTAACACCCCGCCCAGGCTCCCCTCAGCCAACTGACCCCCCAAGTTCTCCCCTCTCCAACTGACCCCTCCTACCAAGCTCCTCCCTCCCCTCATCTCTGAATTCCCCCCCGAGGGGCCCTGTGAGCTCAATCCCTCCTCCCTGCTCCCCGGGGTATCAGTTATGTCAGTTTAATTCCAAGCTCCCCTCCCCTCACGGTGCCACCTGGGCCCTCGTTAGCGTCAGGGGATGGGGGTTCATTTGCAGAGAGGAGCCTGGAGCAGCCAGTCAGGGGCTGGCCTGGGTGCTGGGAGGGGTTTGCTGGGAGCTGGGAAAAGGACTGGCCTGGCCCATTCAGACGTTAGGCAGTCTTCCTTGGCAATTCCTAAGAAAAGTATGGCTTTGAATGGGGTGACCAGAAGCACAAGCCATCTGATATGGGCTTCAGATGATAAGGAATCAGTGACTAACAGGATATCTTGGCACACAAAGCCAGTTTCTCTACATCACCTGGACATTCCCTGTGCCGTGCTGCTTTGCTCCGACAGTTTCCTACAGCAGGAGATCCTGTCCAAAATGGCCATGTGCCAATTTGCCCTCCCTCTGCTGCTACCCGCCCTCGGCACCCCCAAGTGCACCCTGATGCTCTGGGCCATGAGGGACATTGTGAGGAAGTGGAGGCCGCACTCCCTGGCACAGAGCAGAGGGTTCAGAGAGGAGAGCCTGGTGCTCACATCAATGCCAACCATTTCCTTTCTGCGGCTGGGAAGCTGCAGTCTGGGAATGTCCCCTGAGGAATCGCAGATGGGCTGGTTGAGATTTCCAAGTATTTCCCTGGGGGAAGGGAGAATTCAGATTTTCTCTCGGTGTCTATTGTGGTTACAAACCTGCACAGAGGCATTGAATCCCACTGGCTGCAGTTTAGCTTTTTAACAGGGGTCTCCTCAGCAGTGTCCATAGTTACTGACAGCATCAGCGAGAGAGAATACGCGCTGTTATCAGACCTCTCAACCACCCTGCCTGCCCGTGTGCGACGCAACCCACCGAAATGTGTGACATGGGATTGAAATATAAAACCCCTGGGGTTTGTGGTGTGTTATACCACAGTGGAAAAATTAGAGTGTTTTTAATTTAAAATCTGTTAAGGATGTTTTCTCACAAGGGGCATCGGCACCGACTCCGTGGGTGCTCCAGGACCCAAGCACCCACAGAAAAAAATAGGGGTTGCTTAGCATCCACCATCCACAGTGGTTCTGACCCCAGGGGTGGCTAGCGGAGCAGTGAGCAGCTGGTACGAGGCACTTGGAAGAGGCAGAGAGGAGGAAGCGGCGGGCACACACATGTGAGGGTCTCGGGGAAAGGCAGAAAGAGGCAAAGCAAAGGTGGGGCCTTGGGGAGGGAAGAGGCGGAGCGAGGGCAGGGCCGGGGGGAAGAGGCAGGGCAAGGCCGGGGACTGGGGGAAGAAGTGGAGCAAGGGTGAGCCCTGGCAGGGAAGAGGTGGAGCGAGGGCCGGGGACTGGGGGAAGAAGTGGAGCAAAGCACCCACTGGGGGGAAAAAATCAGTATCTGCGACAAGGGAAATTAAATAAATTAATGTTTTAAAAAATAAAATTGAAGAAATGAATTCCATCCTGGGCACCTCTCTGCATGAGTCAGAACCAGGACCTGAATCCTCCATCATCTGCTGCCCACGACAGGCATGCACCACCTGAACTAAAGATGGAAATGTTCTCTGTGGTATGCACCAGCCACTAGATGGCAACATGAAACTGCTATTGGTAATATACAACTATTAGCAATCAAAGGCTGAAGCTCAGGACTCCTGGGTTCTGTTCCTTCTTCCAGGAAGACAATGGATCTAGTCTGTTAGAGCAGAGGTAGGGTGACCAGACAGCAAATGTGAAAAATTGGGACAGGGGTGGGAGATAATAGGAGCCAATATAAGAAAAAGACCCAAAAATCGGGACTGTCCCTATAAAATCGGGACATCTGGTCACCCTAAGCAGAGTTGGTTGGGAGTCAGGACTCCTGGGTTCTGTACCTTCTTCCAGCAAGGCAATGGATCGAGTCTGTTAGAGCAGCAGAGGCGGCTGGGAATCAGGACTCCGGGATTCTGTTCCTTCTTCCAACAAGCCAGTGGATCTAGTCTGTTAGAGCAGAGGAGGCCAGGAGTCAGGACTCCTGGGTTCTAGCCCGGATCTGGGAGAGACGTGTGGTCAAGTGAGTTAGAGCAGAGGAGTGGGGGCTGGTAGTCTGCTGGATTTGATTGCCAACTGTGCTACCAACTCACCACGTGGCCTCAGGAGAAATACTTCCCCTTTTGGTGCCTCAGTTTTCCCAATCTGTAAAATGGAGATGGTGATAATAATGAGGTCTGGTAGCTACCGACAAATACCCACCAAAGAGATTTAATTACTAACCTCATGTGCCATTTCTAGAATGCTAATTTTTAAAAAATAATTGTTATGAAAACATAAAAATATAGGGAACTAACTCATTAATGCAATGGTCCCCAAACTGTGAGGTGCGCCTGCTTAGGAGGTGCAGAGGAATATTCAGTGGGGCATGCGATGGGCCAGGGTCAGCCTCCACAGGGGGCGAGGAGGCAGCGGAGATGGAGCTCCACCCAGTCTGCTCTGCCCACTAGCTGCAGCTCCACTCCACCCCCTGATCTGCCCCCGGCGAGGGGTGCTCCCATTCCCTCTCCACCCCAAGGCCAGCTTCGCTTCTAGCCCCAGTTCCTCCCCCAACCCCCAGCCAGTTCTGCCCCCAGCTCCACCTTCAGCCCTAGCTCCTCTGCTGAGCTAATTGTGAACTAATGGAAGGGGACACAGACCGATTCCATCACTGGTCACGGGGGGACATGACAGGATAAGTTTGGATGCTACTGCATTAATGATTGTCCTCAAAAAGAAGGAATTCTACCTCGACACTACACTGCTGCCATCCCAAGTCTTCAAAAACCATTTGTCCGGTCCCCAACAATCATGAGATTGTCTTAAAAATCATGACGTTAAAAGGGGGGTCTTTGCCCCTTGAAACCACTCAGCTCATGGTTTCAAGGTTTTCCCTGCAGCCAGGAGGTCTGGAAAGCCATCCATATTTCAAACGAAAGTGAGGATTCCCGTCAATCTAGGAGCTTTAAGAAAAACACTTCACATCGCAAAAGTTGGCGACAGTGATGGCAGGTCGTGCTGGAAGGAATTAAGGCCACTGTTTCCAGCAGGGAACGTTTAGGTTCAATGCATGTATCTGCAACATGTATCTGCAACAGTGAATTGCATTCACTGGGCTTTACTACTCCCCGTTCCCCCCCCCCCCCCGCTCCCTGCCCCGTACCTAACCATGCAGATGAAGAAACCGCTTCCCATCTTTTGCCTTTGGGTGGCCTTGCAGTTTGCTCAGGGCCCCCTCTGAGGAGGTGGTATGGAGAAGACAAGGAGAGATCTCCTGATGGAGGCCCTGGATGATCTTGGGGAGGGTGATTTCAAGAGATTCAAGAACAAGCTGCCAGCAGCCCAGCTGGAGGACAGGTACAAAGCCATCTCCCGCGGCTGGCTGGAGAAGGGGGACCCCATGGATGTTAGCAACCTGCTGATCAGTCACTATGGGGAATGCTACAGGGTTGAGAGACATCAACCAGAGAGACCTGGCACAGAGACTCAGCAGAGCCGGTAAGGAACGAGCCAGGGAGAGAACAGGGATCTCACTGCAGGGTGCTGGAAGGAGACTAGATCATTTACAGCACAGGATGCTGAACTTTTGGAGATGCAGCCCTGTAAAATGACACTTTCATCTTTCAAATGACACCCTGGCTGCGAACATTGTACCTGCCCTTCTTGAAAGAAACAAGCGGAAATCAATCACCCAGTCACTCAGAGCGAATGGAGAGGAAATGGTCTTTGTGCAACGTTTTTCCCCAGTTGATTTCCTGTGTGCTTTTGCCACTATTTTGTACTGTGTCCGTTTCATTGTTTCACTGTAGTCGATCTGACCTCCTGTCTTTCGGGATTTTTCATGCAGCAAGGGAAAAATGAAAAACACTTTTGAAAAGTGGAGAAAATCTGGTAACAAAATGGAAGACATTGACCCAGACGCAGCATCTGAGACCACTCCTTGCTTGTTTTTTGAAACCAATGGATTTAAAATGGACAGTTTCCCTTTAATGTTTATTCACACACAGTCTGAATCTGGATCTAAGCGTAGGTCTACACTGCAGTCAAGAGGTGGGATTGCAGCTCATGTTGACATACCTGAGCTAGCTTTAGTCTAGCGAGTTCACCTGCCAACAGCAGTGAAGACAGAGCGAGATGGACTTCAGCATGGACTATACAAGCCTGTATGGGTCACTGGGTAACTGCCTACGTGGCTAGCCCACACTGAAACCTGTGCTGCTGCTGGTATCTCAGCTAGCGAGATCAAAGCTAGCCTCGGTATGTCTACTCAAGCTACAAGACATAACCTAAACGTTTAAGGACCATTTCAAACATCAAGTCAAATGTTTTCTAAAAAGAGGTCCCAGAAATGTCCTGTCAGCTATTACTAACCCTAAGCATTAAACAGTCGTCAGTGACATCCCGAAAAATCATGAGCATGGATTAAAAGAGATGGGCAGAGCTATTGAGTGGTTGCCTGAAGGTTTGGCAGTTGGAAAGGTAAGTGACGTGCTTCGCCCTGTATAATGTCCCTCACGGAAGTGCAATGGGAGGGCCGTGCTGAACTCAGCAAGGTTTTAGTTTCAGTTTTAGTCTGCCGAAGCAGAAGCTGCTTCCTGGTTCTCTCTTTCTCTGGGATGGCCCCGCAGTTTGCTTAGGGCCCTGTCTGAGGGGGTGCTATGGAGAAGACAGGCAGCAGCAACTCCATCCTGCTGGAGACCCTGGATGAGCTGGGGGAGGATGATCTCAAGAGATTCAAGCACAAGCTGCGAGTGATCCGGCCGGAGGAGGGATATAAAGCCATCCCCTGGGGCCGGCTGGAGAAAGGGGATCGCGTGGATGTTACTGACCTGCTGATCAGTCACTATGGGAAGCGCTACGGGGTAGAGGTGACTGTGCAGATGCTGAGAGACATCAACCAGACAGATCTAGCAGAGAGACTCACCGAGGCTATTTCAGCAGGTAAGGCATAAGTCAGAGAGAGCAGATCCGACCTGCCCCTCCTGCAAGTGGCTGAGGTGGGGAGAGGCTCGGTGGACTAATACACCTGTTCCCTCTCTAGTGATCTTCCATTTCGTGATCAGCAGCTGCTCCCTGTTACCTAAGTGCCTGAGCCCAGCTAAAAACAATCCCTGGCTGGAAGCACTTGAAAAGCCAGGATCACTGATGCCTTGAGATCTTTGGCCCTAGCTCCCAGCAACAAGGGAGCTCTGCAGACTGATGGGAATCTGGATGTGTCATGTAAGGCTACTGTAGAATCATAGAATATCAAGGTTGGAAGGGACCTCAGGAGGTATCTAGTCCAACCCCCTGCTCAAAGCAGGACTAATCCCCAACTAAATCATCCCAGCCAGGGCTTTGTCAAGCCTGACCTTAAAAACCTCTATGGAAGGAGATTCCACCACCTCCCTAGGGAACCCATTCCAGTGCTTCACCACCCTCCTAGTGAAATAGTGTTTCCTAATATCCAATCTAAACCTCCCTCACTGCAACTTGAGACCATTGCTCCTTGTTCTGGCATCTGCTACCACTGAGAACAGCCAAGCTCCATCCTCTTTGGAATCAACCAACTGGTGTCATCAGTCCAGAGTGTAGGATGTGAAATGTGTTGGCCTAAACTGCATGCAGTGTAGTTGTAGCCATGGTGGTCCCAGGATATTAGAGAGACAGGGCGGGTGAGGTCATTCCTGACGAAGAGCTCTGTGCAGCTCAAAAGCTTGTCTCTCTCACCAAAAGAAATTGTTCCAATAAAAGATATTACCTCACCCACCTTGTCTCTCCATGAGTACATCTATACTAATCACCGGATTGGGGGATAGTGTTTGATGTATTGGGGATCGATTTATCACGTCTTGTTTAGATGTGATAAATCGATCCCCGAATCGACACCTGTACTCCACCTCAGCAAGAGGAGTAAGTGGAGTCGATAGGGGAGCCCCCACTGCCAGCCCCCTGCCGTGAGGATGGCCAGGTAAGTCGAACTAAGATATTTCAACTTCAGCTACATGAAAAGCGTAGCTGAAGTTGGGTATCTTAGTTCGAAACACCACCACACCACCACCCCCGCGCAGTGTACCCCACGCCCAAGTCAAAACTGTCAGTTAGGCCTCAGCCTCGGTATATTTCAGCAGGATCAAAAATATTGCACCCGCAGATCATGCAATTAGTCACCCCACTGCTACATTTTGCACATATAGTTAATTTGCAGGGACCCCCAAAAACAGCTGATATAATATTGCCAAGGCCCCCATTTTTATTTTTTTTTTGGTTGTTGTTGTATTTTTGTTTAAAATATCCTGGGAATTTATCTGCTAATTCAAAAAAAATTAAAATGTGTGAAAATTGGTGCAAACTGAAAATGAAGGGCCAGCAGGCGAGGGGAGAGAGGGAGCGGATCTGTACTCCGGGAGGAAGCTGCAAGTGGGGAGAGAGAGAGCAGATCCCACTCTCAAGCAGAGGGCAGGGTGGGTGTCTGAACAGCACCCGGCACAGTGGTGGGACGGAGTCTGAAATCCTCTCTCACTCATTTTCTGAAATGCACTAGATTTCACAGGTGGTTGTTTCCTTTTAATGTTTCTCACATAGTCTGCACGCCCGCCCCCCCCCCCCCCACAAACGTGCGTAGTGACATGAACTATGTATACCTGCATTATGTACACCCACACAGACTACACGCACCACACACTAACCTACACATTCACAGTAGGGACACTGACTGCACTCGCACATTGACTGCACACACGCGCGCACACACTGATTGAGCACAGACACACACTAATCACAATGTACACAGGACTGTACTCACACATGTGTGCACTGATCACATGTACGCACACACTGCACACATACATGCACTGATCGCACATACATATTGGACATGCAGATACTGGTTGTGCATAAACACTGCACGTGCGCGCACACAACTGCACATACATACACCACCCCAAACACACACACAACTGCACATACATACACACACACACACACACACACACACACACAGATTGCATGTACACACATTGCCTGCCTACACACACAAACAGACTCTGACTTTACACCTACACACTGACCGCACTCATACACACTGACTCCACACACACCCACTAACCATGCACAGGGAGATAGAAATGGAGATTCTGGGTAAGATCAAATCAGAAATCATACTGTGTGCTTTCTTCTTCTTTTTTAAAAACCCCACAAATGCCCCGTTTATGCTACGAAACACGCCCCAAGCGTTTATCTAGTGAGACTCACAACCAGCTCATTTCCCACTGCCCCAGAGTGAGCACTTTAAACTAATCTTTCCTTGTTTGCCAGTTGCTCTGGGTTGCAGGAGTTAGAGATGCCAGAGACCTTTGGGGAAAGGGCTGGAGCAGGGCAGTAACCTGCCATTCATTTGCTCTTCCTCTTGTTTTCCTTGCTAGATACTTTAAGACGGAAGCAGAACCCAGACACTCCACAAGCGCCAGAGCTGAGGGAAGAAGTTGATTTTAATCCAGAGCAGGAAGCAGAGGCTCGAGGACACCCAGAACCAGAGGAGAGGGACATTTCCCAAGGTATTTGCTCTTACAAGCTTGTCTCTGCAACGGATATAGTCCAGGAAAGAAATGTAACTATGTCCTTTGTAGGCCATTCCCGGGAGAGAGCCCCATTAGCTGAGAGATGAAGGACATTCAAGACTCCTGTGACGTGCACATGAATTGCAATAGCTTGAGATTTAGCTGTACACTGAAGTAACCTGAACTCACCCCGTGGTCCTAATATGGGAGTGAGGGGGCAGTCTGGGTTCCAGCTTGTAACATAAGAAGGACCAAACTGCGTCAGCCCAATGGTCCATCTAGACCAGTATCCTGTCTTCCAATACTAGCCAATACCAGATGCTTTATCGAGTGATCCATCCCCTGTTGTCCAATCTCAGCTTCTGGCAGTCAGTCCGAGAGAACTGGGTGAGTACAATGTTTAGGCCACTACGTCAAGGGTGGCAGGGAAGAAGAGTCTGTGACTTGTAGTTGAGAGCAAGATGGGGCATGGTGAAAGGGGGAACACTTAGTATTGGGGAATGATAGCAAGGGTAACAGGGCAGAGTTAAGGTTAGAGGTGGGTGTGTATGGGTAAAGGGGCAGAGTTAAGGGTGGGGATGGGTGGTGTGAAGGTGTAAGGGGTCAGAGTTATACTTGCAGATGTGGACGTCTGGAAATGGGCACAGTTAAAGTTGGAGGAGGCTGAACATGAGTAAATGTCATGTTCTTTTTTTTTTCCCGCTGCAGAGAGAAGACAAGCCACACAGGGAGTTCTGGAGAAGTTGAACTTAGAGCAACACAGACGCAGGCAACTCAGACTGAGGGATCTCCAGGAGATCAGCCCAGAGAGCAGAGAGACCACGGCTCCTATGACATTAGGGGATTTACCATGGCATTTCCTGAGAAAAATCATGGCTCTGAATGGGACGGCCAGAAACACAAGGCTTGTGCATGTGGCAACTGATGATCAAGAGACCAACGAGGAGCAGGAAGTACATATTGATTCCAATAAACTTTCTCTGAGTAACATGGACAGTAGAAATTCTCTGCACCCCCTCGATGTCCTCTGTGCCGTTCTGCTTTGCTCAGACAGTTTCCTGCAGCAGGAGATCCTGTCCAAAATGGCCATGTGCCAGTTTGCCCTCCCTCTGCTGCTGCCTGCCCTCGACACCCCCAAGTGCACCCTGATGCTGTGGGCCATGAGGGACATTGTGAGGAAGTGGAGGCCGCACTCCCTGGCACAGAGCAGAGGGTTCAGAGAGGAGAGCCTGGTGCTCACGTCAATGCCAACAATTTCCTTTGTGCGAATGGGGCACTGCAGCTTCTCCAAGTCCAAACTCCTCAATGAGGTTCTCAGCCCCTCCCAGCAGCACCACGATTTCTTCGTCCACCGGGACATGGAGTCTGGGAACCTCCCTCGGGAAATCGCAGATGGGCTGGTTGAGATTTCCTGGTATTTCCCTGGTGGGAGGGAGAATTCAGATCTTTTCCCAGAGCCCCTCGCAGTTGCAAACCTGCGTGGAGACATTGAGTCCCACTGGCTGCAGTTTAGCTTTTTAACAGAGATCTCCGCAGCAGTGTTCATAGTTACTGAGAGCATCAGTGAGAATCAGTACACTCTGTTATCATCTCTGCAAGGATCAGCCACTAAATACCACTTCATCTTTAACTGCAAGATGGAGGAACCCACGGAGACCCTGGGATTCCTTTATAAATTAGAGTCGGTGCTGAAACTAAACAAACTAAATGTGCTGCTGAGAGAGAACACCCTAAATCAGGCTCAGTTTGTGGAGAAGCTGCAGTTCACTATTGGAAGCCTAATGGAGTCCTCCTCTCACAAGAGAACCCCCGTAGTAGACACGGCTGTGACAGCACGAGAATTGGGGATCCTGGTGGATGAGGACTGTGAGGAATGCCAAAGGGCAACCAAACGGGCGGCGGGAATCACAGCGGAAATAAAGGATGTGGCAAAGTACAAGAGGGAAACGCTGAGACTCCCGGGGGATTGGTGCAAAACGTTGGCCGAGGCGGAGAAAGAGCTGTGCCAAATGCAACCACAAGGGGACGCTGCCCCTGGGTTCCAGGCATCTCAGCAAAGAGAGGAACAATTGGACTTACAGGATAAATGTGAGCTTACTGATGGGATGGTCAAGTTTATTACGGGGCTAGGAAAACTCTCTCAAGTGGAAACACACTACTTCCTAAAGTGGTTGAAATTCCATCTGGATCATATTGCTCAGGGCAATCTCTCCAGCCTGCAGGCAGACTGTAAGGAGAAATGTCACGCTAGAGGCGATGATCCCCAGCACACAACAGAGCTGCATGAACCAATTTCCTCCAGTTCCTTAGGGGTGGAGCATTTCATGCGGGGGTTGGGGCAGTTTTATGAAGCTGAATGTGCAATGGTGAAGGAAGGAAAAAAGCTAAAAACCCAAAGGCAACTCATCCATCTCCCAGGCATAGCAGCCGACCTGATGCTGGAAGGGTTTCCCATGGAGCTGATAGATGAAGATTCATCCAATATCCCACTGCAGTGGGTGACAGATGTTCTGTCTGAGCTCCATGCCAAGCTGGGGGGAAGGTCCAGAATGCTGGTTCTGTCAGTGCTGGGAGGGCAGAGCACAGGGAAATCCACCCTCCTCAACACCATGTTTGGCCTGCAGTTTGCAGTGAGCAGTGGCCGATGTACGCGAGGAGCCTTCATGTCACTCATTAAAGTGGCAGAGAACTTTCAGCAGGAACTGGACTGTGATTTCATCCTGGTGATAGACACAGGAGGCCTGAAAGCCCCTGAACTGGCCAAGTTGGAGGACAGTTATCAACGTGACAATGAACTGGCCACACTGGTGATTGGACTGAGTGACATAATCATCGTTATCATGGCCACGGAGAGCACTGCTGACATGAAGAGTATTCTGCAAATTATGCTGGATACACTTCTGAAAATTAAGAAAATCAGGCAACATCCAAACTGTCAATTTGTGCATCAGAAAGTCAGTGATGTGTCCACACATGAACAAAACACAGGAGACAAGTGTCAGCTCCCGGAGCTGCTGGATGAAATGACCATAGCCTCAGCTTGTACAGGAAAAGGAATCAGGAAAATGAAATTTCCTGGTATTATATATAATGATGCAGAAAAACACGATCGGTACATCCCCGGCTTGTGGCATGGAGACCCTCCCATGGCTCCAGTGAACATGGGATACAGTGAGAGTGTGTTTGAGCTAAAGAAATACCTGTTTGAAATCATGAGAAGATACTCATCTAATAAACCCCTTAAGGACATCCCCCAGTTTAATGAATGGGTAAGGAGCTTGTGGAATGCTATAAAACATTCAAATTCTACCTTCAGCTTGAGAAATAGCTTTGTGGCTCACACTTATAACCAGCTGTTTACAAAGTATTCGGAATGGGAATGGGCTTTCCGCAAGGAGATGCATCTTTGGGTGTCTGAGCAAGAAACTTTTATCCAGAATCAGCCTCAAGCTGAACTCGATGATGTGGCTTTAAGGAGACTAAAACATGAAACTTGGCAGAAACTGCAGCAAGAAGAGCGGAGGCTCTTGGATCGTTTGCAAACATACATTGAAAGTGGAGCTGCGAATGTACTTCTGACGGGGACATACAGGGAAGATTTCATCAGGAGCACCAACGGCTTGAGGAAAGAACTCAAACGGTATTGGTTCAGAAAGTGTGAAGAAGCCTTTGACAATCAAAGCAGCCCAGAGAGATGGAACCATCAGATCCAAGCCACGAACGTGAAAACAGTGAAAGGGAAAATGGATGGACTGTTGGGACCCTGCAGGAAAGGAAACCTTTCCTCAGCAACGGACGCCTTTCAAAGGGAGATCCGGGTATTCTGTGAGGAGTGTCTGAGGCCTGCCCTGGTGGATTATGTTCATAGGATGCTTGGTATAAAAATAGTGGGCAATTTTCGCAACAGTGCACAAGCGATTGGCTATGGCAATCGGAGCTTCTTCCAATTCTGGTTGCTGAGCAGACTCTTGGAGGAGATGAACTTTGATGGCTATGTGAAATATCTTAATAACTACGAAGAGTTTGCCAAAACTTGGATATGGACACACCTGTTGGATCACTACAAAGAGACTAGGGGCGTGGAAGATTTTGAGCGGGAGCTTCTGTCCTCAGTAATCAAGAAAATCAGGGATGCTCTGGAGAACTCCAAGACTCAGACTGACTCTTTAAGCAGCTTTTTCAAATATTTGCAAAGGGATCTTGTAATGTCCAGGGACAGCTTAGCCAGAATGCAGCTTATTAGCACAACAAACCCAAACCAGTTTCCCACTGCTGTTCAAGTCTTTCTACCTGAACTTGAGCAAACAATCTTATCCCAGTTTAAAGGCCTGGATATTGAGTCTAAACTCTCCATCCTGCCTTTGAAGCCACAGGAGGAGATCTTTAAGCGCATGTTTGGCTGTGGGAAGTGCTGTCCGATCTGTAAAGTCCCCTGCGAAGCGGAAGGCACTGATCACAAAATGCATTTTGCATCAGTCCACCGGCCTCAAGGGCTAATGAAACCCAAGAGAGGCTTCTTACCCTGTTTGGAACATAGCCCAAAACTTGACTATTCTCCATGCTATTCTGAATGGCTTATCAAGGATTCCCACATCCACATAGGTTACCGCCGTTGTTTTTGTGAAGATAACAATGCCTTGTGCTGTCGTTCTCCAGCAGATTCCAGCAACAAAACTTCCAACTATTGGAAGTTTGTTTTCAAGGAGTTCAACCAACAGTTTGCCAGACAGTACGGTACTGAACCAGCCGATCTGCCCGGGGACTGGGATAATATAACCCAAGAGCAGGCACTGAAAAGTTTAGAGGAAGCTTTTAAAGGGGCAATCTCAGTGCCAGGTCAAAACTGGCTCCAGGTTGTACAAAAGAAACCTAAGCTGTTTCCATGAAATGTATTAAATAAAATTCTAATGGAAATAATTTACTGTTCAATACACTAAATCTTCCGCAGTTGTGTTTACATCTGGAATGTTCCTGCGGAATCTCACACTAAATCATTGGCTCATTGTCCCCCTCTAGTGGTTGGAGTAGATGTAGACATGTATGAATTTGCAACTGCCTTTAAGTTACTGGAGCCGGTCTTTTGCCTCAGGCAGTATAGACTCAGGTTTTGAGATCCAGCAGTCCGTGGTTCAGTCCTCACTGGTGACCCAACATGTGCTAGTCCAGGTTGGGAAACAATGGAGCACGCTGACCAGTTGAGGAAAATGTCTGGACAACATCTTATGTTGAGAAGAAAGCTCTAGGAGTAATTACTCCTATCGCTCAAGTGGTAGAAGTGCATGCTGGGAAATGGGAGGTCTGTGGGTCAAACCCCACTTACTACCTATGGGAGGAGTTTTATGCTTGCATGTGACAGAATTGGATTTCCTAGTTTCCTTTTTTAAATACAGATGTATTTTATTAATTATTATTATTATTTATATGAATTGCTATAGTGCCTAAAAGCCCTAATCATGGACCAGGATGCTGATGTACCAGGTGCTGTACAAACAGAATAAAAAGGTGGTCCCTCTGCCACAGAGCTTGAAATATTTAATACACACATTGAGAAAAATCTCTTTTCAGCTGGGCATTAGAGTTAAAAGCTATTATAAAAAAGGATGATCCAGTTGTTAAGGTGCTAACTTGAAAGACTCAGGTTCAATTCCCTGCTCTGCCACAGACTTGTGTGACTTGGGACAGTCACTTAGCCTCTCTGTGCCTCGGTTTTCCCATCTGTACAATGGAGAGAATAGCTTTGCTCTGCCTCACTGAGTGGGGATCTGGGAACAAATGAATGGAGAATGGTGAGGCACTCAGATACTGCAGTAAAGGGGACTTGTACATTGATGATGCAACAAAATACAGGGTGTTCCGCTTTGCCACAATAGCAGGTGGAGAGGTAAGAATAACTCCCGGCTGCAGCAACTCAATGACAAGGTGGAGCTATGGCTGGCCAAGCTGATCAGCAGGGCAGTGGAAAGTATGTAGCATCCTCTCAAGGGGTGTAATAAGGAATCACATCGAACGTTGTGGTTTTCTGCAGCAAAATATCTCAAGATACTTTCCCTGTGGTGAACTGGGTCTGTACTACGGGGTTGTGTTTATAGGGCCTGATCCAAAGGCTGGACTTTGGAGCAGGCCTGTAACACACAGTCGAGCCCGGAATATGCTACTGGTTCAGCGATGCTTTGTCCAGCCAAATCAGGAGCCATATGTGATCTCTGTTTCTATTTTGATTATGGGAGCAGGTTTTTAGACTGTAAACCCCATACTGTCTATATTCCTTTAAAGAAACTGTATATACTTCCTTAAAGCAAAATAAAAAAATACTGATTTTTTTTAATCCTGTGTAAGACGAGAATAATTTTGCATCTAAAGAAATACAACACAGAAAGATCCAAGGGGATGATTTATTTTGTGTGCAATTTGGTCCTGATTCAGCAAAACTCTTTAAGCCCAGATCCTCAAAAGGTACTTAGTAGGGTGACCAGACAGCAAATGTGAAAAATCGGGACAGGAGGTGGGGGGTAATATGAGCCTATATATGAAAAAGCCCCAAATATCAGAACTGTCCCTATAAAATCAGGACATCTGGTCACCCTAAACTTAGGTGCCTCATTCCCAGGGGGATTAGGTCTCAGGTTCCATCCTTCACCTAGCTGGGCTTCAGTTCTTCTTGATGCTTGCGCAGATGCGGAGGAAAAGAACCAGGACATCTAAAGGCCCAGCAGGTTTGGAATCATGGCAAGAGCATGTCAGGGAAGGGGCTGTGGATTGAATTAATCACTGATATTAAATGGGAATCCAGCTCCTCAACCCCTTAGGCAGCTTTAAAATTCTCAGGCTAATATTCAAGATACTACTAGAGCCGCGCACATCATGGATTTTTCAGTTCACTGGCTAGTCCATTTTTTAAAAAAATATTCATTGTCTGTGGGAGTCAAAAACAATTTTAAAAAAATTGATGGCTCAAAAAGTCTGGAACTGCTAACGAAGGAAGCCAGTTAGGACTCTTGTTTAGCGTGTCTCCTCTCTCAGAGCTCCAAGCTAGGGACTTGCTCAGCTATTAAACCCCTCGACAGCAGAAATAGCAAGAGGGGAAAACAGACCCATCTACAGCTCTCAAGGGGACTGAAATCCAGACACGGGAACAGGGCCGGCGCTAGCCATTAGGCAACCTAGTGGGCCGCCTAGGGTGGCAGGAATTGAGGGGGTGTGTATTGGTGGGCTCAGCGGCAATTCGGCGACCGCTCAATGACTCTTCCGCCGTCGGTAGCATTTTAGCAGCGACTGCTCCCCACTGATTTCACTACCGGCAGAAGTTCGGCGGCAGCTTCTCTGTGGTAAGTCATTTTTTTTTCTTTGCCACCTAGGGCAGCAAAAAAGCTGGTGCCAGTCCTGCACGGGAGGAGTTCTTTAGGGTAGTACAACAGGGGCACTCACCTCTAGAGCACCTCCTGCTGCCACGTGCAGTACTGCAGGCCTTTCCCATTCCTGGGACCCCTAGGGTGGGTTCCCAGCGTCACCTGGCAGGTCTTCAGTGACTGAGCGCTCCAACTGGGTCATTCTCAGCAGTCAAAACGAACCCCTTCCAGGGCAGCAAAAAGTCCAGCAAAAGTCTATGTGCCCTCACTCTCGTCAGTCCCAAGTCGGGGCCAGGCTGGGCCAAGACAGGACCTGCTAAGCCCCTGCCGCACCTTTTATCTGAGTCTGCTAGGCTCTGATTGGCTGCATCCGTGCGCAGCCTCTTTAGGCAGACCTGGAGGACCTTCCTCTGTTGCTGCTTGTGTGGGGCAGGATGTAGTAGGACCAGGTGTTCTCCAGCCAGGGGCAACAAAGGCCCAGGTGCACCCCAGCACAGGTAGCGATCAGCATTAAATTCCAGGAGGGGAGATTTGGACGGAATATCAGGAAAACCCCTTGTGGGATGCATCAGAGTCGGGAATTGCTTCTTTAAGACCAGGGCTGGGACCTGGAGCCATTTAAAATATAAGATTGAGCAAAGCCGTGGAAAGCAGATTGCAGGGAATAATTCTGTACTGGAAGGACGGGGGGATAGACTCTGAATCACTCGTAGCACCCTGTAGCGCAGCGTTGGGGTCAGCACTGACTGCTGGGGAGAACCCCCCCTACTGAGCCCCGCATCCCGCCCCCTAGCACTTGACTCTAAGGAAGCTCCCCGTACTGAGCTCCCTTTCCCGCCTGCCCCTGGCCAGCCCAACTGTGTTTGGCTCAGGAGAATGATTCATACAGAGATCTGTTGGCAGGCTTGGCCTGGTCAATGCGTCCCCATGGTTCCTTGCATAGGCCGTGCTACCGCCGCCCTGATTAGACAATTCAAACACACGTGTTCTAGGTCAGGAAGTGGGTGCACGGCGGACAGCAGCCAGTTGGACTTGGGGGCTGTCAACCACGCCAGCAGCAGGGTATTTGAACAAGGAGGTGCCCTCGATAAAGCCACACCCTGCTGGATCGCCATTCAGGGCACTGCTCGACTGCCGGGCTGCTCGGAGTCTAGGTAGGTAATTGTGCTTTGGCCTTTTCTCCTACGTTCGCTGGCCCTCCGGCTCTTATCTTGGGGTGGTGGTGGCTGGCTTTGTATTCCACTGAGCCTCTGAGCTGTATGTCAACATCAGCAAACTGACTGGCAAGCTGGGCATTGTGGAACACAGGGGACAACACTGTGCTTTCATTATAACCCTAAATGCTGCACAACTGGCTGGCTCAGGGAATAGGATAGGGAGCTTTTCTCCCCTGCGGGGGCTGGCTCCCATCCAGCCCCAGGACAGGGGACTTTGGCAGGTTTAGGGGATCAGGGAGGGGGATGCAAGGTCTTTCCTCTCTCAGGAACAACAGCTCTGATCCAGTCCCAGAGCAAAGGGACTGGCTGGCTAATGGGGCGGGGAATGGGACACAGAAGTTTTCTTCTCAGCCGAAGTAGAAAGAAGATCCAGGAGACCTGGATCTCAATCTTCCACTATAACCATTAGACCACAGTCCCCGCAAGAGCTGTGAATAGAACCCAGGAGCCCTCTATCCTAGCCCTAACCCCCGCCCCTTTCTAACCCACTGGACTCCACTTCCCTCCCAGAATCAGGGATAGAACCCAGGAGTCCTAGCTCCCAGCCCCAACCCAATCGGCCCACTACCATCCCAGAACCAGGGATAGAACCCGCAAGTCTTGACTCTCATCCCCCGCCCCAGTGTAACCCCCTGGATGCCACTGTCCTTCCCAGAGCTGGGGCTAGAACCAAGAGTCTAATGTCCATTCCCCTGTGTTCTAACCACTACTTCACCCAACTAGCTCACCCTCCCTGTTACCACTGTCGTACCAAGACGTCAGGGACACCTACATGTCAGGTTTTCATGAGGCAGGAGCACTCAGAGGATGTATCTACACCAGCTTTTCTCTGCAAAGTAGACCTGGTGTTAGCAATCCTCAGCACTTTCCCAGTCACATCATCTAGACCTGTTATGAGCCTTGCTTGTTTTAGACCCCTCCCTCCCCCCATTGCCGGGACAAAACATAGGCAAGGCCGTGGAGTCTTCCTCCACCACAGCACAAAGATGTTTCTAACCATTGGAACAAACTTCCAAGGGAGACGGTGGATTTTTCAGTTCCAGAGCAGTCACTGTTCTGGGAGAAGTTCCAGTCAAACACAAGTTATTGGGCTCACTACAGAGGGAACTGGATTACATCCTGTGGCCTGTGTGACAAAGAAGATTAAAGTAGATGGATGGGTGCAGAGAAGGGCTACTAGGATGGTCTGGGGAACGGAGAGCCAATCTCAGGGAAGGAAGCTGAAAGAGCCTGGTTTTTTTAGCCCACGTAGATGAAGGCCAAGAGGGGATCTGTTTGCTCTCTATGAATAGCTCGAGGGACAAGCCAGCAGAGAGAGAAAATTGCTCCTGAAGCAAAGGGCAGTTTTGGTGCAAGAACAACATGGGCATAAACAGGCCAGGAGTCAATTCAGGCTGGAGATGAGAAGAAGGTTTCTAACCATTAGTAAAGGGTTGGTTTGGAAGAGTCTCCCAATGGCAGTAGCAGAGGCAAACAACCTACTTGCTTTGGAAATGGATTTTGACCAATTTGTGACTGCGATTTCACACTACAGTTGCCTGGGAGAGCAGGAACTGGACTCCATGACCCAGGAGGTCCCTTCCAGTCCCATGTTCCTATCTGATGGCCTCGTCTTGTCTTAAGCTCTACAGGCATGTCCACATTGCATTGTAAACCTGGGTCTATGAGACCTGGACTTGTGGACTGAGTGTTTCCAAGCCTACATGTGAGTGTCCACACCACGAACTAAACGGGTTTACAGTTGCTGGACCCAGGTCTCACAGCCCTGCTAACACACCCATATTGCACCATGGAGACCCTCTGGTTCAGGTCTGTAGCTTGACCTGCGTCCACACTGCAGAGTGACAGGGCTTGGCCCACATCACAGGGGGACTCAGGCTCTGACCGGTCCTCTAGCAGCATCCTAGACCCACGTCCAGAGTGCTTGCTGACCTGAGTCACACTGATTTGTGTGCGGACGGAAGTGGGGACTTGGACTCAAACCTTTGTCAGAGCCCAGGCTTAGTGTCCAGTGTAGTGTAGCAATGTGAAGACTCACCAATAAGGCACCTCCTGATGGTCATCCAGGGAATTAGCTCTCCAGCCCTCAGAGTGCCTCCTGGTGGCTGGTGTCTCGACTGCCACTGGCCCCCCATGTCCCTCCTAGACTCTGGTGCCCCTTTGCTTTAGAGTGCTACCCCCTAGCAGTACCCCAACACCCTGGGTCTCCCCTCGCAGGGGAACCCCCACCCTCTAAACCGGCGGTTCTCAAACTTGTGGGGGCGGCGACCCTTTTTCCCATCCCCACGGGCCGCCGCAACCCCTGTGTCCGCCGAAATGCCACCGAATGGAACGCTTCCGGTTTCGGCAGCATTTTGACGGACATGCCGAGTGCTTCACAGTGTCTGCCAAAAAGCCGCCGAAACTGGAAACTTTCACTTGGGTGGCTTTTCCAGCGGACACTTTGAAGCTCCCGCCATGTCCGCCAAAATGCCACCAAAAGCGAAAGCATTCGTCTCGGCAGTGCAGGGAGCTCGCGACCCCCAGGAATCGCCCTGTGACCCCCCAGGGTGTCACAACCCCCAGTTTGAGAACCGCTGCTCTAAACCCACTTCACCTCAGCAGCTACTGCCAGTCATCATCTAGCCCCCACTCCCTGGGGCAGACTGCAGTGTAAAGGCCACTTATCACTAGCAAGGGGTTGGACCAGCTGCCTCATTCCAGGGTGTCCCTCTGCAGCCCCGGAGCCTTCTTTAGGCCTTGCACAAGGCCTGCAGCCTGGGGAGTTGCCAGGCTGGAGCTCCCTAGCTCCTCTTGCCTTTCCCCAGCCTTGCTGTCTTGCCTGCACCCTAACCTCCTCCTAGGCAGCCAGGTACTCCTCCCTCTAAAGCTTTTATCAGGGCCAGGTGTGGCCTGACTGGAGCCGGGCCCAGCTGCGGTTGCTTCCCCAATCAGCCTACTCTATTGGCTCCCCAGGGCAGCCCTTTCCTATGGCTGTTTTAACCCCCTCAGGGCGGGAGCCGGGTGACCACCCTGCTACATGTAGAGATACCCTATAAATGCCCAGCACTCTATTCAGAACTGGCGTGAGTTCCCCAGCTGGTGTCAATGGGCATGGCTTGGTTATGAGGAGCTAGCCCTGCTGTGCTGTGCCTCACTGGGCATATAGTACAGCTGGGAAAGGGTTCTGGCTGTACTTCCCCATCACTCTAGGGAACAAGAGTTTGAAACCCTGAACTGTCTCCTGTTTCCCTCTGAGCTGAATCGGGGACCAGACAACTGTACTGTTTGGCAATGAAAATCAGTGAATTCGGCACCGGGGGGATCCTTAAGAGAGAGGATTCAAAGCTATGTCTCATCAAGCTGCCTAGCAGGTGTGTGGTCTCAGTGGAGCCAGGGTCCTATTCCACGGGTGTCTTCTTCTAGATCTGCAGACAGCAGGCCTGAAAACACGACACACGCGGTTACCTGGTCTGAATGGAACAGATGTGTCTGGTTTAAGCTGTCTATATGGAAACCCCAGTAGAATTGGGTTGCAAACAGCGCCACCTATTGGTTCTATCAGGATCCCCCGGCTCCCCTTTTACTTCAGTCAACATTTGCTTATTGTGCGAGAAAGCCGATAGCAACAGCTGAGCTGAGCTGGAAGGAAGAAGCATCTGACAAAGATGTAGGAAGGGGAAGCTACCCCCTAACCTTGCTCTAGCAGCAGCCAAGAGCTGGCCCTGACTCTTTCACCTCACTCATTTCCCTTTGGTTTTGGTGTCATCACAAAACAAACACCAGTGTCCTGTGTCCCATCAGGAACTTCTTGAATTCCTGTAGCAAATGCCATCTAGGGTTCAGAGCAAGAGGGCTGGGAACAACCGGGACTCCTGGGTTCTGTCCCCAGCTCTGGGAAGGGAATGGGGTCTAGTAAGGTAGAGTAATGGGGGCTGGGAGCCAGGACTCCTGGGTTCTAGCTCCAGTTCTGGGAGTGGAGTGGGGTTTAGTGGGTTAGCACTGGAAGGCTGGGAGCCAGGACTCCTGGGTTCTATCCCCAGCTCTGGGAGGGAAATGGGGTCTAATGGGTTATGCTGGAAGCCAGGATTCTCTCCCCAGCTCTGGGAGAGGAGTGGGATCTAGTGGGATCTGCATGGGGAGGCTGAGCATTCAGGATATCTGGGGACTAGCCGTACCTCACAACAGGATTGGAGTCACCGCTCCTCCTGGAGTTGAGAACAGACCACAGGAGTCCTGATTTCCATCCCCCACTCTGATTCACTAGACCCCCCTCCCCTGCTTTAGCTAAATAAACCACCCTGCCTCTGTACGACCTAATCTGTGCTCTTTGACTCTTCCCGGCTTCGAGAATGCCCATTAAATTCACATTAGCACTTCGTGCGGGTGGAGGGGCCAGGCCATGGTTTCCAAGAACAGCTGCTGGACTCTTTCATCTGATAGGGTGAGGAACAGAAACTGCCAAGTCATATGAAAATGACTAACTTGGATTAAAAATGCGACCGGCTAAGAGCAAGCGCCAGCGCTTTGCCTAGCTGATCAAGAAGGAAACTTTGCTCCACAGCAGGAGAAAGTTCAGTATCCAGATTAAGCAGCTTTATAGACCCCGTCTGACCATCTCAGCCCCCCGTTGGAGGTGTGAAGGAGGCTGGATCAGCTTTGTCAAGACAACAGGCGGAAGGTAAAAGCTGCAGAGCTGTAGGAGGGAGTCTTGGCTCAGATCCACTAAAAAAGGTTAAAATCCATACTTAAGTTCTCTGACTTTATGGCGTAGCCGGGGGTTTCATTTTAAAGGAGTTATTGCAAGAGATGAACTGATCACTCCCAGAGTTTGGCGATAATTGAGTACAGACTGGGATTCTCTGGTTTCTACAGTTCAGCCGGGCTCAATCAAATGAGCAAAGGAAAAGACAGTTTAAGGCATGAGTGTAACCTGAGAAATGAGCAGGTCTGTTGGAGTTGGGACACCTGGGGTCTCTCTTTGCTGCTCACTTGCTGGGCAAATTCTGTCTGCGAATTTCTCCCCCGGCTGGGCTGGATCGAATGGAGTTGGACGTCTCTTGGCTTTTACGCCCTCATCTGCAAAACAGGGGCTTATTAAAGATATTATCATAGAATCACAGAATATCAGGGTTGGAAGAGACCTCAGGAGGCTCTAGTCAGGAGGTTCTAGCTCAAAGCAGAACCAATCCCCAACTAAATCATCTCAGCCAGGAATTTGTCAAGCCTTTAACCTTAAATCCTCTAAGGAAGGAGACTCCACCACCTCCTGTATCTATGGTGTTTATATGCCCCAATTATCATAGTACCTGAGCACCTCACAATTTTTCATATATTCACACTCAAATACCTCTGTGGGGCAAGGCAGGGCTATTACACCCATTTTACAGATGGGAAACTGAGGCACAGATGGTACAGCTACACTGCAAAATAAACCCACAGAAGCAAGTCTCCAAGTCTGGATCTATATACACCGGCTCATGCTATAGGGCTGAAAATAGCCACTCAGGCATTTCTTCTCTGGCTCTGAGTTCCAGCCCCTTTGCTAGGTTTTAGAACCCTGGTGGGAACGTCTACATGGCTCTTTTTAACCCTGCAGCACAGACCCAAGTCTGTAGGCCCAGGTTGTGAGACTCCCTACAATATGCGTTTTTCTGACATACCCAGGCAGAGTAAGGGCTTGTCTTCACTAGCGCGGGGAGAGATCGATCTTATGGCGATCGATTTATCACGTCTCGTCAAGATGCGATAAATCAATCGCCAGCGGCGCCCCCGTCAACTCCGTAACTCCAGCTCACCAAAAGGCGCAAGGACGTGAGGACGGCAGGTAAGTTGGCTGTAGATACGCCAATTTCAGCTACGTTATTAACATAGCTGAAATTGCATATCTACAGTCAATCCCCCGCCCTAGTGAGGACCAGCCCTAAGTGATTTGCCCAAGATGACACAGGAAATCTGTGGCAGAACTGCCAACTGACGGAGGTCTTTTGAAGCAAAGGCTGCTGCCCTACCCACAGATCCACCCATCCTCCGCACTTCTTGAAATGTACAAATGAAATAACTGTTATTTTCAAATGCCAGCTTTTTGCTCAGCTGTTTAGCTCTCTGTGTGGGCGTATCAGAGTCCTGTCTTGCTTCTGTAACAGCAGTTTTACTCGGTTAGCTTGGCGGAGTTAAGATCTGAGCCAGACTCGAATCTGACTCCTGCATCCCACACAGGTTGTTCTTGTTTCTTAACTCAGTTCAGACTGAAGGTGTGTTACTGCTGATGGGAGAAGGAGAGAACCCTTCTTATCTCTCTGATCCCTGGCTTGGTTTACAGGGGTGCTTTCTAGGTACTGTTTAAATGGGAAACAAATATTCTATTGTTACTTTTTCAGCATCTCAGCCAGGACACTAGTGGGTGTTTAATAGTTGCTGTGGCTCACCCCAGAGGCGGCTGCATTTCAGTGCTGGGTGATCATCTGGTCTGCAATACGCTATGTCCAAAGAACAGCCGGAAAAAGAGGGATGTCCTGAACTGAGGGAAGTGGAGGGGATTCTGCTCTCCCAGGCCGTCTGTAATGAATGGCAGCGGATCCAGGGTTTCCAGGCCAGGCCCGACGATCTGCTCATCTGCACCTACCCCAAAGCAGGTGGGTGTTTGCTGAGCGGAAGGGTATAGAGAAAGTTAGGAGCACTGAGACTCAGTGTATCCCATTGTTAAAGGGCTTCTTCCACTGTGGTGGGGAAGATTCAATAGACTGCTCAAGGAAGAGCCTTGGAAGAGTGGTAGACGGCTGGTCAGGTATCATGTGAAGCAGTGTCAGGGCGGCACTTGGAGGCTCAGGGAAAATCCCAGGGTATAGCAGGAAATAGTATTGGTGACTTAACAGCAACCTAATACCCTAGTGCGGCACTAGGGGGCACCGTGCTGCAGGGAGGGGGAGTCAGTAGGGGGCGCTCTCCCCTCAAGCTCGCCCCAGTGCAGCATTAGAGGGCGCTGTGCTGCAAGAAGTGGGGTGGTATACTCGGTAGGTAGGGGTGTTCTGGCCTTTAAATTAGTACAGTAATCACATGGCACCAGGGGGCGCTGTGCTGCGGGGGGTGATGTTTTGGAGAAGATACATGGAGAAGACCCCTTTGAGAGGACAGCAAATTTTTAGGGCCCTGTGGGTTCTTTTGGTTAGAAGGAGAAACTAACATTGGAACTGGTATTTCTTTGATGCAGTTCTGTTTATTTACAAGGAATAGAGAGAGGCCTCTGACCTGAACCCAGCAGAGATCAAACCACAGGGGACTGGTTCTTTGCTTACAGCTCCAAGACTCTTTTCCAGCCAACCCTCTGCCCAAAAGCTCTCTCTCACTTAGCTTTGTCTCAGGGACGTTACCAGGGCTTTTTTGGCTGTCTCTGTGGCTTGATTGCTGCTGATTTCTCTTAGACACACAACTGCAATCAAGTGAGTCAATCCCCAGCCTCCTATATTTGCATTCAGCCTAGTCTTAGAGCAGTGGTTTTCGTTATCTGTCCCCAGGATGGCTTTTTCCTTTGTTTTGGCTATCACTAAGCAAAAGAGCATTTTGTTGCTCCCTCATTCAGACTGAATGGAATATGCCTAGTTCTTATACAGCATTTTCTGTCATCACATCTCAAAGCTCTTTGCACAGGAAGTTGGTATCAGTATCCTAATTTAAAGATGGGGAAACTGAGGCACCGAGAGGGAAAGTGACTTCTCCAAGGTCCCCCAGCTGGCCTGGAGCAGAGCTGGGACTAGAACCCAGGTCTCCCAAGTCTGGTGTTTTATAGGCCTTGGTGTCTCAAGGCAGCCAGTAAACCCAATCTCCATAACAATATGGACGCAGCGGGTTTGGCAGGAATAAACACTCCACTTCCCTCCTTTCCCGGTGGGAAGGCACAACATGGATCCAGGAGATAGTAGACATGATCCAGCAGGACGGGGACTTGGAGAAGTGCAAGCGCGCCCCTGTCCACCACCGGCACCCCTTCATCGAGTGGGTTCGTCCGCCCCAACCTTCAGGTAGGTGCCACTGGGGTGGGCGGGGCTGGTTCTTCACGCACAACATCTGAACCTCACTCCCACTTGCAGGTGTGGAACAGGCTGAAGCCATGCCCCCGCCACGGACCCTGAAAACCCACCTCCCCGTCAAACTGCTGCCTCCATCCTTCTGGGAACAGCAGTGTAAGGTAATCCTTTCTCTAAGCACCACGCCCGAGTTGGCAGCCACTGCGCCCTACCCCAGAGGTGGCTGCATTTCAGAGTTTGGTGAGCGATCTCTGTGCAGTGATGCCTTGTGTGGGCATTTAACTGCTGCTGTGCCCCACCCCAGAGGTGGCTGCATTTCAGAGCTAGGTGGGCGATCCCTGTGCAGGGCTGCTGTGTGGGTATGTAACAGCTGGGAACAGAGGTGTAAGGTAACTTCCCCCCCGACCGCAAGCTTGAGCTTAGAGACCCCCTCGCCCTGTAGCAGTGACCTGTAGCAAACCCCTCTCCCTCTGTTGCTCCTGCCCCATCTACCCAGTTCCTGTACGTGGCTCGCAATGCCAAGGACTGCATGGTCTCCTACTACCACTTCCAGAGAATGAGCAAGGTGTTGCCCGACCCAGGACCCTGGCACGAGTATTTTGAGATCTTCATGGCGGGCAAAGGTAAGTTCGGCCCAGCTCCTTGGCTTGGCATCCAGAAAATCCCCTTCCTGTGTCCGTCCTGGAGGAAGCGCCCCTGCTGGGAGTCACCCCGTCCCCTCGGCCCTGGGGTCCCCCCTAGAGTATTCCACCCTGGGGAGAGCACCCCCTGTTGGGGAGATGTCCCCAGCCATGTGCTCTCAGTCCTGAGGTCTCCCCCTTGAGCTCCCCATCCCAGGGAGAGCACATTCTTCTGGGGAGAACACCCATCCCTGTGCCCTAAGCCCTGGAGCCTCCCTAGAGCCCCTCCCGCAAGGAAAGTGTCCCCTGCTGGGGAGAACCCCCCTACCCTCAGCTATGGGATCCCTCCTTAAGCTCCCAGCCTGGGCAGAGCACGCCCTGAGGGGGAGACACCCACACACGCAGTCTCAGCCCTGGGGTTCTCCCCCGGTGACCCCCATCCTGAGGAGATTGTCCCCTGCTGTGGAGACCCCCACCCCTGCGCTCTCAGCTCTGGGATCCCCCTAATGCCCCTGTAGTGTCGGAGAGCGACCCCTGCTGGGGAGACCCCCACATTGCTCTGTAGCCTCACATGTGCTCACGGTGCTGTCTCCCTGCTCTCTCTGCTGCAGTGGGCTGGGGGCCGTGGCATGACCACGTGAAGGGCTGGTGGAAGGCAAAGGATACGCACTGCATGCTCTTCCTCTTCTACGAGGACATGAAGAAGGTGAGCAGATCTGTGGGGAAATTCAGGGGGCGGGGAGGTGCGAACCCTATAGGAGCTTTGAAACTGCAGCATGGGGGATTCGCGTGGGAGGGGAGGAGAAATGAACCCTTCCCAGCTTGTGTCTTTAAAGGGAGCAGAAGGTGGGATTCCAACATTGCAAGCTTCCCTGCAGCAGTGCCCTATTGGGGAGCACAACGCTGTGAACTTCCTTGCAAGCAGTGCCCTGCTCTAGATTCCAGGGCTGTGAGCTTCCCCACAGCTGTGTCCTGATTCAAGCTCAATTAACTTCCAGTCAATATTGCCATGGACTGGCAGGGCCTTTAATGCTGTGAGCTTCCTCAGAACAGTGCCTTGACACTGCCTAGCAGGGGCTGTAGCACTGTGAGCTTCCTCAGAGCAGTGCCTTCCTCGCAGGACCCAAAGCGTGAGATCCAGAAGGTGGCCCAGTTCCTGGGGAAGAACCTAGACCAGGAGCTTCTGGAGAAGATCGTCTACCACACGTCATTCGATGTCATGAAGGACAATCCCATGGCTAACCGTGCCGGCGTCCCCCTGTCCATCATGGACCAGTCCATTTCCCCATTCATGCGCAAAGGTAACACAGTCCTTAGTCCTGTCCCTGGGATGGGCTCCAGGCTGCCTCCTGCTAATGATGGGTGTGTGACACCCCCCCACACCCACCCACAAGTAACACACTTCTGAGACAGGCTGTACACACCCTGTTCCTGTATGGACCTGGGTTGGCTGTTAAGCTTCAGAAGGGCATTTAAAAGGGGGAGTTGTGGTTTGGGTACCTCTTGCTCCCGTTCTCTTATATGGGTCAGGCTTCCAGGCTGGACTACATCTCCTGTGATAGACCACAATCCTCCCCTCTTCTTGAATGCATCATAGGAGTTTGGGCCATGGTGCATCATGGGATACGTAGTCTGGTTAGGTGTCCAGAATTCTATCCCTGGGTCTGGAGGGGGAGTGGGGTCTAGTCAGGACTCCTGGGTTCTATCCTCAGCTCTTCCACCAACTCACTTCAGAAGGTCATTTAAAAGTTGATAGAGGTTTGGGGCCTTGCCCTGCTTGGCTCACAGCAGTGCTCAGCAAAGCCTTGAGAGCTGTGAGCATCCCCAGACCATGGCCTTGGCAGCTGTGATGGGCCTGGTGCAGATGCTGACTGTGTCTAAAGTCCAAGCTCTTCCCTTCGCATGGCGACTCCTATCTCTGTTGTCCACAGGGACTGTCGGGGACTGGAAGAACCACTTCACCGTGGCGCAGAATGAGCGCTTTGATGAAGACTATGAGGAGAAGATGGCTGGGACCAATCTGACCTTCTGCATGGAGCTCTGAGGGCCCTGCCTCTGAGCCTGGCAGGATCCACCCGCCCCTGCAGGCCCTGAATCTCTACCAGTCTCTTCCAAGGTGACGGACCTTCTGCCATGGTCCACGCCCAGGCTCAGCCAAGTCCCAGGGCTTTTCTGTGGGGCAGCAGTGAGGGTTCTTCCACTGAATAACCCTGCCCTCTCTGTCTCATTTTCACCTCTTCTTCCCTTCCCATTCCCACCTACTGCTCCTTCCTTCCTCCTGACCCACCATGGCCCATCTTTACAATTGGCTGGAAAATGGGAGCTGTCTCCTCCCATGGAAAATGCCAAAAAAAAAATTGACAGAAACCTGAATTCCACAAAATTTTAATTTAGAAATGCTTCCTGATGGGAGTTGTGATCTGGGTACCTCAGGCTCCCATTTTCCTTTATGGGTCAGACTTCCTGGCTGGACTACATCTCCCATGATAGACCACAATCTTCCTCTCTTCTTGAGTGCATCCTGGGACTCTGGGTCATGGTGCATCATGGGATATGTAGTCTGATTAGGTAGCCTGGGAATCCAGATTCCTGGGTTCTATGCCTAGGTCTGGGAGGGAAATGGGGTCTAGTGGATTAGTGCAGTGGTGGGCTGGGAGTCAGGATGCCTGCGTTCTATCCTCAACTCTTCCACCAACTCAGTGTTTGAGCCTGGACATGCCACTTTCCCTAAATGTGGTGTCCATTGGAAAGAGGGGAAATTAAGTCACTATACTCCCTCTTTCATGTCTCTAAAGGGAGGTGATAGGGCAGCATGTGGGATCACATGCCCCCCAAGATTTGCTGCTTGGCTTGTACTGAGCATGCTCAGTAACACTGCTGAAGCCAGCTGCCATCACTCTCACTATTGCTCCTGTCATCTCTGCTCTAAATCCCCTTTCAGGTAATCTCAGTTGCCAAGGTCGAAGGAGTAACATATATGTATTTCTCAGTTAATTCCTGAAGCAACTATTACTTCCCCTGTGGGCTCCGATGTGGCTGGGCTGGGCAAATGGGGCCAGATTTCTCCTCACCACTGAACCGTGCAGAACAATGTGATTGCTTTTTCCAATACTGCCGCTTGCCCTCTCATTAACCTCAGATGACAAGTCTGATCCGGTTGACGGTCATGGAACAGGAGCTGGGAGTGCAGTTAAGGGTGATCTGTTTTCTGCGGGTACAGAAAGCAGCTGATCAAAGGATGGCTGAGGTTGGGGCCAGATGTTGGATAATTTGGTATTAAGCATTTACCCAGCTCTAAATCTTACATCTGTCAGGACTCTGTCATTGGGGTTTCTAACCTTGCAGCCAGCTGACGTCTTTTAGAATCCTCTAGAATTGATCATTTTTTTTAATCTCCTGAATTCTTTTTGATGATCAGATGTTGAGATTAATTTGTTGATTTTGCTTTGATTTGGCAGTTGTAATTAACGCTGGTCCCCTCCCTCCCCCCACTCCCCAAAAAAATCTAGATGGAAGAGTTTTCCATCAGTGGTGTATTGATCCAAACTGAAAGGTTTTGATACCAGCTAAGCTTTTGAGAAGAAAAAATCTGAACACAATTCGGAATCAAAATGGAGTATTTCATTTTGACTTTCTTGTTTTGTATCAACTTGCATTGTGAAATATTAATTGTTGTACTAACTTTATCATTGACTTATCAAAACATCCTGATCAGGTGGTGGGCAGGCTTCTGAATCAAAACTTTTCTTTTGAAATTTCCTTTCCATGAAAACTGCAACTGCTCACCTGGACTGACAACAAAATTCAGTGTCAAAATGTTGGACCTTCCCACGGAAAATCCTGTTTTCCAGCCAGCTCCAGTTGAATTGCTTTTATTTGTAGTTTGATTTTACATTAGTAATAATAGCTTAACTTTGGTGGTGGTGGGCGGGTTTGGAAGTGGCTTTAATAAAACACATATAAAGGTACCAAGTCACACTTCTTCCAGTGAGAGATTTGGGTCCAGAATCCTTGAAAGTCTGGGTGAATATCAGCTGATCAACCTAAAAACCTGATCCTTTCCTCCTCTAACTAGTCTTTGTGTCTCACACAAGACAAGTAACTGACAATGAGTGGACCTGAAGGCATAGCCTACTGGTGATAAGTGATCTGAGAGTAAGTGATTTATTTTTTGCTATCAAGTGTGAAATTAATAAAATATGACTGGTCTTAGTTTAAGCTCATTCAAGTTCTGTTTATGCTCACAATCTGCTGTTTGACAAATCCTAGGTAAAAACAAATGGTTTGCAGATTAACACCACCTCCCTTCTCCCTACAAGGTGTTCTTGAAATCCTTCAGGATCACCTTCACAGGCGATTTACTAACGGCTCACTCATTTGGTGCAGAGGGGCAGCTGATTGTGGGATGGGGAAGGTAGGTAGGTAAAAGCCTCACAGAAACACTGCAGCGAGATGGCTTGCCCCAGGCTGAGATGCAGCCATCTCTGGTGTGGAGCATCCCAGCTCTCTGGGGATAAAATCTAGGAGTCCTGGCTCCCAGCACCATTTGCTAGACCCTGCTGCCCTCCTAGAACTGGGAATGGAAGCCAGGAGTCTTGGCTCCCAGCCTCCCCTTCCTCTAGCTACAGGACCACAATGCTGCTCTGTGTGTCTCATTATACCGCCACCATTTTCATTGCTAAGGACATTTGCATTCTTAGCATGTCGCCATACCTCTCCTCATGGCCCATGCCATCTCTTTCTGTGTGTGCAGTGGCAGATTAACCACTGGGCCAACGGGGCCTGTGCCCAGGAGCCTTGGATAATTGGAGGACTCCGGGAAAAATGGGCACCCCCACATCCACTCCCCAGAAGGAGCGCCAGGCAGGCAGGGGAAGCCCCCCCCACAAGCTCCCCAGAAGGAGTGCTCTGCAGAGGGGCAGGTCAAGTCCCTGTGCCCTGACCCCATGTCCCCTGGCCAAAGTGCGGTGGGGGGTGGGGCTTGCTCTGGCCCAGGGCCCCACAAACTACTAATCAACCTCTGTGCAACATTGTCAGCATCATCTCTGTGCTGGGAATAGAACCCAGGAGTCCCAACTCTCAGCACCTCACTGCCCCCCCACCCTTAACCACTAGACTCCACTGCCCTTCCAGAGGCAGGGATAGTACCCAGAAGTCCTGTGGCCCAGCCCCTGCTCTAACCATTACCCCCCACTCCCTTCCCAGGAATCCTGGCTCCCATGCTAAAGAGGACTTGAGGGATGAGATAATTAACTCTGGCTGTGCTGTTCAACGGCCTTATTAGAGTCTACTTTGAGGAGACAGGGCCTTGCTTGTGAATTTGCCTGAGGGTGTGTTTTGTGCATCTTCAGATATAAAGTCTTGCTAGAAATCCTTTCATTAAAGAAGGAGGCTGGGAAAGGACCAGCTGACCCCGTGCTGTGGCATTCAGAAACCTGGCTACTAAGTGACCAGGCTAGAAACACAGGGCCAAATTCATAGAGTTTGTTGCCAGAAGGAAACATAGATTAGATCATATTCCAGTGTAATACAGTTTCACACAGAAGTCACTCCTGTCTTGAGTCCCATAACTTGTGTTAGACCAAAGCATCTTTCAAACAAGGATCCAGGCTGGTTTTGAAAATTTCTAGAGGTGGAGAGTCCACCATGGCCCTGGGGAGTTTGTTCCTGTGGTTAAATCACCTTCCCTGTTAAAAACTGGCGCCTTATTTCTGACTGGAATTTCGTCCGATTCTAACTTCCAGCCCTTGGTTCTCCTTCCACCTTTCTCCACTAGTCTAAAGAGGCCATGGTTTCTTGGGATACTTGCCTCACAAAGGCCCTTGTGCACCAGCATCAAGTCACCTCTTGACCTTTTTGATCAACTAAACAGACCGAGTCGCTCACTCTCAGGCATTTTCTGCAGCCGCCAATCATTTTATTTAGCTCTTCTCTGCACCCTCTCCAGATTTTCAACCTCCTTTTTAACATGCGTCTGTCAGAACGGGATGCAGCATCTGTGTCAGAAGTGCAGTGCAGAGGTTAAATGGCCGCTCCACAGATTCCAAGCTGGGGTCTGTCAGCAGAACTTCCCTTCCCGGCAATGGTGATTAACATCAGTGGACGGTCTGTCCACTTGGTAATCATCAAGTTACCCCAGCCCTGATTCTCTGCCACCTTGCGCCTTGTGTTGCCATTTAAATCAGATACTTGGTAATGTGGCCAAGTGGATGTTGGTGTCTCTTGTTTTCTGCCTGGGGCACACAACAGCTGATCTTCTGATGACTGGAATGTTAGGCCTTACATCACTCAGGGGTGTGAAAACACACACACACACAGAAACACACACACCCCAAGCGATGCAAATTTCAGCGCTCTAAAGTGGCCATGTAAATAATGCACCAGCGCTGGGAGCTACGCCCCTCGTGGGGGTGGATTTTTTACAGCCCTGGGAGAGCTCTCTTTCAGCACCGGTTCCCTGATCACACAGCCGCGTTAAAGTGAAGCCACAGCAGCGCTTTAACATTGGTAATGAAGGCATACCCTAAAGTCGTTGGGTTCAATATAGGGGTATTTATTTGAGTGTAATAGAATGGCCTGTGCTATACATATTAGATGATCTAATGGACTCTTATAGGCTTAAACTTTGGGCAACTGGGGCTTATAGAGAAACACCATATACTGAGAGAGAGGTATGCAGTTGTTGGATCTGAAACTGCTTTTCATTGATTAAATATAAAAGCGATGCTGTCCCTTTAAAAAAATTGAGAGAGAGTGAAATACAGTTGATTCTCGTAATAAAAAAAAGGTAGTGCTAAAACAGGGTTGCCCTAGGTGACAGCTCAGAGGAAAACAACAAGGTTTTTAATTTCTCATTGTATGTGTGTGTACAGGTGAGCCGTGCAGGGCTGTGCGTTGGCATGGTGATCTGTCTTTGGGCTGGACGTTTTTCATTCTATGTGTGTGAGCATGCGAGGTGGGTGTATCTATACGACCATGTGTGAGGGGGAATATTTAGGGCTGGCCGTCTCTGCTGGCCTAATGGACAGGGCACTGGAGTGAGACTGAGGACTCCTGGGTTCTGTTTCTATCTCAGCTGCTGGGTGCCCCTGGGCAAGTCATTTCCGCGCCCCATGCCTCAGTTTCCCCATCTGTACAATGCTACTTATCTCCTTTGCAAAGCTGTTTTGGGGATCCACTGATAAGTTCCCCAGGAGAGCTGGGTGTTGTTACGCTTGTGTGGGAGCTGGTGTGAATTTGTGCGGGACTGGATGCGGGCCTGTGTGTGGGGCTGGAAGTTTCTGCTGACCCATAGATGTGTCTGTGCAGATCTCTGTGTGTGGGTCTGTGGGGATCTCTAGACTTCTGCGCACGCCTGCACTCTGTGGTAGGGATCCATGTGAACCTGTGGTGTGGTGCACTGAGCCAGTGACCTACTTTCCATGGTTGCCTTGCCAACGCCCAGCAAGGCCATTCATAAATGGCGCATGGACCTCTGAGCCAGATTTAACCGGTTTCAGGGACACACACACACACACACACACACACAGGCCTTGTCTTTGGGAAGAAACCATTCTTCAGAGATGAGGGGGATGGCAGAAGAATCAAGTTTTTTCCTGAATCCTGATCCAAGACACCCACCAACCTTTTCTATTCTATATAGGTTCTTATACCGCGCTCATCACTGCAGTTTCTGACCCCCTAACACAGACGATCCAAGACACAGAATCCAGGCCTAAATTTTGTTAATGGGCTTTTTTTCAATTGCAAATTCAGTTCACGTCCCACGCTCATTTTTTGTTGACTTGCATTCATTTTTTGTCATGAGGAAGAGAAACTCTGCACCTAGCAATAATTTTATGCCGCTGAATGGACCATGATCCCAAAGGGTTTTAAAAGAAATACTTTTTTAAACAAAAACTACAGTACCAGTTGTGAATCAGATACTCCAGTGATGGGTACAGCATAATTATTATTATTTGTGTTATCACAGCATTAGGGCCTCTACACCAAATGTCGCCCCAGGCAAGGAGTGTCTCAAATTTTTTAATACCTTATTTTTTATTGCATATATAGCTCATTTCATGACTTTGATGCACAATTTGCATGCATGATTTATCCCCGTCAAATAAGACAATACAGTTGCATGCTATAGGATTTGTATTTATTCATAACATATATAAGCAAATTTTAAAAAGTGTTTCCTCGAAGCTTATGTAAACTTTTTCATTTTAAGAATAACTGAAATATGGCTAACATCAAGAAACTGAACTGTCATCAAACATGACGTGTTAAGCATGGCCAAGGAAGTAACAGTACTTCTTTTATATTATTGCGTAGATAAGGATTCAATAAGTCATCTCATTAAATATGTTCTCTGTTAATTGCTATTTACACTCTTCAAGTCTTAAAACACAATTACACAATAAAGCAAGGTTCGCAATATTGCAGCTGGGCTCCCACTTCACTTCAATTTGTTCTTATATCTCACTGACTGCCTGGTGACGCCTCACCCTGTATATGCCCACGACGGCACGGCTGACAGCACTCTAGGAGGTTTAAGGAAAATGTAGTTCTCAGAAAGCCTGGAAGGTTCCAGAAGATTCTACGAAGGTTCAGAACATTCTAGCAGATCAGCGAAAAATGAATCCACGAATGGAACACCTGAAATCTGTTACTTCAAATGTTCTATCTTCTCTTTTGTGGCTAACAACAAAAACAGCACCCCGAACCCAGCACCTCAGGCGGTCGCCTGGGTCGCCTGCCCCTAAATCCAGCCCTGGACCATAGTCATGGATTGTATGGGGCCTAAGGCTCTCGGCATGGCCAGGCGCTGTACAAACACAGAACAAAACATAAGAATATAAGAATGGCCCTGCTGGGTCAGACCAATGGTCCATCCAGCCCTGTCTTTCGACAGTGGCCAATGCCAAGTACCCCAGAGGGAATGAACAGAACAGGTAATCATCAAATTATCCATCCCCTGTCGCCTATTCCCAGCTTCTGGCCATTGATGGACCTATCCTCCATGAATCTATCTAGTTCTTTTTTGAACCCTGTTATAATCTCGGCCTTCACAACATCATCTGGCAAAGAGTTCCACAGGTTGACTGTGCACTGTGTGAAAAAATACTTCTTTTTGTTTGTTTTAAACAGTGGTCCCTACCTCAGAACGTTTACAATCTAAGATGAGAGCAAACAAATGGATCTAGGTAGGCGGAGTACAAAGAAACAGTCATGGTCAGCAGGCCAGCAGCCCAGCCCTGTTTAGAACAGAATGGAGCAAAAATCTAGTTTAGATGGCTGACAGTCAGACTGGGCTGGATTCCTCTGCTCACACCAGTTTTACTCTGGTGCAACCCCACGGGTGTTGCTCCTGATTTACACTGGTGTAAATGGGCTCAGAATTAGGCCTTTATTCTACTTAAGCTCCCACTCAGTTCCAGTTCTGTGTTTTTAAAACCCAACGTTTTATTGTTACGAAGACGATCTGAATGAAAGACATCCCTCTCTCTCTCTCTCACACACACACACACACAAACATCCCTGCACACAGACCCACAAACCTCTCTCCCACACACACACACATCCCTGGACACAGACCCCACAAACATCTCTCTCTCTCTCTCTC
>ML677478.1:1149531-1171191 GCA_007922305.1 Dermatemys mawii | reverse complement strand
GGCTGCGGAGGGAGGCGGGCGGGGGGGGTGACCCCCCATGTCTTGCAGTGAGGGGGAGCAGGTCCCCCCCGGTTTACTGGCGGGGGGAGGGGGCCCAGTGCATGATGGGAAAGGGGTGGGGCAGTAGCCGGTGTCCTGGTGCTCTCCTGGGGGCTGCCATTTAATACCTGCCCCGTTCTCCGCGCTTCTTAACTGCGCCACCCAGGCCTTTGGCCGCCATTTTGTGGTGGGGGTGGGGAGAGGAAACCGCTTGCCTTCTGCGCGCGTGAAAGAACTGCGCCTGCGCGCCACAGGAGGGAGGGGGCGTCGCGCGAGTAACGCAGGCTGGGTGTGGCGAACAGGCGTCTGCGCGCCTCTAGGAAAGCGGAGAGGGCGCATGCGCGGCAGAGTCGGGGAGGGCGGGGTTGGACGCCGCCTCGGGTACGCGTGCCCGAGTTGGCGCATGCGTGGTTATCCTTTTTTTTGCCGCAGTCTTCCATCCGGGTACTTCTCGCCCCGCCCCCTCCTGATCGCGATTGGCGTGCGGGGGGGAGGGTTCCTTGGATCCTAACCGCCCCACCAACCGTCGTCTCCCCTGCTCCCCTCCCCCAGCCCTTTGTGTTAAAGGGGGCCCCTCAACGCAGTGTGTGATGCACCAGATAACACCCATGAACCCCCAGTGCCCACAACCCCGGGGATAATGTCTCCTCATAGCTCCCCCAGGGGAGAGAAACCCCCCCTTGCCACCTACAGCTGCCTGGGCTGTAGATCCCCCCCGCCCCCGTATCCTACCTAATCCCTTTTGGTCCACTGCTGTGCTGCCTGCCTCTGGTGATCCATTTTTGGGGCGGGGAGATGACTTGGGGATTGGGTCAGGGCAATTGGGGGCAGCCCTGTGTGCGTGGACACAGGGTCTAGGTCTGAAGCAGCCCTCCCCTCTCCATTTCTAGTCGCCCTGCAGTGTCCCCTCTCAGGAACTGGGGTTAGTTTGGGGTCTAATTTGTTCCTTTTCCTCCCTTGTCTCTTGCAGATTACAGCCAGTCGGCCACCCAGAGGTAAACGTCTCCGCTTCTCTGTTATTAACGTGATGTGATATAGATTTGTGTTGCCATCTGGTGCGAAGGACGGGAGTGTTAGATACCCCTGTCCAGCTGTCATTCTGGGCTCTGCAAAAGGAGGGCAATGCTGGCTCATATCCCTGGCACATTGGGAGGATTCATCCCAGGAATCTTTTCCCTTCATCTCATTTCCATTGGTGCTTTAGATCTGTGGGACAATCAAGCCCAGTATCCCGCCCTGGATCAGAGCCGTGGGCCTGTATAGCCCAACTCCTCCCTGCTGCCCCAGATTAGACCTATGGGCTCATCTAGCCAGTTATCCATTCTCACTCTCTGTGGCCTGGATTGTATCAGTACACATATTTACCTCAGCTCCTGTTTTCCAGCAACGGCTGTCATTAGCTGGGTTAGACAGAAGTCCCCCCACCCCACCCCTGCATACTGCAAAGTTAAGCAATAACCTTACAGTAAAGGTAGCTTCCTCCTAGCCCCCCTTGATTTGTAAGCTGTTTGGGGCAGGGAGTCTATCTGCACAATACTGCAAAGGTTCATGATTGAGACTGCTAGCTGACATGTTAGGATTGGAAGTTTTATAACCTTTGCAGCATTCCTGGATATTTTTAAACTCTGGATATCTTTTATTCTTAGGAATGTCTAGTTCAGTCACATCTTTTAGGCTCTAACCAGTCTCGTTCTGGGTTTTGAGGATTTATCCATTAATATTTTGAACATGGCAAAAAGCTTTTCTCTGCAGATTGCCATGTAGATCAATTTTCAAACCCCCTCAGCCCCTGCTGTTAAATCCATTGATATGTGGCTGCTCCCAGCATTCATGGCTCCAAACATGCCGCATATGGCAATTTCCAGTTCAGTCTGAGAAACTCTCTCTAAACTGTTGTGGTTTTAACTATGGAGTTGCTGCCTCCTATCTGGAATATCTAACCTGACAGGTGTCTCTGATCATTCTTCCTCAGCTATGGGGCCTATCCAGCACCACCAGGACAAGGATACTCTCAGCAAACCAGCCAGCCCTACAGCCAGCAGAGCTACAGCGGTTATGGCCAGTCTGCAGACACCTCAGCATATGGACAGAACAGTTACAGTTCTTCCTATGGCCAGAACCAAGGCTGTAAGTGCAGTCTCTTGATCCAGCTGCATGGGGCATTCTGGGAGAATTTTTCTCAATTCAGGCTAAAGTGAAGCAGGTTTTCACTGCCAGCAAGTCCCACAACTTTACCAGTGCTAAGCATTATTTTTCCTGGGACACAGAGCCAAGTAATTGCCCTTTAGTCTGCTTTCCACCTGTATTGCTGGTTCAGTCCCTACCCTAGCAACTATTATAAACCCAGTATAATGTTTCTCTGGTATGTGCCTCGAGGATGTGTATGTATGCACTTTGGTCCCAGATATCAAGGCTACAGTTACTTTGTTACCAGTTTCCTGAATAGATCATAGTAGTGCCTTTGTAACATGAAGAGCCAGATTTTTTACTATGCATCACTTTCCATCCTACATGGGTGAGACAGTGAGTCTCTGCATCATCTGGTGTATATATGGGTTAGGAATGGCCTAAAATTTGCTGCAATACTTGGCTTCTTCCCCTAAATTGTGAATTGCATCTGTTAACAAGCTGCTGTATCACATCCCCAGACATATCCACATTTCAAGACTGATGGAGGGATTCCCCCAATGTAGAGGTTTAGGGTGATATGTATTTCTTTCTTAGTGCTTTAAATCATAAACCCCATGTTGTTGTCTCTTACACATGGGGAAACTGAGGCACAGGGCAGCAAAGAGACTGCCCAAGAGCTCACAGCTGACTGGTGGCAGAGCTCGGAATAGACCTTGTCTCCTGAGTCACAGTTCAGTTCTTGATGCACTAAGCAACGCTGCCTTCCTAGAGGCACTCTGGAGACATAAAGTGATATGCTGGTGCCTCTCAGTTGTGTTAGTGCAGCTCAGGTATAGAAAGGACCCAGCCTCGCTATGTTTTAAGGAGCTCTTAATTTTTTTTACCAGCTGGCTACAGCACTCAGTCAACACCTCCAGCTTATGGAACAACTGGATATGGCAGCAGCCAGACCTCTCAGACCTCTTATGGGCAACCCTCATCCTATCCTAGCTACTCCCAGCCACCGGCAGCCAGCTCGACAACTGGAAGGTACGGCTAAAGAGTCCTGGTCTTTCCATAGATCTCCCTACATGTGTCCTGTCTCCCCTTTCTAGCACCTCGTATCTCAAAGCACTTTGCAGACACTTCACAGTAGGTGTTTTGATGCTAAATGAAGTTTTAATCTCATTCTACAAGTCAGGGGTGGGTGAACTTTTTTTGTCAGAGGGCCACATTGGGGTTCAAAATTGTGTGGAGGGCTGGGTAGGGAAGGCTGTGCCTGTGGGCCGGATAAAAATGGCTGGAAGGCCACATATAGCCCGTGGGCTGTAGTTTGCCCACCCCTGCTATAGGTTGTGGCACAAGGGACTTGCCCAGGGTCACAGTCAGTGACAGAGCTGTGTGTGGAACCCAGGAGTCCCATCTCTCCCTGCTCTAATCCACTAGACCCTGCCTCCCTGCTCTAACCTGTTAGATCGTACTCCCTTCACAGAGCTGGGGATAGACCACCAGACTGATGATTCTTGGGTTCTATCAGTTAGACCAGTGGTCTTCAAACTGGGGTGCGCGAGACCACCTGCGGGGTGTGCTGCCAAGATCGCCCGGGAGACTGCCAAACTCCTGGGCGGGCTATTTTTAGACCGCCAAAATGCCACCGTCGCCGGAAGCGTCTGCTTTTTGCGGTAGCATTTCGGCGGACATACCCGCCCCTGGACACCACCAGACTTTTTCCTCCGCTACAAGGGGCCACGGGGGAAAAAGTTTGAAGACCCCTGCATTAGACCATGCTATCTCAGTGATCAAGGTGTCCTGCAAACCAAATACCTGGTGGGTTGAAGAGACTTGATGTGTGTTTAAATGGCAATGATCTTTTTTTAATCCATAGTTATGGAAGCAGTTCCCAAAGCACAAGCTATGGCCAACCCCCAAGTGGAGGCTATGGCCAGCAGTCCAGCTACAGCAGCCAACCACAGAGTTCCTATGGACAGCAGCCTTCTTACAACCCTCCACAAAGCTATGGGCAGCAGAGCCAGTACAGCAGCAGTAGCAGCAGCGGAGGAGGCGGTGGGGGCAGCAGTGGATGTGAGTCGATCTTCATTGTACTCAGTGTCACGGTTGAAAGCTGAGGAAACTTGGTATAGGGGGAATCCAAATCTGTGCAACCTGCTGGTGACCCATAGTCGCTCCAGTCCTCAAAGCGAGCCTTACACGAGCCTTAAAGCTGATAAGTTACCCCCTTTTTAAGGGCCATTCATTCAGGCATCTTCATTTTAACCCATGAGCTTATTTCCTCTCCTCCCCAGCCTGTGGGCTTGGACATTGAGAGACTGCTGCAAGGCTAATGCAGCAAGTTGGTGGCAGGTCTAGAAGTACAACCCAGGAATATGAACTCCAAATGCTGCTCTAACCCACAAGACCCCACATCCCTTCCAGGGATGTGGATTAACCCAGGAGTCCTGATTCCAGTGCCCCTGCTCTGAGCACTAAGATGGTCCTCTCTTTGTAACTTTGAGCACGTGTTCTTCTCCTCTCCAGCCAGCAGCTATGGCCAGGACCAGTCATCCATGAGCGGTAGTGGCGGCGGCGGTGGCGGCTATGGTAGCCAGGATCAGAGCAGCTATGGAGGTGGCCAACAAGACCGTGGTGGCAGGGGCAGAGGAGGATATGGCCGGGGTGGCTTTGACCGTGGCGGAAGAGGCAGCCGTGGTGGTCGTGGAGGCATGGGGTAGGTGTCCAGACACTTGTGGTGGGAGAGGGAGTGGGTTTAAATGTTACTGTCTCTAGCACTGTCTGAAATGAACATGCTGGGGAGGGTGTGTTGCATTATGTAGAAGCTCTTCCTGTATGCATGAGTGGAATATCATGTCTTCGTCCTGCGTGTGATAAGGGAATTGCAATGTTTTTGCGGGGGTGGAGACTGAATGGCAATAAAAGCTTTTCTTATATGTGTGGGGCAGACTCCCACTACTGTCTACCTTAAGAACCAGTGTAGGTTCATATTTACAGTAGACAATTTATGCATGGGGGGTAAAATACCCAACTGGTGGTTACTATCAGAGTTGTATGTCGGACATCAAATGTGTGTCTTAACGCATCAAATCCACAATGTGAATTCCAAGCGCTTGCTGAACTTTCATGTTACCCTGTCTAGGTATATACTGAAGGTTTATAAATATCGCTATTCAAAGGGCATAGAAATCTCTCTACAGCAAGGGTTTATTTGCAGTTTATCTGGTGCTCTAATCTGTTCACCAAAGCACCTGGGTTATGTTGGTAAGAAACAAGGGATGTAAATCTCCTCAGTGAGAGGAGAAGTTGTGTCTTCTTCCCAACGTGGTTGCTTACAACCTGTGTAACAAACTTGGTTAACTTTGTGGTCCAGCCACACACTGGAGATATTCCATGGGTTAAAGGATGTATTTGGGCACCTAATTACCAGCTTCAGCAGCTGTAATCACATATATGACTTGCTTTTGGTTTATCTCACTATATACACGCAGAAAAGCAGTGTCTTAAACTGCCCTGGTGTAACAGTCCTCCCTCAGCAGAGGGTTGCTCAGTGGTCTATTAAAAAGAAACAATAGGTTGAGAAACAGTTGCTAAACAATATTGTGAACTCTGTTGATCGGGGGTTTAAACTGTGTTTTTAGAAAGGTGAGTATTAGGTTGGGGGGGGAATCAAAATGTTGATGTTACTTGTTATCTGCTGTTAACACTACATGTTATCTGTTAACAAACTCTGCGTTTTATGTGCTACAGGTATGAAAGTCAATGAACTTTATCAATTCTCCACCTTCCACATGTTAGCTAAGGGTGAGGAAGGGAGAGAGCTTATGTTAGGTCCAGGTTTAGCGGTCAATCAGTTTATTATGCTATGCTAGGGAACTTAGGTTGGCTTTTATATGCTTTCAAAGCAAATATCCTACGTACCTATGTTTAGATTGTATCAACACCAGGGCAGAGGGAATACACTGTATAAATAAGTTGTAACATACGGTTCATGGATTCGTACCCACACTAGGACTGCATCGAGGACTCAGCGTTGTCTCGAGTGTACATCACGACGGCTGAAGTAATAGGAGAAGGTTGGAAGCCAAAGTTGCACTTGTGTTAGATTTGTCCATTCCAATTTTACAAGACAAAGGGTGTATTTAAATAAAGAAAAATATGCTGAGGGACAGAACAAGGTGGAAAGGAGCATTCTTTAGGCTTTCAGGAAGAACTGGAAAAAACAAGCGTTGGTCAGGATTTTAAGATCTGGTAGTTTTAGTGAACGTTTTAGCCATGGAAAAAGCTTCATTATCTTCTAACTTATCTCCTCAGCGGTGGTGAGCGTGGTGGCTTCAATAAGTTTGGTGGTAAGTCCAAAGAGTTCAAAACTTGAACCAAAAACAGTATATATATATATATATTTTCCAGAGACTTGTCTTTCATATGCAGAACCTTTGTGCGTTAGGAAAAGCCACCATTTATCAGATATAACCTATGGGAGCACCCTCTGCGGCCCTCTATACCAAATGAGTTCTTGATACATATGGTGTCACTTATTACTACATCCACTGGGCTTCTACTTTGACCAAAGCTCTTGGTGCCAATACATCTTGGTTGAATGTTTTGCAACAAGACACACACAAAAAAAGTGTGCTTTGGGGAGAGAACAAAAGTGCTACTTCCTAGAAGTGTCTGGTCTGTGTGTGGTTCCTTTGTTAAAAAACAAAACACACAAGAAGCTTTAAGTGCTGGTGACTTTTGGAGTTAAAATGTGGTAATGGAATTGCATGCAATCCTGAGGATAACGATGCAAAGAGTTTATGTACCTTTTTATGGTTACTGGTAAAGAAAATGGGGGAAGTCCCCAAAAACTGGAATGAATTTTTGGTCTTGTGTAAACTTCCCTTTGACTACATGACATGGTTTTGTAAGCTTATACCTTAAGAGAGATGGTTTATATTTAAGCTTATATCTTAAGAAGAAAAAAGGTATTTTTGCACACAAACATACCAAACAAAATATATCTAAACACTTCCAGGAGAGTTCCCATGGGTTTGCTGAAAAGGGTTTGGCATGAATGATCTCTTAACCAGGTCAATTTAGTTTTAAGAGACCAGTGTTGGGCATATGCTTTTAGGTTCATTAAGATAATTATTGATCTGATCTGGGTGTGATTAAAGGTATAATGGGTGAAATGTCTAAATATAGCAAAAATACTAATATATAAATGGTTTGTATAGGTAAATAATGGTTTAAGTGAAGCAAAGCTATATTTATGCAAGGTTAGTTGATTGTAACTGTGGCATGGGTTTATGCCACTGTATTGCTGCATAAATCTTAAAGCTGTTGAGTGTGTGGTTATACTGTGACGCTACCCAGGGTAGCAAGTGGTATGATGCTACAACCTGATGTTACTAAAGGATGTGAATGACAAAGGTGTATAAACATGTGGACAAAGATCTCTTTGGGTAGCAGCTCCTTAAATTGTATATGCAAAGGTCTCGATTTAAACAGACCTCGGAAGGTGATGCTAAGCAGAATTAAACGTGTGTTATGAGGTCTTTTGTAGTTGACCCTCCATGTAGAGTTGGAAAGAGGCGTGTTCTGTGTACAGTACGACAGCTGAAAAAGGAGTTGTCACTGGTTTTGCAGCACTGTCTTCAAAGTACCTTAAGTTCTCTGACTTCACAGTATTTTTGCCTTTGGCTAAAGTAGATATAGGCTCAACATTCAGAGCACATGTACCAACACTGGCCTGTTGTCTTTAATATGTTTAGTATGTGTGGGAGATGAGTCGTTTCCACCGACTAACTAGATCTCTCCTTATTTTCATGTGCAAAAGGGCCCCGGGACCAAGGACCGCGCCATGATCCTGGTACGTGACTGTTCCCAGATGAGTGTGGGTTCACAGCATCAATTACCTCATGGTGTTGGGAGTGTTGTGTTAACTTAGATCAACTTCAGATCATCCCCCTAGGACATAAGCATCATACCCATTTCACAAAAAGAAAAGCTAATTTAGAGCGGTTTAAACTGAAAGTTTGCATGAAATTCTTGTTGCCTGAGTACCTACTGAGGTGTGGTCTTGTTAAAGACGCTATTATGCAGCTAATGCTGTAGCATCTACAGAGGGGTAATTTTTTTCTCTTGATCCTTGGGTATGAAATTGAGTGACACTCACTTACTTTGCAGCTTCTGAACAGGATAACTCTGACAACAACACCATTTTCGTCCAGGGACTTGGTGAAAATGTCACCATTGAGTCGGTCGCTGACTACTTCAAGCAAATAGGAATCATTAAGGTACCAGCAGAGGGGACTTAGTACTCTGGCTTTGCAAGACCAGCATGGCGAAACAGCACTTCCCTTGTCATCCCGTGCCCTCTGCCCTTAACATACAATCCAAGCGCTCTTACTGTGGAGGGAGTTTGGCCTACTAGCTTAAGGATAAGAGTCAGGACTCTGTGTTTCTGGTTCAGGGAAGGGAGGTATTGCGAATGAGGGCACATGAGATGGGGGATCAGCACTCCTGCATTGAACCCAGTTCTGTCACTATAGAACTGAGATATATGCTTTTAATGAGGCTTAGTTTGTTAAAAAGCTCTGAATGATCTGGCTGGAAGGTGCTCAGTTAAGAATTGTGTAGATATTACTGGTACCTCACATTTGGACGGTGGTGCGGCACCACTGTGGATCTGACTCATACAAAGGCAGTCCCTTCTGTGACCATCTTGTAATCCTCATGACTAAGGCTATGTTTGTCATGGAAGTCAGGAATCCGTGACTTCAGAGACCTCCCTGATACTCCATTCTCTGGAGCTGGCAGCCAGTAGGGACCCTGGGAGGGTTCCAGCAACAGCCTTATGTGTCTCCCTACAAGGTCCCTGGGAGGGGCTCTCCTCAGGGTTCCAGCAATGAGCGACAGCCTCACGGGGTGAGGAGCATGGGGATGCCCAGGGCCAGCGGGTGGGAGTGTCCTGTTTTCTCTTTGGGAATTGTTTATCACCTGTGACCTGTCCATGACTTTTCTTTTTCTTTTTTTACTAAAAATAACCATGACAAAAACTTAGCCTTGCTCATGATTTACTGTTGATGGTTTTCAGAGGTCCTTTATATGCCCATTTTTCAAATAGTCCCTAGTTTAAAGCAATAGAATATTTCCTTCCATTTTTTCAGTCCACCCAACAAGGGAGGTGGATAGGATGGCCTTCAGCCATATGTTAAACTCCAGAAGCTAAACTCATGAGATGTACGCCTTGTTTGTGTTTCAGACAAACAAGAAAACTGGGCAGCCCATGATTAACCTGTACACAGATCGTGAGACTGGGAAGCTAAAGGGGGAAGCCACAGTGTCTTTTGATGATCCCCCATCTGCCAAGGCAGCCATCGATTGGTTTGATGGTAAGTTGCTTCCGTCCAGCTGGGCCAAGGAGCTCCTTAAGAAGCAGCATAAATGGTAGAGCTGGGAGACAGATACTGGGATGGGAGTGGGATCTACTGGGTTAGAACAGGGGAGGAGGAGTTCCAGTTTTAGTAGTGAGCTGTTGGTCAGTCGCTTCCCTTCTGAACCATAGATTTTTCTCTTTGTGAAATGGGGATGATACTTGGCTACTTCAGCATCAGATGCTGCAGGCATTTGAGTCAAGGGCAGGGCTTCAGTTGACTTGAGCATGAGTAGGATTCATTCTTCATGCCAAGTCTTAAGGCTCGTCTACATTTGGAAGTTAATTCAAATTAAAAGTGGGAACTGAATTTTCAATGCAGTAGCTGTTCCGGACTAGCTCCATGTGTGGACAAGCCCTTAGGTGTAGTGTGCTGCCTTGATTCAGAGGCAGAGGGGTTAAAGTGCTGCTGGTCAGGAATCCTGCGAGTGTTCTTTTCAGTGAAAAACAAGTTGTCTTGAAATGAGGCTTTGTGAGTAGTTTTTGGTTGGTTTTTCCCTGAGGGAATATTTCAGTTCCACGGGAGTTTTGTTTTCCGTTAGCAAATATCAATTTTTAGTTGGCGGGACATTCGTCTTCATCAATATGACAATCGCAATCATGTAAATTGTAGTTCAGGTGACTCAGGAGCCCGTTCTTTGGGCTAAGCTTTCTGGCTGGACTACATCTCCCACAACACACTGATCTCAGACTAACAGCACAGCTGTGGAGTTGTGCATTGGAGATGTATCTCCAGCAATTCTAAGGCCACAAGAGGGACCACTGATCTAGTCTGATCTCCTGTGTGACACTAGGCCAAAGAGCTTCCCCCAAAATAATTCCTGGAAGATGTAGAAAAACATCCAGTCTTTATTTACAAATGGTCAGTTATGGTAAAGTGTTCCAATAGTTAATTATGCTCACCGTTAAATGTACACCTTATTTCCACGAGGCATCTGAACTGCAGCTCCCTAGGGACAGATAGTCAAGCCAAGTGGAAGCTCGTATTCTGATCTGGAAATGTCAAACAGGTTATTTGAATCAGAACTTCCCAATTTTAAAAGAATTTAACAAGTTTTAATCCCAATGTGGGACAAAATCAGATCTCCAAATTTCCATCCCAGGATAGGAATTAAACTAAGCCACAGCTGGTTGAAAGGCTTTTTTTAAAGTGGGATGTGACCATTCCTTTTGGACCATCACAAAACCAATCCTAAAGCTCTGTGAGGTGAAATTGATGTGTGGTTTCTTTCCTCCAATCAGGAAAGGAATTTTCTGGCAATCCCATCAAAGTGTCTTTTGCTACCCGGAGGGCAGACTTCAACCGTGGCGGTGGAAATGGACGGGGTGGCAGAGGCCGTGGAGGTATTTAGAAATGTGTTTTACTCTGGTGGGGATGGGTGCTCGTCTCCAACAGGGAACTGGACGCTACCAAACAAGTCTAGAAGCCTTTAACAGACTAGGCTAAGGCCCAGCCATACAGACTTCAAAGATTTGATCAGGTCAAAGGTCAGCCCCGTTAAGAGCTTCCCTCCCTTTCACACATGCTTAACCTGTGGGTTATAGGTACACAATACACCTATGGGTCAGCCACAATTTTTGTATCCACTCCATTTGTGGCATAATGTTATCTGTGTCAGTGCACGCTGGGAAAATCTGCGTCTGCATGCGAGTGACCAGATATAACGTAACATGTGGGACAGTGCATTCTGGGACTCCTTGCTGCAGAGCTGGCTGGCCAAAGGGCAAGCACAGTTAGGGGGTGTGGCTGAGAGTGAAATAAGTTGTGATCTGGTTATAGGAAGTTAACCAGAGGCTGCTAGCCAGAGTGGTGACTGCTGAATCCAACTCTTAGGTGCTGTTGTGGTTGAGCAGGGGAGTGGTCTGCACAAAGGATCAGTGCCCTGAGGGTTGTGGATGCAGACCACCACATCCCTTCCAGTGAGGCTGACATCTGATCTCTCTCCTTATGCAGGGCCCATGGGTCGTGTTGGATTTGGAGGCGGAGGTGGAGGTGGTAGTGGCAACAGTGGCTCCAGTGGAGGTAACCGAGGTGGCTTCCCCAGTGGAGGCGGTGGCCAGCAGCGTGCAGGAGACTGGAAGTGCCCTAACCCGTAAGTAGAGGCTCTGGCAAGCGGGGGAACCAAGCGTTAACTCTTGGGTTTACCTGACACTAATGCCTCTCCTCAAACGTTGCATCTTCCAGGGCCTGTGAGAACATGAATTTCTCGTGGCGTAACGAATGCAACCAGTGCAAGGCACCAAAGCCGGAAGGGCCCGGAGGACCACACATGGGTAATGTGCACTATTCTGTTTCTCCTGCCCACCAGTAGGGAGCAGGCCTTGTGGGTGGGGAAGGTGTGGTGTGTGCTGCAAACACTACTGCCTTGGAGGGATTTTTGGCACCAGTCTCACTCCTGGGCTTGTTTTTCCCTCCACAGGAGGAGGATTTGGGGAAGAGCGCCGCGGAGGCAGAGGCGGTTATGACCGTGGTGGCTTCCGAGGAGGCCGAGGTGGCGATCGGGGTGGCTTCCGAGGAGGCAGAGGTGGAGATCGGGGCGGTGGATATGGACCAGGAAAGATGGATAACAGGTAAAGCAGACTGGCACAGAGAGGGCAAGCTGCTTTCACCCCTCTCCTGGTTCTGCCATGATTCTGTTCAGCTGCAAGTGTGACTCGGGGTCTGGAAAAACCAGCCTTCTAGTGACAATTTCAGCCTAGTCAGTTGATCCAAGAGAAGGTATGGGGGGTGACTTGATCGTTCTTTACAAGTGGCAATTCAGTGGCTGGCACCTGAAGCCAGACAAATTCACACTGTTGTTTTTTCTTTAACTTACGAAAGTAACTAACCATCGGCACGACTTGCCAAGAGCGGTTGTGATGGATTCTCCGTCACTTGGGTCTTTAAATCAAGCCTGGTGCCTTTCTCGGATGTCTGCTGTGGCTCTGCCACACATCGGGCTGGATTCTGGCCTGTGTTGTACCGGATGGTCAGACTAGAGGATCATAATGGTCCCTTCTGACCTTAACATAGATGACTTGGACAAGTCACTTCCCTCTTGTAAAATGGGGATAATGCCACATGTAAAACAGTGATTGATTTGTTTCTGTTTATAAGGATCACTCAGCTGCTTGTGGGTGAAGCTTAAAATACTTCCCTTGTTCTGCCCTACACCTGTCTAACCCTTCTCTCTTTCTGTCTACAGGGGCGACCACAGACAAGACCGCCGCGAGAGACCCTATTAAGACTGTACAAATTCCCAGACCATGTGACTTACACTTTTTTATTTTGTATGTCAGACTTTGTGCTGCAGACTGTGTAAAGCTCGTTCCATTTGTGTAAAACTTTGTATTGTCCTCTCAATTCCTCCCCCTTCCCCCTCCTGTATCTGGAAGAATCCCCTACATTAAAAAAAAACCCCATTGTTTTAGTTGCCGTGTGTAGCTTTCTTTTGGGGCTAGGGCTTCAATAAAGGCAACTTCAGCTGATACCAGAAAGCTGGGGTCACTGTATTGGAATGCCCCAGTGCTAGCCATGGGTCTTTAATAGACATAAATACATTATGCTATGAACAGTATTAACATGTAAATGAGCAGATGTAAGTGGAGAGACATCTTGATCTGTGGTTTAAATGTAAAATTCTTGATGTGATTATCAAATGTGCATTAACATTTGAGTTCTCTTTATTACCTGAAGCACTAGCTTCCAGCATAAAAGTGTGTGCTTAATAGGGACATTGTCAAAGTACAAGTCCTCTGATCAGTATTTACACAGAAAATTTGCTTGCTGAGGTTTTTTTGGGGGGCAGGTGGGGGAAGAATGGATTAAAAACAACTTGTTTGGGGGGGTTTTGTGCTACCCCATGGAAAGAGTAGCTGCAGAATTAAAAGCTGTATTCTATAAATATCTAATAAATAACGTGTATTTCTTCATGCAAACTACAGGGACATTGGTCTTCACACAAACTTGAATGTGTTAAACACAGGTATGTAGAAGTGCCACCTCATGCAACAAATGTCTATTTTGTTCATGCATAAGCAGTAGAACTAGTAAATTCCAATAGATACTCAAATTATGCGCACACCTATTGCAGATGACTAGAGAGTTGTGCAGGTGAAACTGACCAAAGTTGTCAGTTTGCAAAATTTTATCCCTTGGCCTAGGGTACAAGAGAACTTTTTTCCCCTTGTTAGTAGGGTGAAGTTGGAACAATAGCTTGCTATAGTGATGACCCATACAACTTGGTGAATAAATAGCATCTGTTTTTCTAGAATCAGAATTCATAAGTGAAACCCACATGAGGAAGGACAGGACCAGCCCTTAACATTTATCCAGGGTATTGTTTGTACAGTCAGACAGCATTGTTGTCCACCTGCACAAGATGGGCCTGGGTAAAAGGTGGACACACATGTCTGGGCCTGGAACTCTTCTCTCTGGAAGTGCTGTTGTAGAACATTTCATGGGAGCAAATTGTCTGGGTCAATCTCTTATGGTTGGAGTGGCAGTGTGTATGAATGTAATAAACTTTAACTTTGAAACATGCTGAATAAAAAACAACCCCAGGTTATAAATGTGTATCACTGTTCAAATGTTTCTTGATTTAACAAAAGCTTTGTGGCTTTGTGAGCAAGGTGGTAGTTCCTTGTGCTCAGCCATAAGAAACAGCAAAATGGAAGGTGTCGGATGTAGTGAGTAGTTGCATGATTTAAAAATCCAGGTTTGAGGTGTGAAACAACTGCAAAGGGCAAGTAGTGGTGTGAAGGAAAAGCCTTACCTTGTGAATGTGTAAAGTTTCAACAGCCTTTAAGGGTTCTGAAGTAAGAAGACAGTGAAACTTGAGACAGGAGGTCTCTCTAAACTTCATTATGCAAACCGCCACCTCTGTGGAACCCACAGCAGCTGTTCTCACAAAATCAAGAACAGGATCGATTGCTTTGCGAGTCTGGTCCTTTTGCAAAAGCTTTTCAAACCTCCCCAGTGCTGCTGGCTGAACTGGTACAGGGTGAAAGTAGCCCTTGATTGATAGTGGAATCCAGTTTGAAAAACATGTCAAGTACAATCAGAGTTGAAGTATGGGCTAGAGTCCCAGGCAGCAACACTTCCAAACCAGCAGCCAGTCTTCCACTTTGTCTTCCCACCCACTTAAAACAAACGATTGTGAAGCTAAGTTGCTCTTGTTGAAATACTTTAAGGGGGGGTTGAGAAATGCTAGTGTGTGTGTGAGCAGAGCATACTGCAATACACCAGGTGTGGCTGTTATCTGCCCTAAAGCACTTGGATAGAGGATCAACAATGGTCTCTTTCCAGACTGGTGCCATTTTGTAGCGAGGCATGCTTGAGTCAGGGCTACATGGCCATGCCTTTGGGCAGCCTGCACTGGAGTTGCCTAAACTGCTTAGGTGAGGCTCACATCAACGATGCCTGTCATCTGCCAGGCATCTGCCGCGAGTTGAAACCTACAGAGGACTGGAAGGTGGGGTTAAAGCTCCTAGGAATGGAGGCAATACTCAGACCTTCCTCTGGGCTCAGATGATCAGACTCGGGACCAAATATCTTGATGTCAGGGTGGGGTGTTCCTCCCACTGTATAGGAGGCCTTGTGCCATTCCTGGTGCAGAGAAAGACTACAGCCTAGGTGGGAAAGCTCCCCAACTTTGGAAGTTAGACGGGGTACTAGAGCTGTGTGTGACCTATATTAGGACACTCTTCTGCCTTGGCGTTGCAGGCTGGCACACTTGACTGCACCCCATATGCAGGCACTGTTGAGTCTGGTTCCCCAATGAGCTGTCTGCGCTGGAGGGACAGCATGGCACCAGTACTGTCCATTCTGAAGATATTTGCTGTGGCCAGGGACCCGCTGGCAGTACAAGAGTCAGCAGTGCCAGTGGACAGGAGAGATGTAGACCCCAGCTGCCATCTGGTTCTGGCCCCAAGGTACCAGCTAGAGGGAAACCATCCTTGTTGGTCCTCCATTTGAGGTGCTCTTACTCAGTGGCCTCCAAGCCATTGAGTAAGAGCCTGAGCTGGACTCTGGAAATGAGTCTAGTGCTGATCCTTAGGATGCGTGGCTGTGGGATCCCATGGGTGCAGAAGGAAAGGAGGCTGGTGCAGGCCACCTCCTCCCTGGATGGGGCAGTGACTGGGCCGTACATGTTGCCTCCTTAAGACAACTGTAAGGTCCATCAGGAGCTACTGAAGGCAGACCTCAAACTTGGGCTTGCAGTCAGAGGTAGTGGAAGAATCCTCCCACAGCCTGGTCACAGTGGGCCCATCGAAAGTGGATCAATGAGGCTATTGTGGATCCAGTGAAAGCCCTGGGGGGGAAACCCCCGCTTCCCCCCACACATCAAAAAGAGCTGAGAGGAAGCACTGTGTGCCAGCCCAGGCTTATGTGTTCCTACAGTCTCGTACCTCCCCATCCCCTGAGTCCCTAATGGTCTCTGCAGCCAGTGAATGGGGGAGGGGCAGGCCCTACAAGAGGGGACTCCTAAAGCAAAGGACCCCAAGGAGCTTGACCTTTTCAAGAGAGGTTTATTCTACGAGGGGGACTACAGCTGAGGCTCGCCAACCCGCAGGTGTTGCTAAGCAGATAGGACTTCAACAGTGGGACTCCATGTGGAAGTTCAGAGATCGGCTTCCCCAGGAGTCCCGGCGGGAGTTCTCGCCGGTGAAGAAGGGGAAGACCCTAGCTAGGACTCTCCTTGCAGGCAGCCCTAGATGCGGCGGACTCTGCTGTCAGGTCCATGGCTTCCAAAGGGGCTGTGCATAGGAGCTTGTTGCTGGACCTGCACCGGGAGCCTGTAGTCATGGGTCTCCTGCTGCTGAAAGTGCCTCATGACGCAAGAAAGGAACCTCAGGTAAGTGTCAATTCATGAGGGATGCTCCCTCCCCCTGTGAAGGAGCAGGGCCCAATCTTTTGACTAATTCATTTCACTCGTGCTAGAAGAGGTTGGGGTCTAGGGCTCCTATCTGCTTTTCCTTCCTCTCCAGAGTTAGTCAATAAGGGCATGGGGAGCAGTTTGTTTACGTACGCAGAGCTGTCCCTGGAGCCCTCCTGGTGAGTTTGTGCATCACCAACGCCAGGAGCCAAGCGACGTACTAGGTTTGGCAGCAATGTACTGACATGGCCTGAGTTGACATATTTGTAGTATAGAGGTGGCCTAAATCTCTGACTGCCAGAACCTAGGGCTGGACAACAGGGGCTGGATCACTTGATGATCACCTGCTCTGTTCATTCCCTCTGGGGCACCTGGCATTGGCCGCGGTCAGTAGACAAGATATTAGGCTAGATGGACCATTACTCTGGCCAATGACCCAGTATGGCCATTCTTATGGATGATGGTTGCAAATAGGCTGTTTCATGAGTGGAGGAGGGTGCATGAAGGGACTGGAGAGGGAAGAGCTTCTGAAGTGGCAAAGGCTGTATGAATTGGGAGCCCAGGACTGGGTAGCATCGGGGGCTGGGATTGAGGGGCACTGGCAGATTTTGCGGGGGAAGGGGTTAGCCGAGGGCCGGGATAGTAGGCTAAGGCCCTGTTCCACCCCACTCTCCACTGAGGGCTGGAGATTGAACCCAGGAGTCCTGACTGACAGCCACCTCCCACATCAGTTTTGACATTTACTCCTGAGCTGCTTTCATCGTCGCTCTCACCCCCACCAAGGCCTTGTTTTTTTCTCCCATCCCCTGCTGATGGGAGGCTTTGGCCTGCCAGGATGGAGGAGCCTGGCTCCAGGCAGACATCAATAGCGCCAGCTGCTTCTAGCCAGCCGGAGGAGTGGCTCAGGGAGTTAGGTGCATTTCATGAACTGGAACTAAGGCACCGGAGCATGCGGAAAACTTGAATCCCTCTGCTGAACTGCCAGGTGGGGTGTTACCCGTCTCTGAGTGCCCGTTGATCATCCCTGCCCCGTTACCACCATTCTTCCCTGCCTTAACTTCCCCTTATCCCTCATGACAATGCTGACATTTAAATCACCATCATTAGGTTTCAGAGTTAATATTATTTATATAAATGGGACAATTTGCTTCCTCTCACTCATGGCTTCACATTTCTGCACAGGCTGCTCCAATGCACCTGGAACACTCCTCTTCACCTCTCTCCACACACACACACACACACACACACACACACACACACACTGCCTGCCTACCCTGTCCCTGAACCTGCTGCCTCCAAGCTGAAGCCCTGGCTAGTTTCAGGCTGTGTCAGTTGTGAGCAGAGGCCTTGGAGTTGGATTTTATTTTAGGAAGCACCACCTGATGCCTTATTCTCTGCCCTTACGTACAAGGAGTAGAGCTATTGCTGTCAGAGTAAATTGTTATTCAGCTTGAAACGTGAAAGCCTGTCGTTAGGCTTCAGAGTGAACAATGCCATGCAGGTGAGTAGGGGTGTTTCACACCTGGTAGAGTAATTGGCTCAGGCTCTCTGCAGACTCAGGCAGCCACTGCTATAATGGTTACTCTTACCATTTGGGGATGGGAGGCATAATTTTATAACAAAGGAAAGGTGAGATTCTGGATCATGATTCTGCAGGGCTGTGACTCCTCCCCCTCCCCGCCCCCCACAAACACACAAGGGCACCCGCTTATAGGACAAATGAAGAAGGCCAGCAACATGCTTTGTGACCAATATATTCAAAGGCCAGCAGGGAGCAGCATGACAGAAAAGGTGGAGGGGAAGGTGCTGTGTGCTTCTGGGCTGTCTCATACTTGTACACTAAGGCCAGCAGGGACCATCATGATCTAGTCTATTTTGCAGCACACTGCAGGCCAAAGAACCTTACCCCCCAACCCGCTTTAATAGACCCCTAACCTCCGGCTGAGTCTCTGAAGTCCTCAAATCGTGGGTTAAAGGCTTCAAGTTACAAAGAATTTGCCATTTACACTAGTTTAAAACTGCAGAGGAAGGTGAAACCCCCCTGAGTCTCTACCCATCTGACCTGGGGGAAATGAATTTTTTTTAACGCGTGCCTTGATGGCTCAAGGGAATGGGACCTGGGGCCTTTCACCTCTAGGGGGCACCGGCTCCAATCCAGATTCCTGACAGGCTGGCTCAGGGGGGTGGGGAAGGGTCACGGGGCCTTGCCCATCCAAACTGCTAATTCTAAGGTGACTCCCTATTGTAAACGTGCTTCCATCTGAAGTGTGCTCAGCCCGGGTGAGTCGTCCCCATGTGACGCGGCTGGTCCCTGGCTGCCTCACCCCAGAGGCAACTGCATTTCTGGTCCCTTAAGCCACCCACCTCCTTAACCCTTCAATTACTGGCAGCGAGGATGCTCTGCCCTGGGGTCATCACAAGCTTCCCGCTGTTGGGGACTCCACGCCCGAGGACTCACCTGGACATAGCCTGGCTGTTTATGTAGCCGCGTGATGTAGGCAGATACTTGTTCGCCACCCGCACGTCAACCCTGGCAGCTGGGACACCAGCTCTTCCCTCAGCTGTCCCCTGATGACTAAGGGCCAAGTCACGGGGATGTGATGCAGGGCTGGAGGCTGGGGATGGATGGGACAGGAGGCCAGGGAGCTGGGGCAGAGAGATGGCAGCTTGCCCAGCCCAGCAGCTTGCCCAGCCCCACAGGGTGCCTCGCCTGGTGAGCCGTGCCCGTGTGGTGGTGTGGTGCAGCCGTTATCCAGCTGTCCCTCCCCAGAGGCAGCTGCATCGCTACACAGGGCGAGCCATCTCCATACGGCGGTCTCTGCCACAACACCCTGGCAGCAAAGGGGCAGTTCCCCGGCTATAGGCTGCCCCTGGGGTGGGGGCGGGAGTCAATACATTGGCTTGGTGTGGGTCTCTGGGGGAGGCAGTCCTGGTGCTGCCCCCCCCCAGCTGGTTATGGTGGGAGGGGTGGGTGCCATTGGTCATGGAGAGAGTGTCACTGGGACATTGCTACCCTGCTGGGGTGGGTGTCAGTTCCCAGCAGGGCTGACTTAGGGCAGCTGCTCCTTTTGGGGTGGGGGTGGGGGGGAGTATATCTGCCCCCGCTGCCCACCAGTGGTTGTGGGAAGGGTTCACTGTCCCCTGCTGCACTGGCTGGGCATGTTTGTGTTTATATTCACCAGTGCCCCCTACCTGGCTGTAACGTCCACCCCATGCCAGCGCCGTATCTGTTTCTTTCTCTTCCCTGGCTTTCCTGGCTAGCTGCCCTGAGGCCAATAAATTAATTAAACTATAAAGAATAATAAAAAATTGAATGACCCAAGAAGATAGGGCTTTGCCCGGATACCAGTGATAAGAGGTAGGAGGGAGATTAGAAAATGTGCTGAAGAGGAAGTAAACCCAGGAGTCCTGGTTCCCAGCCTCCCCGGCTCTAATCCACTCAATCCCACTCCCCTTCTAGGGCCAGGGCTAGAACCCAGGAGTTCTGTACCTCCAGCCCCCCTTCCCGAAACCCCAGCTCTGCTCCTTTAACCCACTAGATCCCGCTCCCCTCCCTGAGCTGGGGCTAACCTGACTCCCAGCCCACCCTGATCCACCCCGCTAGACCTCACTCCCTTCCTAAGGCTGGGGATAGAACCCAGGCGTCCTGACTCCACTCTGCCCTGGCCATGCGAGTTTGTCCAGGGGTGTCTTCTTCAGCCCTCCCAATCCCAAATCCACGGTCAGTTTTTCAAGGCACCGAAACTCAGAGAGGCCGGGATCTGGGGCCCTGTGTATGCTCAGCTATTGTGTGTCACCTGTCGGTGAGAAGTACAGCAGGAACCGGTGTGCACTCATTCCCTGGCAACTATTCACCTCCCCCCCTTAGATAATGTCATTCTTCACAGATCACTGCTGATAAAAGCCATTGAACGCATTCCTGCCTCACTTATCAAGGGCAGCTAAACCGGCTCCAACAACAAGGCTAGCAGGGAGCTAGTTACCTATTCACCTGCTCCAGACTTCATTCTTGGGAGGCAGATAAAGACCCAGAGACTTCAACCTCTGGACAGCGGCCAGTAAGGCCCCAGAGTGGGGGAAGACGTTAGCTGCTGGCTTTGCAGGGTGGGGAATGGGACATGGGGCCTTTCCCCTCCAGGAGGCACTGGCACTAATCCAGTCCTAGGCTGGAGGGACTGGCTGGCTTAGAGAGACAGGGAATGGGAGATGGGGCGTTTGCCCGCTTGGGAGCAGCGGCTCTGATCCAGGCCCAGGGTGGAGGGCTTGGCTTGCGTAGGGGTAATTTGTTCCCAGAGGTTTCATCATATGACAGAATCGTTAATGAACGATTAACCCTGGATTGCTGGAGACGCCAGGACGATCTTGGCAACGCTGCCGGGGTTGGTTGTTGGGTGGGGGAAGGATACGAGGCCTTGTCGCCCCCTCACCAGCCTCCCCGTGTTCCTGAAAGTGAAAAGCTCCTACCTAGTTCCCAGGCACACACCCTGAGTCCAATGAGCGGAGCTGAAAGGTGTTCAGCTCAGGTGAAGAGGATTTGAACAGCTCTTGGCTCTCCCTCAGAGCCTCTTACCATGCTGTGCTTTTGCCTCCTGGGCTTTCAAATTGGGTGGGTGCCCTGGAAAACCACAAGCACGCTCCCCACGCCCTTCCTGGCCTAGGATAAACCCACCCAGCTCCTCACACGAGCAGACTGGTTTGGGCTAGAGGAGAAATGCCTCCGCAATGGGGATGCCCCTCGCTCAAGGGTTGCCAGCAAAGCTGCAGTTGCCAGAGTGAGTGGGTGCAATACCTACTGCCAAACTCTAGGGGGAGCCAGGAGAAGGCACCCCGCAGCACAGCGCCCCCTAGCGCCACAAGAGAGCGTTCGGGGCCAGCCCTGACCTCATGTGAAGGTCGTTCACACGCTCCAGTCCGGAGGAAGAGGGATGTGGGGGAGGGGCTGATGGATTCCCCTCCCCATGGATCAGGGCTTTCATCCCCAGGACAGGTGTGAAAATAGCCACCCCACCCCCTGCTGAGCCCAATTAGCACCTTCCCTCCCTATCGGCCCATAGGAAGGGGCCATGGGAAGGGACCCGCACACATCACATACACACCGACACCAGCAGCCCCTCCCCCATCCCCCACAGCATTCACACACGCACACATCCCATTCATAGATACACACATCCCATTCATATATACACACTGCATTCACACACACACACACACACACACACACAC
>ML677478.1:1129744-1140496 GCA_007922305.1 Dermatemys mawii | reverse complement strand
GGCCTCTCTCCGGGATCGCGGCTCACGCCAGCCCCCGGGCCTCTCTCTGGGATCGCGGCTCACGCCAGCCCCCGGGCCTCACTCTGGCACCCAGGGTCACACCGACCCCTGAGCCTCACTCTGGAATCATGGCTCACGCCAGCCCCTGAGCTCCACTCTGGCACCTGGGGTCACGCCGACCCCTCCGGCCTTGCTCTGACCCCCAGGGCCCCACTCTGGGAGAGTCAGGGCCCTCGCAGTTGGCATCTCCCTGACCCCTGTTTCTAAGCCTGGTTCTGTCACCATGACACCTCCTAGGGCAGCCTAACAAGCTCCCAATCTCCCTCTTCCCACCCTGATTTTTCCAGGGCGACTCCGGGGGACCCCTCTCCTGCCAAGCGGGTGGTGTCTGGCTACTGGCCGGAGTGGTGAGCTGGGGGGATTCCTGTGGGGCCGCCAACCGGCCCGGCGTCTATACCCGCGTCTCAGCCCATGCCGCCTGGATCAAGGAGACGGTCCCAGAGGTGGAGCTGAGTGACGTGAGCGTGGATGTGGAGCCGGTCTCCGAGGAGGGGCTGTGCTCCGGGGCAGCGGCTCATCTCCTGCTCCCCTGGCTGCTGGGCTGGGCCTTTTTAAGCCTGGTGCGGGCAGGGTAGCCCCACCCTCGCCAGCTCCCAAGAGCAGAGATGTTAGGGGGAGAGGGGATCTTGGGGGCCCGGGATCCACCATTGTGATCGTAGCCACTCGGTGGCGGATATCCCAGTAGATTTTGCCCCCTACTTCCCCTCCCCACAAGGCTATTTTCAGGGTACCTGCCCAGGCAGCCCTTTGACTGTGGTTGTCCCCAAAGGATTCTGGGAGGAGGTAGATTGGCCCCCGAAGAGGGGCGCTCTGGGAAACGTTCCCCTCGTCCTTACACCCACGTCACGCAGAAACAGCGGGGTTTCAGTCCAGGCATGAGTCAAGCCAATGGGCTCTAATGTGACAAGTCTGGCAGGAAGGTCTTGGCTCCTTGGCGTCAGTCGAACCCCCAAGGCTGGGCCGGGCGGCACCAGCAGAGCTGGTTTTTCCACCCGGGGAGAGTCATGGAGTGAAGGGAGGTTCAAAAGAGATCGGAGTTCATCACGCGTGCCCAGCTGTGAGCTAGGGACGGTTAACACATGGGACTGCCTGCCTGTCTTATCTGGGACGTAAGGCCAGACCTCCTAATTGTTCTAAGTATGGGGCGGTGGGGGGTATGGAAGGGCTGTTTGACTCCAGAGGAAGGGTTTAATAAAGAGGGTGTTTGTCCTGTATTATGAGAAAGGCTCTGGGGTTTTTTTGTTTTGTTTTTTTAATTTGTGCTGTTCTAACCACTAAACCCCAGTCTCCTCCCACAGCTGGGCTAGAACCCAGGAATCCAAGCTCCCAGCCCCATGCCCTTCCCAGAGCCGGGGCTAGAACCCCAACATCCAGCCCTGGAATCCAAAGTGAACAGACTGCTGGAAATAATTGAAGGGATAGATAATAGGACAGAAAATATCATGTTGCCTCTATACAAATCCATGGTACACCCACATCTGGAATACTGCATGCAGATGTGGTCACCCCATCTTAAAAATATATATTGGAATTGGAAAAGGTTGAGAAAATGATTAGGGGTATGGAACGGCTTCCATATGAGGAGAGATTAGTAAGACTGGAAAAGAGATGACTAAGGGGAGATATGATTGAGGTCTATAAAATCATGACTGGCATAAAGTACATAAGGGTGTGTTGTTTACTACTTCTTACAACACAAGAACTAGGGGTCACCAAATGAAATTAACAGGCAGCAGGTTTAAAACAAATAAAAGGAAGTATTTCTTCACACAATGCACGGTCAACCTGTGGAACTCCTTGCCTGAGGATGTTGTGAAGGCCAAGACTATAACTGGGTTCAAAAAAGAACTAGTTAAATTCATGGAGGATCGGTCCATTAATGGCTATTATCCAGGATGGACTAGGATGGAGTCTCTAGCCCTGGGGTCTCAAACAAATGGCCCAGAGGGTTATTGCTTGTGGCCCGCCAAGCTCCCCACACCCTCCCTCCCTCCCCTGGGAGTTATTTTCTGCAGCCTGCCAAGCTCCTGTCCCCCCTCGATCCTCCTAGTGCTGCAGTGTACCCGTTCCTCTGCCTACCTCTAGCTCTTGAGCGCCGCTTAGCACTTTCCAGGAGAGAGTGGGATGGAGCGGAGAGCCACACACTCAGGAAAGGGGTGGGAAGAGGCGGGACGGGGCGGAACCTCATGGAAGAGGGGGGCCGGGGCAGCAGCGGGGGGGATGTCAGTGATACGGTCCTCAGGCCAATGTACTAGTCCTCATGTGGCCCTCCTGGTGATTCGAGTGTGAGATCCCTGCTCTAGCCTGTTTGCCAGAAGCTGGGAATGGGCGACAGGGAAGGATCACTTGGTGATTATCTGTTCTGCTCATTCCCTTTGGGGCACCTGGCATTGACCACTGTCTGAAGACAGGACACTGGGCTAGATGGACCTTCAGTCAGACCCAGTCTGGCCGATCTTATGTTCTCCCAGAGGTGGGGGCTAGAACCCAGATGTCCTGACACCCCCAACTCAGTGATAAGGACCCTGCCCACAAAGTAAAGTCTGGGCCACTCCTGGCTAATGCGTGTTTGCTAGCCACAAGGCTGGGTGTCAGGAACAGTTAATCCAGGGCTGGGCAGTGCTAATACACCCGGGGAATCCGGGTTGGAGCCGGGCCAAGGAACCTGCTGGCAGGGTTAAGGAGAGGCGCCTCTGAGGCACCTGTGCTGAGCTGGCTGGGGGCGGGAGGTCTGAACTCCTTGGGGAGTGGCTGAATACAGCCCAGAATGCATTTCTGTGCTGTGTCCCTCACTGCCCGGATCCCTACCCCGGTCTGCGTGCCCCACTGCTAGGATCCCTCCCTGTTCCCCTCTCCCCTGAGCTTGTTCCCCCTACACTGCGCACCTGCCCGGATCCCCTTCCCCAGCCCCATGCCCTGTGTCTGTGTCTCCCCCCTGCGCAATCCTGCTAAACTGTGCACCATACCCCGTGTACATGACACTCCCAAGCAGGCCTCCGCACACATACAGGTTATTCAGACTCTTCCTTTTTATGTATGAAAAATACACTCTGAAAGCAAAAAAAATACACCCGTAGGCAGCGAGCAGGAGCGCAGGGGAGCTGTGGGGACTGGCTTGGGGGGGCTGTCGGCGGCAGCCGTTCCCCCACGCTCGTCCCCCCTGGCAGCAATGCTTACTTGCATCTCCAGCTGGGGGCGCCAGCCTAGGGAGTGGAGGAGTGGGAGATCGGTGGGGAGGGAAGAGGCCAGCTCGCAGCACGGAGACTGTATCCTCTGCGTATCCCTGGGCAGGGAGCCCCAGCCCTTCAGCCCTGGGAGAGACCCACACATCCGTCCCATGCAGCGCTTGGCTTTGTGGGGGTTCAAGAACTGAACTGAGACCAGTTCTGAATTGAGCCCCTGGTTTTCTCCCAGTCCACTGCGGGGAGCCCAGGGGGTCTGGAATGGGAGATCAGGGAGGGATCCCAGGAGTGGAAGAGGTGGGACAAGGGAACTGGGACCAGGATGCCAGTAGCAGGAGGGGCCGGTGGCATGGGGAGCACTGGATGGTGAGGGGAATCCTAAGGAGTGCAGGCCGGAGGGGGTGGGGGAACCCCAGCAGCAGGGGGGCAGCTGGGGCATGAAAGGTTCTGGAGGGGACCCAGCTAAGCTCCTAGTGGGGAGATGCCCCCATCACGGAGATTAGCAGAAGGGGCAGCGTCCTGGCCAGAACGGGCTCTGCCCGCAGCAGCTGGGGTATGTGGGTGGCCTGCGTGTGCACCTGGGGGTGGTAAGTCACTCTGGGCCCCCCGCCCCAGGACCCCAGCTCCGGGCTGGAGGTGCACAGCACCAGAGTTGACTGTACGTAAGGGAATCCCACGCTGCCCTTGCCCTGTCCACTTCCTGGCGGGGTTGTCCCAGTACCTTCCCCCAGGGCTGCTTCCCTCTACTGCAAGACCAGGGGATTAACTGCACAGGGCGTGTTTGCCCAGCACTGACACCCGGTGCCACGCTGTCCTGTTAACCCATTAACCCGGGCATTTCTTCCCCCATCCCCTGCCAGCTGTGGAACTCCTCCCCCACACTCAGCTGCTGCTGCCCCCCACAGCCTCTGAAGCAGCCCACACCCCGCCACCACAAATTAACCAGTCCACCAAGGTGATATTGACCGGGGTGCAGCGTGCAACTGACAGGCGGGACAGCAGCCACGAACCCCTTTTCTCGTGCCCTTGGGGAGGGCAAAGCGCAGCCAGGGGTCTACTCCGCCATGCAACGCTCCAGGGGAATGGAGACGCGAGAGGACAGGACGCCAGCCCCGCCGAATCAGCGCTGGCCTAAAGAACGACGCCCAGCCCTCCCGGCTGGTAGTTTGCTCCGGTGCTCTGTGGTCAGGCGGGGTGCAGCCCAGATCCTCGCGCCACTGAGGGGTCCTTTGGACTTCTGTATCCCATCGTCCTTTCACTTCTTGGAGATCTTGGCCTGCTTGTGTTTGGGGGGCGCCCACTTGAGACAGATGGAATCCACTGAGGAGGGAAAAAGGGGAGGGGGTGAATTGGACAGAACCTCCGAACAGCCCCACCCTCCATTGCTCAGGATCACCCAATCGGATCATCATCCGACCTCCACTCTAGCACCGGCCAGAAACTCTCAGCCCGTTACCCATGTCAAACCTAGCGACTAAAGCACCTGCAAGAAAAGCCCCCATTAAGGGGCAGACATTTCACCACTGTCCCGGGGAGTTTATGGAGCGATGGCATGACACTGCCTGCATGTAGTCCATCTGCGACTGCAAACAACAAATCTCCCCAACAGCGGGTGACGGGACATGACATGGGGAGGTCTCTGAGTTACTATGGAGAATTCTTACCGAGGGGTCTGATCAGTGGGTCTCACCTCCATGCTCAGGATCTAACAGATCATCACAGACTATCAGGGTTGGAAGAGAGCTCAGGAGGTATCTAGTCCAACCCCCTGCTTAAAGCAGGACCAACCCCACCTAAGTCATCCCAGCCAGGGCTTTGTCAAGCCTGACCATAAAAACCTCTAAGGAAGGAGATTCCACCACCTCCCTAGGGAACCCATAGTTGGGGTCGGAAAGGAATTTCCCCCCAGGTCAGACTGGCAGAGATGTGGGGGTTTTCGCCTTCCTCTGCAGCATGGGGCCCGGGTCACTTGCTGGTTTAAACTAGTGTCAGTGGTGGATCTTCTGTCCCTTGAAGTCTTTACACCCCCATTTGAAAACATCAGTTACTCAACCGGAGGTTAGGGGGCTATTCCAGGAGTGGGTGGTTGAGGTCCTGTGGCCTGTGATGTGCCGGAGGTCAGACTAGATCAGGACGGTCCCTTCTGACCTTAAAGTCTGTAAGTTTGCTCCAAGGGCTCACAGCCGCTCTGTTAAAAACAGGTTCCTTATTTCTAATTGGAATGTGTCTGGTTTTAACTCGCAGCCCTTGGTGGTTCTTCTGCCTTTCTCCACTAGATTAATGAGCCCTGATGCACCCGGCATTTTCTCTCCCCCAGGTGATACTTTTACACCAGGATCAAGTCCCCGCTCAGTCTTCTTTCGATAAGCGAAACAGATCACGCTCCTTCTGTCTCTCACTTTCTCCAGCCCTCTGAACACTTTTTGGCTCTTTAAAGGCTGCTACAGGGAAGTGCCGGACTCTCATTAAGGCTGTGGTAGAGACGCACTTTGAGCTGAGGTTTATTCTGGTGATTTTATCACGAACCCCCCAAATATTCTCTATTTAAATTCTCAGCCAGTTACTGCAGGGGACCAGACGGCACCCGGGGGAAAGCAGTCAGTGCTGGAATACAGAGGAAACGCGCACCCAGAGCTGAGCTCTGGAGCAAGGCAGCTGGGTAACAGCAACACTGCAGGGGCATGGTTCTCCTGGCACCAAAATGCAGCCATCTCTGGCTTGGCAGCTGTTTAACAGCCACTCAGCAACACTTCAATGACATCGGAGGATTCCAGGATAATCAGTGTCTCCCATCAAGTTTCCAAGCAAAATTCATCCTCCTCTTCCTCCTTCAATCCCAGAGGGAGCCGTGCAGCGTTGCTGTTAGCCAGCCCGTGCCACCCCAGAGCGGTCGCATTTCAGTGACGGGGGCACGATCTGTGCATTTGCAGCTGGCGAAGAGCTCGGCGCTTTCCCCGGGCGAGAGGGAAGCGGGCGGCTGGCTCGCTGAGAGTGCCGCTTTCCCAGCCTCTGGTTACATAACCCGACGTGCCCGTCACCTGCCCTTGGGAAAACAATGTCCTGCTTCAGAGAAACCAGAAACCTGACCGCAGCCCAGGAATGTGTACACCCCGGCCTCTAACAGGGCTGCCTTGTGTCTCGGCTTCACGTGGCTCTTTGGGCCTACGCACGCAGCGCAGAAACATGCCAGGAACCTCAACCGCCTTTCCAAACGGGGCAACATTCCCTCCCCCATTCCCAGTGTCCCATTCCCCACCCCCAAAAGCCAAGCAGTCCCCCTGAGCTTGGGGCCGCAGCACAGCGGATGCCCCCGCGGTGGGGGAAGGCTCCATGTCCCACTCCCCAGCCAGTCCTCCCCCCTCGGGCGGGATCAGCGCCCCCTAGAGGGGAGAGGCCCCGTGTCCCATTCCCCGCCCAGTACCTGTGATGGGAGGCTTCTTGTACTGGGCGCTCTTCAGATGCTCCTCCACCAGCTTGGGCGTGACGCAGATGACGTGCTGCCCCTTCCAGTACTTCACCATGTTGAGGGACTGCAGGGTGCTGATGATGTCGTTCTGAGTGATGCTGGTCATCTGGCTGCAGGAGGAAGGGGGCCAGAGGCGTTGGCAGCAGCCACAGGCCTGCACCAGGGTGGGGCTGAGTGCTAAATGGGGGGGGATGGGATGGGAGATCACAGCGGCGGGTATGGGGCTCACTCAGGGGTACGAGCTCCTGGCAGGCAGAGCTGGCCCCAGTGCAGCACTAGGGGGCGCTGTAGAGAGTGGAGCAGGGGGCGCTCTCCCCTCAAAGTCAGGGCTGGCACTAAAGGGCTCGGAGGGGGGAATGCTCTCCGATCCGAGTCCCTGGCACAGTCTGCCTCCCCCAGCCCCGCTCACCTGAGGTCTTTAATGGACAGGGTCCCTCGGAAGTCCCGCAGGATCTCCAGCAGCACCCAGGACCAGTAGCTCCGGTAGCTCAGTTTGCCCAGGTCCGAGAGGGGCTTCTCTGGGGAGCCCACAGTGCTCTCCAGCTTAGACAGCTCGTAGCCTGTGGGCACGGAGAAGGGGGTGGGGAGATATCAGAGCCCCCGGCCGTGGCGTGCGGGGACCCTACGCCATTCCCCTCCAAGAACTGTGTGTGCAACGAGGTCTGGGGGAGAGGGGTGTCTCAGGACAGAGACTACCCCCACCCTGTGCTGCTGGGATCTCCTGTAGGGGCAGCAGGGAGTTCACTGCCCAAGAGGGAAGCCAGTGACTCCCATCCGAGAACGTACCACCTCATTGCACATGTGGCCGGCAGCACAACAAAGGCAGACACCAGGCTACTCACTGAAAGCGATGAGAAACTTGCCATACCCCCGTCTTTGGTAGGGGGGCAAGGTGAGGATACAGGCCACGTTGTTCCCGTCTGGAGACTCCTTCTCCTGAGCACAAAGAACGCAGAGACACAGGGTCACCGCAGAGCCACAGCGGACCGAGGGGAAGGACAGGGCAGCGGACCGAGGGGGAGGACAGGGCAGTGGACCGAGGGGGAGAGAGGCTGGGCACAGACTGGCACCGGAGGGAGAGACCAGTGTTCCACCTCTGGGCTCATTGACGACTCACATCTGTCCAATATCACTGCGGAACGGGGGAACACTGGTGCAAACTGACAAAAGTTTGTTCCGATTTCCAGTCCGCTGTTCTAAGTGCCCGACTCCCACCCCAGAACTGGTGATGGGACCCAGGAGTCCTGGCTCCCAGGCCCCCCCCGCCCCTAACCACTAGACATCACTCCCGTCCCTGAGCCGGGGAAAGAAACCAGGAAGAACCCAGCTCCCAGACCTCAGATTGCCGGCCTCTCAGCGTGGGTTCCAGGCCGTTACCTTGGAGAAGTAGCCAACGATGTGGGCGCCCTGCCTGTCGACCTCGGTGAGGATGTAGAAGACAAACGGCTCAACATCAAAGTAGAGGGTCTTGTGGTCTAGGAAGAGCTTGGCCAGGAGACACAGGTTCTGACAGTAAATCTGAGCAAGGGTGGGAAAAGCCGCTATCAGACAGCACAGGATTCGCCCAGCCTGGGGCACTACGGACAAGCAGCGAGCCACAGGGAAGGAACGGGAGCCCAGAACGGCGGAGTCCTGGGGAACAGATCACTGGGGACGATCCTGTCCTGAGTGGGGATGGGCTAGGTGGACCCTGATGGAGTGACTTCATCTCTGCTGGGGAACAGAATGTCAGAGGGGATCCTGCCCCTGGTGGGGACAGGCTGGACAAGGAGTTCTGATCTTCTATAGCCCTGCGGAGACATGCAGGACTCCTCAGAGGTGGACAAAGGCACCGTGGTAGCAGGGAATTCCCCAGTGGCCACACACGGGATGGCCAGCCGCACCGCCTCACCTTGTGATCCTTGCCATCCACTTCATAGACAGAGATGTTGTTCTTCCTGTAGATCTCCTTCCCTGGGGGCTGCCTCCACTGGCACTGGCCCTGAGATGGAGAAACTCTCAGACACTGGCCAAGCCAATATAGTGCCCCTCAATCCCAACACGCAGCCCCCTGCCTGGCTAAGTTCCCCCACCCAAAGCTCTGCCAGGCTCCCTCAATCCCAACCCCTCTACTCTCCCAGCCCCCACTCCTAACAGATATGCCATTACCCCTCAATCCCCACCCACAGCCCTGGGCTCCCCACCTCCACAGCTCCGACAATACCGGGACTCGGTCCTTACTTACGAGGTGGTACCTGTAGCTCTTCTCAAACTTCATGTATTTCAGGCAGTACTCGCAGATCCACAGTTTGGGCTGCTTCCCATAATCCTCCGGGAAGGGCGAGAAATACCAGGCGTCGATCTCATAGTGGCCGATGTGGATCTTATCTACGTATTTCACCTTGGTGATCTGGGATTGGGGAGCGGGAGGGAGGACACTCTAAGTTAGCGATCGGAGCAAGGAGGCAGAGTCCCACCCATTGAGATGCCAAGCCACGTCCACGTCCCGGGGGCACTCACCGCTTCATGCTCCTTCTCCAGGGCAGCTGTGGTGGGATCCATCTCTGCATAGGTCTGTGGGAAAAGAGGAGAGTATCAGGCAACTTCCCTGCAGCAGCACAAACTTCAGTTGAGTCCTTACTGAACCTTCCACCCCAGTCCCTGCGCTGCACAGGGTGTGGGGCCAGCACTGACGGCAAGGAGAGAGCCCTCCCTTACTGAGCCCCCCAAGCCCGATCCTGGCCACACAGCACCCGCTGAGGGACTGACCTTCTGAACGTGGTTGATCTCGTCATGTTTGCGCTTCTGGTTGCGGGTGATCTTCCGCTCGGGTTGCTCCGACAGCTCGTTCATGTACTGGTCTGTGTTTTTCTGCACCGCATCTTTGACGGTCTTGGTGAGGGCCAGCCGGTTCTTATCCACCCACTCATCCAGGCGCCGGTTGACTGTGGTTAGGGTGGGGCAAGTGGACAGGATGGGACCTTGAACGAGTCTATCCAGCCTCACTCTGGAGAGTGACTCTCTCACCATGTCCCCCAACACTCAACAGCTGGTCACTGGAACCAAGCAGTCCTGATCCCCAGGTGTTGTAGCCCTCTAGAAACCACTCCCCTGCCAAAGCCAGGCATTGCAGACAGACCCTTAGATCTCAGGTACTACGGAAAGGCAAAGTCCTCTTTGCCTCAAGGAAATCCTATAGTGGGGAGTTCTGCAGGCTAAGACTCCAGTGACTTGGGGAGTATGGGTGAGAGACTCATTTTAAAGGTGAAAATGAGGCAGTTACTGAACATAAACTATGGGGTGAAAGGAATTAACAATGCCACAATCCTAGGCGCTACCGTAGTGCACCTAATAAATAGCCACCTACACGACTCCCTCTCCCCAGGAACAGACCCCTGGGCGGCACTCACATCCAACGTAGTGCACGTAGTATTCCTCGCGAGCCTCCTGCTCATTGAGCCGTGACTGGATTACCTCAGCCGAGTCTGCAAGGCAATCACCAGGTTAGTGCCGGCCCAGATGCCTGTGGGGAGCAGGAACAGGGCAGGTGCAATAATGAACGATAACCCCGTTCCGCTGAAGGGTAACCAAGCACTTTACTAAGGGCATGTTCACCGGGGGTGGGGTGGGGAGGAGAACGACGACATTCTTAGTGTGGAACAAGAGCGTCCAGCCGTGGAGCTAGCCTGGAATAAGGGCTGTACTTTAAAATTTACACTGTGCCTTATTTTGGAATAGCTTCCCCATGAAATCCTGTGTAGACATGTCCTAAATCTCACAATGCCTTGAAGCAGGGAAAGCTTAACGCCAGTTTATACTGGTGCAGTGAAACAGGGGTGGGTCTGGGACACGCTGAGTCCAGCCTTATGCCAGGTCCTGTGGGCACTTGGCTGGATACGGAGGTTGGGGAGGGAAGGTCCGATGGCTGCTACTGGGGAACAGAGAACTCAGCGAGAGGTATCCCAAGAGGGGCTGGTCTCTCCCCCGGTCCCCTCTGTGCACCGGCACAGGGGTGGGGAGAGCTAGAGGAGAACGGGGGAGGGTCGGAGGCACCGGCTGATACTG
>ML677478.1:1025694-1129344 GCA_007922305.1 Dermatemys mawii | reverse complement strand
GGGGGGGGGGGCGGGTGTCTCACGCCAGGTCCCGTCCGCCCGCCGGCACAGGTAGGTCTCCCCGATCTCCACGGTGACCTCGGCCTCGCGGAGCGGCCCCGGGCTCGGGGGCCGGGGTCGGGGCTGGGCCGCTCCCCGCCCGTCGGCCTCCCGCTGCTCCTCGCCGCCCGCCCCGCGCTGCGGGTCCGGCCCGGGGGGGCTCCCGCCGCCGCCACCACCCGCCCCACCCGGCTCCGCCGCCATGACAGGCCGGAAGTGCGTCACCGGAAGTGGCTCGGGACAACAAACCGCCCCCCCCCACCGGCCTGCGCGTGGCGGGCGCCCGGAGGTGACGTTACACCCGCGTCACGTGATGTCGAGAGCGGAGGGGGGGAGGTACCTGGGAGCGGCCCTAGTATCCCATCATGCCCCGCGCTCCCTCCACCGTATCCTTGCCTCCCCCAGTATCCCAGCATGCACTGCGCCCCATCCCTTAACCCCCGTCCCCCAGTATCCCAGCATGCACCGTTCCCCTCACCCCATCTTCATGCTCCCCACTATCCCCGTGTTCACCGTACCCGGCCCCAACCCCCTCTCCCGCAACATTGAACACCCTAGCCCCGCCCCTTTCCCGAGGCCACACCTCCTGCCCCTCCCCCGCTCCCTACTCCATTCCCCCTCCCTTGGTGGCTCGCTCTCCCCCACCCGTGGGGCCGAGGGTTGGGGTGCAGGAGGGGGTGAGGGCTCTGGGGTGGGGCCGGAACTGAGGGGTTTGGCAGGGCACAGGGTTGGGGCGCAGACTCACCTGCGGCAGCTCCCGGTCAGCGGTGCAGCGGGGGGCTAAGGCAGGCTTCCTGCTCGTCCTGGCGCAGCGGACTGCGCTGCGCCCTGCAAGCAGCCGGCAGGTTCAGCTCCTAGGGGGAGGCGCGGCAGGCGGCTCTGTGCCACGCGGCTCTGGCCTGCTGGCACCGTACCCTAGATCCCCTTGTCTGTGGTTCCTGCCAATAGCCTGCCTTAGCTCCACAGCATTGCTGACCGGACTTTTAACGCCTGCTTGACAGTGCTGACCAGGGTCTCTTTTTGACTGGGTGTTCCGGCTGAAAACCAGACACCTGGTCACCCTAGTATCCCAGCAAGAATTGCTCCATGTCCCAGTGCCCCTCTGTGTCCCAGCATGCACCACTCCCCATCACCCAGCCTGCACCCCTCCCTGTCACCCCAACCCTCCACACAGAACCCAGGAGTCCTAGGTTCCCTCTCCCTCTGCTCTAACCCCCTCAACCCCACTCCCCGCCCAGAGCTGGGATAGAGAACCCAGAGGTCCTGGTTCCCAGCCTCCCGTGCTGCAACCCACTTCCCCTCCCGCAGTGCCTATAAAACACACTGCCAATCCAATAAGGATTTTGAAATATATATGATTTATTGAGGTTTTACGTCAAAGAAAATGTTATCAGTTAACCAGGAGTACAGTCAACACAAGACAATCACAGACAGGGAGGAGAGAATCTAGGTTCCTTCCCTCTCCAAACATGACACAATAAAACTTGATTCCAACATGATGATGACTCAAGTATGTGTATAAAATTGTTGGCTTCTATCCATGGACCAGCAAACAGTGTATCAGAACTAGCTAAAGTGAATCTCTTAGATTACCATAAGCATTGTCTTTAGGCCTTTGATTTGTGTTGCCAACAGCTATGGGTAGAGTTTGGCCAATGACCAGAACATCTGTTTGGGTTACATTTAAATTCACAAAACTAAAATCCACTAGGCTGAAATTCACAAAACAGAATTAGGACGATCCAAGGCTATAGCCCAGTATTACTAGAATAAACAATACGATCCTTTACTATGTGATCACTCAACAATGGCCCATCTGAGCACAGCACTCGGCCAGACAACACTGGACAGTACGTAACACCAGGGATATGCATCTTTTTTCCATCACAGCCTCAGATGCAAGAGGTAGTAATTTGAGTCACTGTCTATTGACCCTAAATAACACGATAATTCATCCATGTAGTGTACAGAATGCCCTCTAGTGGTGGGTCTATTTACAGTATTAATACTTATATCGTGCTTATAAATATTAACAAATAAAAACTCAGGTCAGTAGTGTTATCACTCTATTTAAGAGTGGGGAAACTGAAAGCGAGGAAATTACTTGCCCCTTTATGGTCAGCAGCAGAGAAACAAATAGAACCCAGGTGTCCTGACTCCCAGGCCTCTCTGCTCTAACTAGACCACACACTCCACCCTTAGAGGAGAAGACACACCAGGAATACTGGCTCCCAGTACTTCTTTTAAGGCTTATCTGTATGGGGAAACTGACCAGAATCTATGTGGAATAAGCTCCCCACGTGGCCACTCTATTCTGGAACAATTAGTGAGCTTTGGAAGTGGACCACTTACTCTAGAAGGAAATCCCTCTTCTCAGAACAGAGAACCCGCACAGGGCGCTACTGCAGTCCACTCGCCAATGCAGATAAGCCCTTAGACTTCTGCTCTCTTCTGCTGCAATGGATGGACCCTGTAACAATGACTTGATGCAATGAGGTTAATACTGAGGTGGGAAGTTTAGACTTTAATTCCCCCGACCTCCCTGCAACTACTTATACGTCTCAACCTTAGCACTCTATCAGTGCAGGGATGGTATTTTACCAATACACACAAACACACAACTAGCACATACAAACCGATATAACACAGCCAAGAGACCGAGAACACTGCCTTTGGAACGGTTTAGAGTCTACAGTCTGTTAGTCGCTATAATGGAAGGGTTCTCAACTGTATAAAGTGAAGCCCACTCTAAAGATCTTTCATCTAGTGTGACAATAACTAGTGTGTAAGCTCCCAGCCTGGGAACTCTGACCCCTCCAGGGGAGTCATGAACAGCTGTGTGACCACCATGCCCTTGATGGGAGAGGAATCCCAGTGCAGTCTTGCAAAGTGGGAAAGGTTCCAACACACTTAATATCGCTCAGGCTCGGAGCACCTTGCCGAAGCTAGATTTGAACCTCTAACCTGGAGGTTAGCTCTGGTAGCTTAAACCAAGGCTCACCGTAACAGCAGTTTTCAGCTACTCCCAGCCTCCTTTCCCCACACAAATTCCCAAAATCATCAACCACAGCTGGAACAGAATTCATTAGTGCTCTTGGCCCCCAGGCACTAACCCACTAGACCCCCCCTCCTCCCAAGAGCTCTGGGTAGAACCCAGAAGTCCTTACTGCCAGCCCACCTGCTCTACCACAGACCTCGATCCCCTCCTAGATCCAGGAAGAGAACCCAGGAGTCCTGCCCCCACCTGCTCTAACCACTAAATTCTACTCCCCTTCCAGAGCCAGGGATTGAACCCAGGCGTCCTGACTCTCAGCCTCCCACTCCCAGAGCTGCAGGAAATCTAGACAAGAAATTCCCATGCTGCAAGACAGGAGGCCCGAGGAATTCCCGTACTCTAAGTCAGGAGGACGTTGACCCCACCCAGGGTCAGGACGGCCACCGGCTCCTCCCCCTGGTGCAGCTGCTGGTGGCGGGTGAACTGCTGCTTGTAGCGGAAGCTCTTCCCACAGACGCTGCAGCCGTAGGGCTTCTCCCCGGTGTGGATGCGCCGGTGTTTGATCAGCTTGGAGTTGACGTAGAAGCCGCGCCCACAGTCGGGGCAGCGGAAAGGCTTCTCACCGGTGTGGATGCGCTGGTGCTCGATGAGGGTGGAGCTCTGGCTGAAGCGCTTCCCGCACTCCGTGCACTCGTAGGGCCGCTCCCCGGTGTGGGTGCGGTGGTGGGACACCAGGTGGGTCTTCTTCTTGAAGCGCTTGCCGCACTCCCCGCAGGCGAAGGGCTTCTCCCCGGTGTGGGTGCGCTCGTGCTTGATGAGGTTGGAGCTGAGGCTGAAGCGCTTCCCGCACTCCCGGCAGCCGTAGGGCTTCTCGCCCGTGTGGGTGCGCAGGTGCTTCACCAGGTTGGAGGTGCGGCTGAAGCTCTTGCCGCACTCGGGGCAGTGGAAAGGGGTCTCTCCGGTGTGGGTGCGCTGGTGCTCCGTCAGGGCGGAGCTGCGGCTGAAGCTGCGCTGGCACTCGGGGCAGGTGAAAGGCTTCTCGCCCGTGTGAGTGCGCTGGTGGCCCAGCAAGGTGGAGCTCTGGCTGAAGCGCTTGCCGCACTGGCCGCAGACGAAGGGGCGCTCGCCCGTGTGGATCCGCATGTGCTCGATCAGCACCGAGCTCTGGCCAAAGCTCTTCTCGCACTCCGTGCACCGGTAGGGCTTGTCCGCCGGTCTCCGGGCAGCAGGGCGGGGAGGTTCCAGGATGCCCAGAAGGTTGATGAAGCCCGGCTCGGAGCAAGCGTGTTTAATCCGTCTCCTCCTTGGAGGGTCTCTCTGTGGGTGCCCCGGGACACAGACACTGGGGGACGTCCCATGTGCCTCTGTTTTACTTGCTGTCCCGACACCTGCCGGGAGAAGGAGGATTAACAGATGATCAGGATAGAAGGGACCACTGTGATTGTGTTTTCTGATGGCCAGCACAGTGCTTGGATTGTCCGCAGTTTGGGGCAGGTACTCTCCGTTTGCTCTGTGTCTTTACAGCGCCCAGCACGATGGATCCTCAGCACTACTGTAATACACCTAATACATAATGTACTGCACCTAGAACAGGGGGACCCCGATCCATGACTGGGCTCATCGGGGCTATCGTAATGCACCTAATAAACCATCGGGGATCCCTTGATTCGAGGACGATCTGCGTACTCAAGGGCCGGGGAAAGGGATTCCTCCCCTGCACCAGGGAGAAAGGGGATAACAGACCCCGATCAACAGGGACCGAACCCTTGACAGACCTGTCCCGAGACGGGGGAGAGGGGAGGCTGGTTCTGCCCCGACATCCTACCTGAGCCCTAGGGGGGCAGGGAAGGGGGGGTCCTGCCATAAGGTCCCGAGCCCCACAAAAGGGGGACGGTGGAAGCCTTGCTGGGGTCCCAGCTTTTCCCCTCCCCCCGCCCCCCCGGGCTCATCACCTGGGAGCTCCCGCTCCTCGGAGCCCCGCGCTCCATGCGGGCGAGCGGGGCCGCGAACCCCGCTCAGCGGGCGGGGCGAGGCTCCGGCCGGGGCTCCCTGCAGGGAACCGTCCATCGGCTCAGCCCAGCATTCCAGGGGGAACCCACTGATGATGTCATAGCCCCGGGGGTCACGTGATGGAGGGGAAGGGGGGGAGCTGTTGCTAGGAGACCAAGGGAGAGAGGCCAAGAGGGCCTCTGTTTTGGTTCCTGCAGGATACACTGTTATCAGCAAAGATGAGCTGTTGCTCCACTGTCAGCTGATATCCCAGCATGCACCATTCTCTCCTCCCCCCCCCATTGTTCCCTCCTCCCTGTTACCCTCCACAGCATGATTTGACCCCTTATCACCGCCCCCCCCAAGCTGTCAGAGGAAGTCAAGTATCCTAGCTCCCCCTTTCTTTAGTCATGAGACCCCACTCCTCTCTGAGAGCTGGGACAAGAAACCAGGCAGGAGACTCCCAGCCCCCCAACCCACCAGAGTCCACTTCCCTCCTAGAGCTGGGCTAGAACCCAGGAGTCCTGGCTCCCAGCGCCCCCTGCTCTAACCCATCAGAGCCTGCTCCCCTCCCACAGCTAGGATAGAACCCAGGAGTTTTGGCTCCCAGGCCCAACCCAGCTCTAATGACTAGGCATCACTTCCCTCCCAGGGTGCGCCACTTTCACAACACACTGCAAGACAAAGCTGACATTTCAGGGACTTTCACGTTTATTTTCGGTGACAGTCTACTGATGTTTTACAAGAAAGAAAGAAAACAGCAGCAGTTAAGCAGGAATATGGTCAGTACAAAACAACCAGAGCGGAGGACCTGAGTTATGTCTGCCAAAACACAACAAAATAAGACAGTAACATTTGATTTAATTAATCAATTCAAGAGCATCTCTGACATAGAAATCTTAGTGGAGAGATTTCAGTACAGAGAGATTAGCCTTAATAGTATTGACACTTAACAGCTAAATCTCCTGTATTGTTACCATAATCATCTCCAGCAGTTTTGGAGTTGGATTGGTCTTAGATTCATATAGTGGATATTTCATGTATGTAGTGTTGTCATCTCTCATGATTTTATCGCAAGTCTCACAATCCTTGTTTTTCTTGGCACCTCAACGCCTGGACTCATCTGACTACGTGAAAAATATCAGGGTTCATTCCAAAAACTAAGTTTCTAGCCCTTATGGTTCCAGAGAAAAGCGTGAAAAGGCAGCCTCTCAAGGCTCAAAGAAAGCAAAGAAAAAGAACCACCAATTTCTCATGTTTAAAAAAGTCATAATTTTTAAAGCCTATCTGTGGGATAGGGGGAGGGAGGACACTGATTCATGGACTTTGAACACTTAGGGTTGGTAGTACTGCATGTGCAATCTGGCTAGCCAACAAGAAGTCAGCATAGCTTACATTAAAATTCACAACAAGAAAACCTGTTACATTTAAATTTACAAAACAGCACAGAATGACCCAGACTGATGTGGTCAGGTAAGAGCTCTCTATTATCAAATTAAACAATATAATCCTTTATTACATAATCACTCAACACTGAGTCATTTCCCATGGCATTCTGCTAAATGATACTATGTGCTAAATCATTATCCACAATGGATATGCAATATTTCCCCGCTTTAATATCAGGTTGCCATTTGTGTCACTGCCTATGGATCCTAAGTAATGTAGCAATTTGTCCATGTAGTGTTTGGAATGCCCTCTAATCATAGGTCTATTTACAGTACTCTTTAGTTTAGGAAATGCATGTTGGACTGTACTACCCAAAACATTTAGTGAGGAACTGGATGTTCCTGTGTTTCGAGAATGAAATATAAAGAACTGTGCATTGCGTGGATCAAATCTCAAGGTCTCAGCGTCTGATTCTGCTCTCACTTACACGAGTGTAAATCAGGAATAATTCAGTTAAGTCCTCTGAAATCACACTGCAAGTCAGTAACACAACTGGAAATACAGCATAGGATTCCTGATACTGCTACCCCTCTAGCTCTAACCACCAGACTTTATTCCCTTCCCAGAGCTGGAAATTGAATCGTGGCGGCCTGAATTCCCATCTTCCCCTCACCCTCACCCTTCCAATTCTAGTCACCACTCCCCCCCGAAATATGTGAATAGAATCCAGGGATCCTGATTTCCAATTCTTCCTCCTCCCCGCACTGTAACCACTTGATTCCACTCCTCTCATCGAGCTGAGATCAGAACCCAGGAATCGTGATATTCAGTCCTCTGCTCAGCCACCCCTCTTTTCGATCATGTTAACGGAAGGATCCTAGTCTAGTGTCTATTCATAATCAGTACAGTTAATACTCAGGATCAAAAGCTTTGCTTTGAATATCAACCTGGCTTTTGTGCGAGAATTAAAATCTCAGTTCTAACACTGTCTCAAAGTAGGGCTGTTGTTCTTTTGCATCTGTAAAAACACATGAGAACTAGTCTATATGGCAATGTAACACCCAATCAAGTGCCTAAGCACATTGTCTTTATAACCATGAAGAGTCTAATATAGTAATCCCTCTTAATACAGGGGTTTGACATATATGGTAAAGCCTACACTAAGAGTCACCTCCTATCTATCTACCTACCTCTGCAGTCATCACTCCAGAGTCACAGGGCTAACTCCTGTCGGAAGCAACCTCTTTGAATTATCCCTAGTTTACATTTTGCTTTATTAAAAATAATATGGAGCTTATATTTGGGTGTGAATTTAATCCCAGGGAAAGGTGCCCTGGGAGACTGGATTCTCTATGCATGTTCATAGGAGCCGGCGAAGTGTGAGATGGAACTTGCCCAATACATACACTCTGTGCCCCTCCCGCTGTGCCTCACCCTGCCTTGGCAACTGGATCCTCTGTGTACTCCCAGAACGGGTTCAACCCTGCCTTGAAGGGATATCTTGTGGGGGAGAGAAAGAGAAGGGAGCTCTGCCCCTGTGGTCCATTCAGTCCTCAGTCTTTCTTCTGGGGCTGAGGACTAGTGCTGGTGATTAAGGGATGTGGATGCTCGCTCGCTGGGAAGCAGACTGAGGCTCAACATACTTGTTTCATACCGGGGTCACCAGAATGCTACCTGCAATGATCCTAGGCTGATTTGCATTAGTGACCTACAGGCTGAAGGTCTAGGAGGCAACTGAGATTCTGCAGTTGCTGAAGAGAGCCATTAGGTGACCTCAACATTCAGCACTCCCCATTACAACTCTTCCCCCAATTCAAATAGAGATTAATTCCCAAGCTTTACAGGAAAAAAGGGAAAATAGAGAGACATCTGTCCAGATCAAATCCATCTCCCCATAGTTCACAGGTTCCCTTGGCTGTCACACGCCATCAGCATCCTCTGCCCAGTCACGACCACGTTCTTAGCCTGGTGGGACACAGAATCAGTGCAGCGTACGGGCAAAACCCTTTATACTTGCTCCATCTTGGCAGGAGCCTGTGGGCTTGTCCAAAAAAATAAAATCCTAGAACCACAGGGTTGGAAGAGACCACAAGGGTCATCTCGTCTAACCATCTGAGACAGGAAGATGGTTTATCTCCCCTAATGGCCGATGTCTAGAAGACAGGAGGACACTTGTCCTAACAAATCACTCCATCCAATTTCCCAGGAGAAGCAATGAGTCTCGTGGCCTCTCCTGAGCTCCTGGGGATCCCAGTCCGAGCTAGAGTCTGAAACTCTTCTTCTGCCCTCTGGCACTTCTACCTCGCTCCCCGCAGCGTCATGAGTCGTGGCCACGTCCTGCTCCAGCCCCACGTTTGGATGAAACAAGGCGAAATGGTGGGCACCAGACCAAAGCTCTTGACACATCGCCCCGAATGGGTAGCGCAGGGACACACAATGCCCTTCCCCTTGTGCCTCATATTGCGATACCACCTCCGAAAGGGGCAAAGGTGAGTTCAGCCCCTTTTCCGTCTTTAGCCTTACTGCCAACCAGGGAGCTGTTTAGTGCCAATGTAATGGTGATTTTGTGGCAGACACACCCATCCTGCTAAGAACAAGACTGAGACCCAGTCAGCTCGTTCCATGTAAGGGACTCCTATACCACCAAATGGTGACAGCTTCAGGCCATGCTACCTACTCAAGGTTCCCACCTCTTGCAATAACTGGAATGTCCATTTCACAGGGTTGTTTTTTCCCCACTAATTTCTGATCTTCCAGACATTTTCTCCTTTTGCAATGGCATTAGGCCTCAGATCCCTGTCCAGATCCTGTAAGAGCCGTGGCTGCCAGCTTTAGGACTTGCTGTCCACAGTCTAAGGGTCTGTCTCCACAAACATTTAGTTTGTGGCAAGCTGGGTTGTGAATTGACTCCACACTAGCCTGCTGCAGTCTAAATGTTGGCAGAAAGTCTTCTTTGAAATTGGAATAGATCAAAGTGCATTACTGAACTGTTAATACGTGTCAGCAGTAGGGTCCGCAGGGACAGCTAGTCTGTGGCAGGCTAGCACAGAATAGACTGACACCCCACTTGCCCCAAATGAACTGTAGTCAAGACCTAAGAAACAACCACCTTTCTATGGACTTAGCCTGCTTTGTGGGATTTCCTCTGCGGTATTGCCAGGGAATGGCAGTAGAAAGATAAATTGTTAACCTGTGGAATTCCCTGCAGCAGAATATTAAGGAGGCAAGTATCTCACTAAATCATATTAAAAAAACAGATTTGATGTTGGTAGGAATAAGAATAGCACCTGCAGTGACACTGGACAGGATAAACACTGAAATGTCAAGAACATTTGACCCTCATGATCCATCATGGAAGCTCAGAGACAGTTGCAGTCCGGAAGGAAGTGCTTTCTCCCTCATTGGTACACAGCACAGTGAAGTGCGTTCAACATTTCCTTTGCAGCACCTAGCATTGGCCATTCTTGGAGGTAGGATACTGCACCAGATGGACCATTAGTCTGAACTGGTGCCGCAGGGACGGGCGTGGGAGATGTTGGGCTAGATGGGCCCATTAGTCTGATCCAACATGGCAGGGAGTAGCGGGGGATATTGGGTTAGACAGTCCCATTGGGCTAACCTGGGGCAGCAGGGAGCTGAATGGGAAACTTTCAGATATTCTGATCCACCAGGAAAGGGGAATGATAGTGGAGTAGACAGACCTATTGATCTGATCTGGGGAAGCAGGGAAGGGGGCGTATCAGGTTAGTCTGATGTGGAGTAGCCGGGAGTGGGGATACAGGGTTAGATGTAGGGAAGCAGGAGGAGGAATACCACACTGGTCTGGCTGGAGTGGCAGGGAGTGTTGGGGGGAAGAATGCAGCACTAGACGAGCCCATCAGGAATTCCCATATTCTTAAAACAGGAATCAGAGAAAGTCCAGCTGCAAGTGAATCAGAGCTGGGCCGAACAGCTTAGAGAACAACACGTCGATTCCAGCTCTGTGCTCGGCCCAACAGAGCTCAACCACACGCTGGCTCCAGTCCCTGATCCCCCTCATCCCCGGGGTGGGAGCTTGCCCCCTTTAAACAGTCTCCGTGATCTGTATGAGTGGGGGTGCCGCAGCCCACGGCCCCAGCGTCAGGACGGCCACCGGCTCCTCTCCGTCCCCCTGGTGCAGCTTCTGGTGGCGGGTGAACTGGGGCTTGTAGCGGAAGCTCTTCCCACAGGCGCTGCAGCCGTAGGGCTTCTCCCCAGTGTGGATGCGCTGGTGCTTGATAAGGTTGGAGCTGACGCAGAAGCACTTCCCGCAGTCGGGACAGCGGAAAGGCTTCTCGCCGGTGTGGATGCGCTGGTGCTCGATGAGGGTGGAGCTCTGGCTGAAGCGCTTCCCGCACTCTGTGCACTCGTAGGGCCGCTCCCCGGTGTGGGTGCGGTGGTGGGACACCAGGTGGGTCTTCTTCTTGAAGCGCTTGCCGCACTCCCCGCAGGCGAAGGGCTTCTCCCCGGTGTGGGTGCGCTCGTGCTTGATGAGGTTGGAGCTGAGGCTGAAGCGCTTCCCGCACTCCCGGCAGCCGTAGGGCTTCTCGCCCGTGTGGGTGCGCAGGTGCTTCACCAGGTTGGAGGTGCGGCTGAAGCTCTTGCCGCACTCGGGGCAGTGGAAAGGGGTCTCTCCGGTGTGGGTGCGCTGGTGCTCCGTCAGGGTGGAGCTGCGGCTGAAGCTGCGCTGGCACTCGGGGCAGGTGTAGGGCTTCTCGCCCGTGTGGGTGCGCTGGTGCTCGATGAGGGTGGAGCTGCGGCTGAAGCTCTTCTCGCACTCGCTGCAGGTGAAGGGGCGCTCGCCCGTGTGGATCCGCTGGTGCTCTATGAGATTCGAGCTCTGGCTGAAGCTCTTCTCGCACTCTGTGCACCGGTAGGGCTTGTCGGCTGGGCGCCGGGGCTCCAGGATGCCCAGCAGATTGATGAAGCCCCTCTCCCGGTGGGCAGACCGGCGACGCCTCATCTTCGGAGGGTTCACACGAAGCCTCCCTGGTACACCCTGGCTCTGGCAGGCTGGGACCAGCCCCGAGACTGTCCCACAGGGCTCCACTTCCTGCTGAAGATTCTCTTCATCCTCACTTGTCGCCCCGTCACCTGCCAAGACAAGAAGAGAATTAAACCCCAGTAGCTAAGCATGGAAATCAGGACTCAAATCCATCCCTGCAGACTATGGATTCTGCTCCAATGTCACTCGAGGAAAAGATGGGACAGGCTCCTACTAGGGATCAATCTAGATGGGCACCAAAAGCCGTCACTTTCAATTGCCACAGACCTTGGCCTGCTGTGAATTCCATTCCTACTCCCACTTTTAAGAATCATTGTGGAAAACCAGAGTGAACCTGGTACAGCATCCAGGGTATCATCTATTTAATGAATCCTTTAAAGTGGTTTTCTGTACTCCACCCAGATTGTGGTACTGCCATCTTTATTTCTGAACCAGCATTATGGTTGAAGGCTCAGTTATGTGTTCCTGATACATTTCTTCAGTGGCTTGTAAAACCTCTTCTCTGTTTGCTTCTGGTAAATGGTTAGGTGGCTGTCAATCTTAAATGTCAATCTTGTGGTGGGCTAGGGCAGTAAAATCTAGATCTTTGTAGAATCAGAACAATTTTGATTCCTAACCAGAAAGTCGGCTGCTAGTCATTAAATGCACAGCATTACATTGGAACAAGTTCAACAGCAACTCTGGACAGGTCTACACTAGACCCCGGATCAATGCTCTGAGATTGATCCACCAGCTGTCGACCTAGCCTAGTAAAGACCGGCCAAATCGACTGCAGATCACTCTCTAGTCGATCCCGGTACTCTACCCGCAACAAGAAGAGTAAGGTAAGTTGATGGGATTGTTTCTCCTGTCGACCCCCCGTGGTGTAGACCTTGTGGTAACTCGACCTAAGGTACGTCAACTCCAGCTACGTTATTCACATAGCTGGAGTTGCGTAGCGTAGGTTGACTTACCACGGTAGTGTAGACATAGCCTCTGGGAGCTCACCTTCACCCCTTTCTCCTCTCTAGTTTTTTTTTCCTATACCGGCATTTACTCCATCTACAGGTTCTCACTTTGCCACTGTGGGTCCCTTTTTGTACTATTTGCTGTTTGTCTGAAACATTCAGCAAATGAGCAGAGATACAATTCCTGCTTCAGTTCCACAACAACTATAGCAGCAAGAATTCCCCCTGGGTCTCAAAGCAGGTCTCACTACTCCCTATCTTCCCCTTGCTGGAAGGCTACCACTGCATGTAGCTGTTATTATGGTTTTTACACCCTGAAGTTAGGACAATTTGCTCACAGCAAACCAGCTGCTTACAAACAATTTGTTTCACTTGGGCCACATCTTTCAAGGGTAAATAAGACAAGGAAGACCTCGTCTTATCTACGGATACAGACTGACACGGCTGCTAATCTTAAATCTTTCAAGGGGATTTCTGCAGAATGAATTTGAAAGAGCTTTCCTGGAATTTACTATAGTAATTAGCCACAATGAACTCCACACCAACTGCCAGCCAATAGAGTAGATAATCTATTTTCTTGCTCAAATTCCCGGGGTCCAGTTTTCAAACCCAATTTTCCTTACTTTTGGACAGGTGCATGTTCTCCAGTCACTGTCTCCATATGGACCAGGTAGCTGGTTCAGTTTTGGATCCTCTATATTCCATAACACGGTTAACATGTCTGGTCTAATAATTGTTATCTTTGAGCCAATGTCTATTATTCTTATGCATTTCACAGATCTTATTACATATTCATATGCATATGTAACAGGATCATATTACACATTCATACTCCCATTATTGTTGTTTAACTGCCCAAATCTTAGCAAACACTGTGGGGCTGATCCTTGTAGTTCCACGTGTGGCCCCTTCATCTTGGTGCTTCCCGTTTCCCATTGTGGATGATGGACTTTCACTAAATTATTGTGATGCTCAGTTCCGACTTGCCTAAATTTATAACAATTCTTTTTGTGGGTAATTTCTTTTTCACAAGTGCCAGCATTAAAATGCACTATTACCTTTCATTTTTGCATTATTACCAATTTCCATTGCTTTACAAACTAAACTGAACAACTTTTCCAATCACTCAAAAATGTCACAAACCAGATTAGAATCCTATTCCAGCAGGCACATTAGACACAGAGCTATAGTTACAAAGCTCATGGGAAGCATCTTCCGCTCTAGCGGCTGCTTCCTTGTCCGCTGCAAGGAAAGATTCAAGTTCTGTGGCAAACTCCACAGCCTCTCTGAGCGTCTTTGGCCTCCTTTTGCTGATCTTGATCTGCAAGTCCAAGTCCAGCTGAGCATCTATACATCAGTCCATTGCTAACTTGTCCTGGAAGGCCTCACTGGTATCTGGCCAGAAACACAAATCCGTGCAAGTCCTCTGCCAGTTCAGGTGGAGTTTCTTCTTTCTCTCTTCTTCTAGCCCTTAGCTATGCCCTGGCCAGCTCAGGTGGATGGCTAGCCCCAAACCACATACCAAGGACTTGTACCAAATCTGGATAACAGGCTCTTTTCCAGGGCAAATTCTGCTGCAACATCTGAGCTGGACCACTTAAGTTGGCTGTTAGAGTCCCGTTCCCCCACCCCCATCTCCCCAGACATTCATTGGAGCTAGGATGTTAAACTGAGCCAAATAAGCCCCGCAGGGAGCTTTTCCCTCAAAGCTAGTGGGCTTTTGTATTACTTGACTGGGACAGACCCATTCAAACTCTCCCCTCTGAGGGTTACAAATGTCTGGTCTTACTCAAGTTCTCTGGCTGGCCTGATTCCTTATCCAGGCAGCTGACTTCCACTGTTGTCTGTGACCCTTTAAATCCTTCTCTAGGAGATTTTTTAGCTCCTTAAGTCCTTGCTGTAGCTCATCTCTGTTAGCATGTTCCAAGCTGCCATAACTTCCTTGGTCCCCACTATTTCCTGGAAAACCTTTTGGTCTATGATAGTCAGTTTGCTGGTCACCTCACTGATCTGTCTTGACAGTCCAGAGTGGATGTTTTCTAGTTGGGCTTTGAAATCCGTTCGAACGTGTTGTAAGTGCTCTACCAACAAAGATACTATCTTCGAGTGCAAGTCATTTCTCAGTGCTTTCTGGGAAACCTCTAGCTGTTGCTTTCATTTCTTTTGAGAAGTCTCCAGCTTCTGTTTTAGGTCTTGTTTTAATTCCTTCCAGCCATCTTTGATTTCTGCAAGCACCTCCATTATCTGGTCCAGCTTGGTTTAACAGGAATACAACTCTCAGTTTCACTCCTGGAAAATCCATCCACCTTCACTCCAATGTGGCCCCTTTGGCCTGAGCAGATGGACAACATTCAAGGTTTTGCCAGGTTATTTCCATTAGGAGAAGAAATTGAACATATGAGTCGGGTATATTCTTTGGGTCACTCCACTTTGTTTACAGAGAATATACCCAAAGTCTTGTTTCCCTGAACACAGTAGAAACAAAGAACAGTGGGCACTTTCCTTGCTCATTACTTCCACGTCTGCTCCCGTAGTCTGTTCAGTGTCATGCATATAACTTCTTCTCTCCCTGTCAGTTGGCTTTCAACCTTTCTCTCACAGGCAGAGCTAGTCAAACAAACTCCTGGCCACTGCGTTTGCCACCAAACCCAAGGAAAGTCCTCGGACCACACGGCTCAGCCCTGCTCAGGCTTCTCCATGCGGTCCAGTGCATGCAAAATTCATTATTTATTGTCTTAATTTAATTAATTTTAAATGGACTCTTTTAAAAAATGTATTAGCTATGAAACGAAATAATCTAATGCCCCTGAGTTGTTTGTTTAATTCCACCTTTTTCAGTGTGGGAAGTAAGTCTGCAGGCTACATTAGGTGGGTAAAGGCAGCTGTAACTTTTGGGGAAACAGGTGCAGTGGAATAAGAACACTAGCTGGATGTTTTTGTTAAAATAATCAGCAGTGAAACGGTGAACAATCTGAATAAACTGCCATTGTTAGGTTTCAGAGACAACAGCCCTTTGTCATGAATTGGGCAATTCACAAACACACAGTTGTTTAACGTTGTCAGACATCACTGCATCAGTATAACAGGTTTTGTTTTTAGGAATTTCTTTGGAACCGTAGGAATGGAAAAAAAAGGGAATTTGAAGCATGATTTTGTGTCAATGTGTGGATGCCATGGCAAAGTAATATACAGGGGCCTTCACTGTGAGTGCCAGGAGGCTAGGACACCTGCTTGGGTGATACGGGATGAGATGAGATGACAGAAAAATAGAACCAAGGTGGCACCCAGTGTCTTTGCTGGGATCCCAGCTTTTCTCTTCACTCCTGGACAGTCTCTGAGCCAATGTCACTCATTCCTCACCTGTGTGTGTGTCTCTCTGGGTCTCCCTTTCCTCGGAGCCCTCGGGATCCAGGAAGCACGTCTCTTCCTCTGGCTCCATTCAGGAGATCACCGGAAGTTTGAGGATTGGAAATCCTGCTTGTGAGGAAGAAAACAGATGAAACCAACATCCACTGAAAGCTGTACAAGAAAGAAAACAAGCTCCACCAGAACAAGGACTTTAATATAGTATAACTTCATTTACCCTGAAGGGTATACGGATATAATTATTTCCGTTAAAAAAAAAATCACACCACAAACCACAAAAGTAACATCAGGACAAAATCTGTATGTAGGCTAGGCTTTAGACAATAAGTTATTTTACTATATGAATGTACAGTGTCCTGTACCATGGTGCCACATTCTCAGTTGAGGCTGCTAGGTGTTACTGTAATGCAAATAATGGTGAGGATAATAATAATTAGAGCAAGCTGGATAATATTCACTAAAAAACTAGCTAGCTCATTTATCCCCCATCAATTAGTGGGGGAAAAATTATTGCCTACTCTTTGTTTTTCATTGTGTGACTAGCCCTCAAATATCCAACCAATTTTCCTGTTCGCCACCAAAGAAATTGCCAAATTCATTTCAATTTCATGGACCAGATTTACCTTCCTTTGTTGATTCTGGGTCAAATGAACCACGTTTTTCAAGTTAGAGGAGCTAGATTCTGGTGTTGGGATAAGGTATATAGCTAGCCCAGCATAATAAGAACTAGCGGTGGAGGTATGAAGAGAGGTAGAAAGAGAAAGAGAGAGAGAGATGTGTATGGGAATAGAGAGGGATGTATGAGAGAAGGGGTTTTGGGGGGCTAGAGAGTGAGATGTATGGAGCTATAGAGAGAGGTGTGTATGAAGATGGGGAGTTGTATGGAGGGGGTCTGTGTAGGGGGGGGAGACAGAGAGACAGGAGCTGAGGGTGTGTGTAGGGGGGGTGGAGAGATGAAGGAGGGTGTATGGTGACAGAGAGGGGTGTATGAGAAAAGGGGTTTGTGAGGGGGACAGAGACTGAGCCGTATGGAGCTAGAGAGAGACTGAGAGGGGTGTGTGAAGATGGGCGGCTGCATGGATGGGGGAGAGAAAGACAGGGGCCGAGGGGTGTGTGCGGTGATAGACAGAAGTGCTAGGATCTAGGGATGGACGGACGGACAGACACAGAGGATTCTCCAGCATCCCCGAGAGCCTGGCATCAATTCTGCCCCATGCACCCCCACCCCAGCCTCGGCAGCAAGACACCCCCCCCCCACCTCATCCCCCTCCTTCCCGCAGAGCCCCCGGGGCCATTGCAAAGCCTCGCGCTGCCCCTTAACCCGCCCCTGCAGGGAGCGCGCGCCGGGGGGGGGAGGAATCAAGTGGGGGGGACGCGCGCGCGCCACGAGCCCCCTTCCCCCGGGGATCCTCTCACCCGCGCGCCCGCCGCCACAGCCCGGCCTCGGGGACAGCGAGAGGCGGCGGCGGTGCCCCCCTGTAAGGGCCTCCCCGGGAAAATTCCCCGGCCCGATGGTTCCTGGCTGCCAGCGAGCCCGGCTCCCCCCTGCGGTTTGGGGTTGGCCGTTGCGGGTGCCCGAGGGGGAGGGAGGCGGTGCGAGGCTCTGACCCGACACAGGCCTCGCCCTGCGGGTCAAGGGGAGGGAGCGGGGCTGGCTGGAGATACTGATCTGTCCCTGTGCCGGCTGCGGAGGCAGGAAGAGAGCGAGGTCCGGCCAGGCCCAGACTTAGGGTGACCTGATGTCCCGATTTTATAGGGACGGTCCCAATATTCGGGGCTTTGTCACTAACCCAGGAACGTGTCCTTGCAACAAAGCCCAGTGCCCGCTCTGTCTGCATAGCTATTCAAGTGACACCGTCACAGGACCTGATCACATCAGCCACACCATCAGAGGCTCATTCACCGGCACATCTACCAATGGGATATATGCCATCATGTGCCAGCAATGCCCCTCTGCCATGTACATTGGCCCCACCGGACAGTCTCTATGCAGAAGAATAAATGGACACAAATCTGACATCAGGAATCATAACATTCAAAAACCAGTTGCAGAACACTTCAATCTCCCTGGTCGCTCAGTAACAGACTTAAAAGTGGCAATTCAGCAACAACAAAACTTCAAAAACAGATTCGAATGAGAAACTGCTGAACTGGAATTAATTTCCAAACTGGACACCATTAAATTAGGCTTGAATAAATACTGGGAGTGGCTGGGTCATTACAGAAACTGAAAACTATTTCCCCATGCTAAGTTTTCCCCTACTGTTATTCACACCTTCTTGCCAACTGTTTGAAATGGGCCATCCTGATTGTCACTACAAAAGTTTTTTGCCACAAGTACTCCTCATTCTTTTTGTCTTATCTAGGTGGTTATTTCCTGCCTTAGCCCCGTCCTGATTTTTCACCCTTGCTGTCTGGTCACCCTACCTATACTACAAAATTAAGTCAGCTTAATTGAAGGTTGCATCTACACTGCTGTAAGATCTGCCCCATAGCTGACAGGAGAGAATTCAAACTCTCCCCCAATCTCCTTTTAATAAAATGTAGACAGAGCCCTCTCAGCTCTTGTTTTGGCCTCTTTCCTTTTTCTCCTGTTCTGCTCCCATTTTGCATCTGTCATCCCACCCAGGAACCTCCTTATCCCCACTATCCCACCCCAATATATCCTGCTCAGGGACTCCCTCAATAGCCCCCCATCAAAAGCCCCTCCACTACCTCCTTTATGGACTCCCAATACTGAACCTTCTGAGACCCCTAAATACACCTTTCTTAGGGTCCCCCCAATATCCCTCTGAAGAATTCCCCAATATTGACTCCCCAGAGACACCCCCAATATTTTCCCTTGATGGATTCCACCAATATCTGTCCTCATAGATCCACACATATTAATCTCTCAGAGACACCCCAATACCTCCCCACATGGACTCCCCCAATACTGACCCCTCTGAGACACTCGTCCAAGCTCCTGATCCCACAAATCCCACTCAAGGATGCCCCCAAAATTCCCTTCTCAAAAACTCCTTCATTATCCTCCTTCATGGATCCCCCTATACTCACCCCTTTGAGACCCCCAGACATACCCTCCCTAGTCCCCCCCAGTCTCTTCTTCTGCACCCCCAAAATAAACCCCTCAGGGACAGCCTAAATAGCTCTCTTAGGGCCCCCAATACCTTCTCCTAATTTACTCTCCAATATACACTCTTCAGAGCTGCTAAGTAGCTCCCTTAGTCTCCCAATATCATCCCTTCATGAACCCACAAAATAGACCCCTCTGGGAGCCCCAATATTCCTGCTCATGGACCCCCCCCAGGGGCTACCCCAACGTATCCCCCCCAGTGACAGTTGGGGCCATTACTGTCCCTCCCCCCTCTGCCTTGCACTGCGGAAAGGAGTTCCACAGAGCGGGGGAGGGGCAATTTAACGGTTTTAACTGACAATAGAGGGACCTCAGGGTGGTGGTAGTGGGTGGGGGGTCCATGAGAGAATATTGTGGACCCTCTAGGGGGCTATTGGAGAATCTCTGAGGAGGACATTGGGGACCCTTTCAGAAGGGATTTGGGGGTTGTTTGAGGGGGTTGAGTCCATGGGGGAATATTGGGGGTCCCTCACTGGGGATATTGGGGGCATCTTTGAGGGGTTGGGCACTCAGGGAGCTTTTGAGAGGGGTCTCTGAAGCAGATATTGGGGATCCCTGAAGGATTGCTGAGGGTCCTTAGTAGGGCTAGGAGGTGCCCAAGAAGAGCTTTCAGGAAGCCCTCATGTGGGTATTGGTGGGGGTTTGATGGAGGCATTGGAGTCTCTGCGGGGAGATATTTGGGGCCATTCAAGGTTCCTGTCATGAGGTCTCCCAAGGTTGTATATTGGGGTGTCTCTGAGAGAGATTTGGGGGGTCTCTGAGAGGGATATCTGTATATAAGAAGCATTAGTGTAAAGCATAGGGTCTGGAGGGGAGCAGGGTGCAGTAGTTATAGAAAGAGGTTGGGAAGGGATTGAGTTGGGAGTCAGGACTCCTGGGTTCTATCCCTGGCTCTGTCAGGGGAATGGGGTCCAGTGGTTAGAGGGAGTCATGACTCAGCCTCAAAGATGAGACTTGTGGCCTTGTTGGATAGAGCTTTCTCCCCAGCCATCCCTTGACTGTGACACTCCCGACCTGACCATGAAACTCACTGTATGCAAAACAAAATGTGACTCGTTGGCTTGATTCAGCTACCAAACAAACTGCCACAACAAAATCTCCATATGGGACGAGGGGAAGAAACTTACAATATGTAAGTTGCATGAGAAAAAAATATACACACTTGTATTGTGTTCAGGTCACAACTGCATAGCTGAGTGTAATATAAAAACTCTGGTTCCATTCCTGCTTCTGAAAGCCAGCCTGACCCCGCCAGTCCCTGCAACATCTAGGAGATGTGGGGATGGGGAGATGGGACTCTTCAACTGTAGGGCACTAGTTTTAACCCAGCCCCAGATTGGGGGGACTGGTATGCTTGGGAGGGAGGAGGAATGGGATATGGGGCTTTTCCCCTACTGTGTACCCATCTACCTACAGGTTGGAAGGGCTGGTTGGGGGAGCAGCAAATGGGAGATGACCCATTCGCCTGTACATCACCAGCCTCTAATGTAACTCCGAGCTGAGAAACTAGTTAGCTGTCTGGAGTAGGGAATGAGAGACAGGGCCCTTTACCTCAGGGCACTTATTCCAATGTTTCAAATCTCCCATACAGCAGTTGGGACTGAAAACTGTTCCCACTGGGAAGTCATTTGCTGTGAAATGAGTACAGCGGGGCCTACTTCGTAGCAAAACAGGAGTTCACATCTCGATTTCCCCCCTACTTGCAATCAGCAAAAAGGCTGGGGGACACTGAACAGGCCACAAGCCCTAAACTCCCCTTTCCCATGATTGGTGTCCCTCAAGGGCAGGCCTGAGGCATGGTGGAGGAGAATTTTTCCCCGCTGCTGCCAGGCTGTGCTATCTCTGGGCATAGACACAGGATTCACCCTCCAGAGTTTGCCTTTCCCTAGCACTAAATGGACCAGAAAAATAACAGTGGTAAGTAACAACCGTAAAAATATCTCTTTATTTGTTCAAAAATAGGAATGGTGGAAATCTGTGGTCATCCTGAGCAGAGAAAGGCAGAAGCCGTAAGACGCCGAGGCAGGAATTGGAGCGACGCAGCCGTGGCAGAGAAAGGTGTGTGCGATGCTTCTGTGATCTCCATCGTTGGCCATGGCCATGTGACCCAGGTGGGTGGCAGGATCATGAGTTTTCTTTCTGTCTCTGTGTGGCAGGATTTGGAGCTCTTTAGAGGGGAAAGTGCATTTTGTTGTCTAGGATATTTTCTTTTTCATTAGATTCCCCTGTAGGGAGAATTTGGTAGGAAGTGATTAGCAAAGCATTTTTCATTGTGCAAACCACAAAGCACTTTAGAGTCATAAAGTCATAGAATTTAAGGCCACAAGGGGAAACTGGATCATCTAGTCTGACCTCCTGCATATCACAGCCACCAACACCACCCAGCACCCAACAACCATCATTAGACCAAAGTATTGCAGCCCTCACGAGACTAGACTATTATGTGCCAGAGGCAGAGAATAGTGCTCCAGTGCCTGAAGCCCCTGCAATGGCAAGGAAATGATTTAAGTGAGATATACCCAAATAATCAAATATATCCAGAACATCAGCTTTTTAGGAGCAAAAAATTAGGGATCAGTGCTGAGGTGCAGCCACCTCTGGGGTGGGACATGGCAGCTGTATATCAAGTACACAGCAACATTACACAGGGATTGCTCATGCAGTGCTGAAATAAACAGTCTCACTCCAGAAGTGGTTGTAATAGCCACACGGCAGTGCTATAGAAAAGAAGTGAGGGAGAAGCTTATATTTGGGGAGAACTGCGGGAAGAGTTTATGAAGTCAGAATGAAAATTCCTGAGCTGGGATCCGACTGGGAGCACTGGGCTTTCAAAAAAGTGTCACAGGATTTTTGTCTGGCCACGAGTGATCAAGGCCTTCATTTTAAATCTCAGCATACAAACATCTGCAGAAGCAACCAGCCCTTAACACTAAAGGAGTATGGTCTTCAAGCGTGGGTAAGTAAATACATTTTTTTGGCGTCCATTCAAAAGCATCTGGCGGTCCAGATTTGGCCCGTGGTCCCTTATTGACTACCCTGGCACAAGACGCTTGAACTAGGACAACCTAAGTATTTTCTCACCATTTCCAAAACGTCACATGCTAATAACTTTCAGAACTAACAAAGGGCTGGCTGGGAACTGGTACCACCTTGAGGGGAAATGCCCCCATAGCTTATTCCCCAACACCCATAGCCACGTATCCCCCCTGCCCTGGGGCAGGATCAGAATTGGCACCCCCTAAAGGGCAAAAGCCCCGTATCTCATTCCCCAATCCCCGTAGCCAGCCAGTCCCCTGATCAGGGGCTGGATAGGAACTGGCAACCCTTAAGGGTAAAGACCCCATAGCCCATTCCTTGCTAAGCCAGCCAATACCCCTGATCTGAGACTGGATAGGAGCTGCCACTCCTATAGGGGAAAGGCCCCTTATCCTATTATCAGAACCCAGTTACCCTGCTTTTAGCAGAGTTGTTCCCTGGAGCAGGAATCTGTTTAACCCCATCGCCCTCTTGAGGCCTTCTTCCTCCCTCCCAGAAATCGAAAGTGAAAGCAACAAAACCCTTGATGAGCCAGAGATGGGCAGAAATTACGGCTCGTTGGGGGCCTAATCCGGAGTCAGATCCCCTCACCTCTTATACCCCCTCCAGCCTGGCAGCCAGTTCCCTCTGGTTGATGTCCTCCAGCACCTGCTTGGCCATCTGTATGGCCCCCGTCTCCAGGTAGTAGCTGATCATCAGCCTGCAGACATCGAGATAGTCTGCCTGCTCCAGCCGACCCCGGGGGATGTTGCTGCAGCCCTTGGGCGTCTGGGCCTGGTTCAGATTCACCTTGAACTTCTTGAAGTCCATCTCTTCCAGCTCCTCCAGGACCCTCTCCAGCCGGTCCCGCGCGCTCATTAGTATTGCACTGGGAGACAACACAGCTTCGAAACTCTCCCTTTTCCTCCTCCTGTGTCTCCTCCCCTGTCTCCACCCCTAGCCACAAGGCAGGGCAGCTCTGAGAACCAAAGCTCTGAAAAGCAAATGATGTCCTGGAAAGCAGGGCATGTTGGCGTTCTGTAACCGCTCCAGATCCCGGTGGAAATTGCGCCATGGGCCTTATCAGAGAGACTCAGCCCCTCAGGGAGCTGGGGTGGGATTGAAACTGCCTTTCTCCCTCACCCTCTCTCTTTCTCGCTAGTTAGCCTTGGCAGACTCTGTGAGTTATCCTAGGTCTTTAAATGCTTTCCACTACCCAGACTCATATCCTAGGGAAATACTATAATTTAGGGTTTGATGCTAGTTTTTTTGCTTGTTTTACCCAGGGGAGTAAAATGTACAGGTGCAAGCCGAATATTTGAAAAGCAGCTCCCTTGGCCAAAAATCTTCCCCGGGCTGAGCGGGCCACAGAGACTGAATATCCATCTGATAGGTACATTGGGAGTGTGTGTGTGTGTGTGTGTGTGTTTGTGTACGTGCACGTGCCCTTTCTGCAGGAGTCACAGGAGTGACAGGTATCCAGGGCAGGTTGAAGTGAACAGGCAGGAGAGGGGGAGGGCGTGGTGGTGGAGAAGTCCTTCCCTCTGCTGCCAGGACTGTACCTTCTCTGGGTGACCAGATGGCCTGTGTGAAAAACTGGGTCAGAGGTGGGTGGTAATAGGTGTGTATATAAGAAACCCCCCCAAAGATTGGGAGTGTCCCTATAAAATCGGAAATCTGGTCACCCTAGTGGGGACACACTGTGGGGCCTGTTCACACACAAAAGCTGAACCTTTTATCTATACTGGTATACTTAAACCCCGCTAGTGTTGGACACATTTTATCAGTACAAAGGCAATTGTAGTGGTATTGTTTATTCCTGTATGGGAAGGGTAATGAGGGGAATGGATAACTGCATCCATGCTAAAGGTTGTATTAGGATAACTCTTTTGGTAAAAAATCACCTTCCTAAGTGAAACAGCTATCCCACCACAAAATCTTTGAGTAGACCAAGCCTCAGGCTATGTCCGCTGTAAGGTCTCCCGTGTAGCTGCTCTGTGCCGGCAGGAGAGAGCTCTCCTGCCAGCATAATTAAACCACCCCCAGAGCGGCGATAGCTACATCAGCGGGAAAGCATCTCCTGCCAACCCAGCACTGTCCGCCCTGGCACTTTTGTCAGTGAAACTTCTGTTGGTAGTGTTGTGTGTGTTTTTTTACACCCCTGACTGACAAAAGTTATACCGACAAAAGTGCCAGTGTAGACATTGCCTCAGTTTCCAGGATCCACCAATCTGGTGCCAAAATTTGCGAGAAACAGATAAGAACAAGGAGAAACAATTTGAAAAGTTTAATTGTTTTGTATTAGAATGAGAGAGAGAATTCTCTGGGGATCCTGAGGCTCGGGCAAGTGAATGAGAAATGTCACAGAGACCCATACCAGCTCTGGTGTGTGTCACAGCTGTTGTTGAATGCTGCTGCCGTCCCATTCATGTACTGACCACTCTCAACTCTGTTTAACTTGTAAAATCCACAACCCTTCAGAATATCCTTATCTTCCGCAATTTTCCCTAGATACTAGGCTCACTACACTGGCTTTGATCACTGCAGAGCAGAAAAGCATAAGGAAGATTTAGGAGAAAGAAGAAAGGAAATATACGTAATTAGCATCTGAGAAGAGCCCTCACTAGAACTTCTGTGTGTACATTGATCTGAGTTGCTATCCATTACTTTGGTGTGAATCTGGAGTGACTCCATTTAAGTCAACTGATCTGTTATTCCAGGGCAAATCTGGAGTGACACTACTGAAGTCAGTGATTTCAGTTACACCCTTCAGAATTCAGAGTGGTAGCCGTGTTAGTTGGTGTCAGTAAAAACAACCAGGAGTCCTTGTGGCATCTTAGAGACTAACAAATTTATTTGGGCATAAGCTTTCATGGGCTAAAACCCACTTTATCCAGATGCATGGAGTGAAAAATACAGAAAGTGGGTATATATGATATTATAGCACATGAAAAGATGGGAGTAATTTTGGACGATGTCCACCTTGATTGCATTGGCCTCATTAGCACTACAAAAATAATTTTCTTCCTTTGATATTCACCGCTTCTTGTCAACTGTTGAGAACAGGCCACTTCCACCTTAATTGAGTTAGCCTCGTTAGCACTAACCTCCCCAACTAGGTAAGGCAACTCCCATCTTTTCATGTGCTGTGATATACACATCTGCCTACTGTATTTTTCGCTCCATGCATCTGATGAAGTGGGTTTTAGCCCACGAAAGCTTATGCCCAAATAGATTTGTTAGTATCTAGGTGTCACAGGGACTCATCGTTGTTTTCACCCTTCAGATTCAGACCCTAAACCCACAATTGCTCTACAGTGGATAATTCAATTACATTCTTCTCCCACCCTCCAGATCATTTAGCAGCTTTTTTACTGACACTGTGAGTTTGAGAGTTTTCAGAGAAGGAAGTATAGGACCCTTGACAGTGATTAACTGTCCACAGGGATACCTGTGTCCAGAGCACTTTTGCCAGCAAAGCCCTGGAAAAGGAATATCTGGGAACACACTAACCCATCCACTATGCCACAAGAGTGATTACAGGCTTAGAAAACATGCCTTAAGGTGAAGACTCCAGGAGCCTGTGATAGGGTACACGCCCCCACACTGGCTCTGAGAGGGCTGAGGTGTGCCAGGCAGGCCCCATCAGCCTGTTAGGTAGCAAGATGAGGGGATTAAGGGTGAGAGGAAAGCCCTAATTAGGAGGAAGCTCACCTGAGCAGAGGTAGGCAGGGCTAGAATAAACTTGGGAAGCTGGCCACAGTACAGGCTGTTGGGAGGAAGTTTGTGGTTGCTTTCTGGGTAGTAGAGTGGGAAGGTGGGAACCCAGGGAAAGAGAAGGTCCCTGGGGACCTTGTGGGGAGGAAATCCTGAAGCCAGGAGGGAGGAGAAGAGTACCTTGTGGGAAGCAGCAAGGTTGGCGGCTGGACCTTGGCTGTGTGTTGCAGGGTCCCTGGCGAGAACCCAGAGTAGAGGAAGGACCTGGGTTACCCTCCCTGTCACTGGGAAGTGGCACCAGCAGGATAAACTGGAAGACTGCCTGGGCCATTGTGAGAATGACAGCATGTGAAGACTACTGGATGCCACATGAACAGAAGAAACTTTGAAGGATGTGTCACGTTACTGAAATTATCTGGAATCATATAGATCATTGGTGCAAGTAAGGTCCTGTAGGGGCACCAAATCTTAGGTAAAGGGGGTCATATAAGGTGTCTATGACCAGGTTATGGTCTACTGATTATGATTATGCTATCTGGATGTGTGTATCTTGTTTGTAGCTAGAGTTATGAAGATTGGCTCTATAGTGTCTGTATTTCAAACTTATGCTTGCTTTTGGGTGAAATCCCAGACAAAGTTACTGTTAGCTCCGCCTGGTCTTCCTGATGGCCCATCAAGTTCCAATTAAGCTAACAATGAACTTTGTAGATGCCCATCCACACCCGAGCTTCCCCAGGAATGTGGCCTGGCTGCTCGGGTGCTGAATCTTGAAGAGTCATGTAACTGGACCACATGGCTCTGAAACTCCATTTTACAACTGGACTCTGATTAGCAAGAAGGAGGCGGTCTCCACCCACAAGAGGAAGTCTATATAAACCTGGGAGAAAGATCTCCATTTTGTCTTTAATCTCCAGTCTCCAGCCTGGCTCCTACTTCTGGATGGGACTTTGCTACAAATGGGCGCTCTGGCCAAACGACTGATGACCCATTCCTCCAGGGAATTTATTCCAGAGACTCTGATTTGAACCTGCAGTTATTCTACAACTGATGCAAGCCATTACTGCATGTATTTGATTTCCTTTAACCATTTCTAACCCTCACCTATATTTTTTCCCTTGTATAATAAACCTTTAGATTTTAGATTCTAAAGGATTGGCTACAGCGTGATTTGTGGGTAAGGTCTGATTTGTATATTGACCTGGGTCTGGGGCCCAATTCTTTGGAATTGGGGAGAACCGTTTTCTTTTATTGGGGTATTGGTTTCCATAACCATTTGTCCCCAGGGCAGGTGTCTGCTGGTGGTGATACTGGGAAGCTGGAGTGTCTAAGGGAATTGCTTGTGTGACTTGTGGGTAGCCAGTGGGGTGAAACCAAAGTCTTTTCTGTTTGGCTGGGTTGGTGCCTTTAGGGCAGAGAAACCCCAGCTTTGGGCTCTAGTTGCCCTGTTTGAAGCAATTTGTCCTGATCTGGCACTCTCAGTGGGTCACACCAGGAACAGCACCGTCACAGGACGTTACCCTGGAAGCGGGGGAACGCTGAGCACCCTCAGGTGGAATCAAAAAGAGGCACAGCAGTTCCTACACCAAGAGAGGGGCTGCAGACAGAGAGAGTGATGGCTGAAGGAAGGGGTGTTGGCCTTGCAGAGTTAATCCTCAAGTGACCAGGGAGATGCATTCACCTGTGGTGAGTAGAGCACCCTGCCATGGAGCCTCATTTATTTATCTTAAGAAAGAGGAAGTTAAAGGGTGACTTGATCAGTCTGTAAGTTACTAGATGGGGGGCAAATGGGTTCTTCACTCTGGCGGACAAAGGTAAAATATGGCTGAAATTTGAAGCACAAATTCAGACTGGAAATAAAGTGTCTGTTTTTAACAGTGAGGGTGATTAACCATTGAAACAATTTGCCAATTTCTCCATTGCTGGGAATTTTAAAATCAGAATGGGATGTTTCTCTAAAAGATTTGCTCTGGGTCAAACAGGAATTAATTAATTTGCCAAGGGTCATGGTGGATTCTTCATTGCTGGGAAATCAGAAAGGGACGTTTCTCTAAAAGATCTGCTCTGGGTCAAACAGGAATTATTTTAAGGAGGTTGTATGGCTTGTGTTATACATGAGTTCAGAGCAGATGATCACAATGGTTCCCTCTGGCCTGGGAATCTGAGACAATAGATATGGCAAAGGGAGGCTCGAGGAGAGATTACAGAGGGGTAGCGGGCGCAGACTCTGGTTGGAGTAGCATTAAGAACCAGGTCAAGAGAATTTTTGGGGATGTAAGAAACAGCCTGGGCTATTTTTACCCATTGAAAGATGTGGATTCTTAGGTGTAGAACATCAGGTTCCACTATGAAAGTGGCAGTGTCTGATAGTAGAAAGGTGGTTTGTAAATTTAGAGCAGTGGGTTCTAACTCTAGAACAAGTTCTAAGTGTAAAGTGGCAATTTCTAATTTTTTTTCTCTCTCCTTTTTTCTGCCTCTCTTTCTCTCTGCTTTCTTGTTCTCTCTCTCTCTCTCTCTCTCTCTCTCTCTCACTCTGTCTCTATGCCCTGGACTCTTTCCCCTCCCAGTCCCACTTTACCCGGCCTAAGCACAGTGGAACCAGACCTGCCCACCATGACTCCTTTGGGCTGTTATTCTATTATTTGGTTTATCTGGAAGCTTTTGGTGCCTGAGCCGAGACAGGATTTGTGGCTTGTAGCTATAGGTGTAGTTTGACTTCTATATTTGGGGGGGGTGGGGGGGGTGGGGTGGCTCCAGTAAGGCCAATGGATCATTCAAGAGGGCCAGATTCCATGTATGCCCCCAGGGGCACCTTTTCAGATTTTGCGGGGGGGTGGGGCGGGGGCAACTTAAGCAACTGAAAACTCTAGTGTTGTGTGCTTTGTTTTGTTTGCAAATAATATCGTAGAAACTCTCTGACAGGAGCACTGTATCTAATTCTTATATCAAGAAAAAAATGTAAATAAATATTAGACCCACTCAGCTCTAATATTAACATGTTCTGACATCTTGTGGCAAGTCACTTGAGAGACACTGGCTAGGTATAAAATTCTTACTCGGTACCCTAACTGAAGTCAGAAGGGACCCACCAGGATCATCTAGTCTGACCTCCTGCATATTGCAGGCCACATAACCTCACTCACCCGCTCCTGTAATAGACCCCTAACCTCTGGCTGAGTTGGTGAAAACTGGGGGCAGGCCTACACTACAAACTCTGCTGTGGTGCTTTGATGAAGATGCTCTAAGCCTATGGGAGAGAGCTTTCCTGTTGGCTTAGTTACCTCAGCGACTGTCTACAAGGGAAGGTCCAGGATGTGGATTTTTCAGCGATGTAGTTGTACTGAAGTGTGTGTGTGGTGTGGACCTGGCCGGCGTCTGCACTACCAGCTAGGGGTGTTGATTCCCAGCTTGCACAGGCACACACTCGCTCTCAGCACGCTAGCATGAGACTAGATGCACTGCAGCGTGGGCAGCCGCACCGGAGGCATGGCTTAGCCGGGCTAGGTGAGTACCCGTGGGGTTCAGGCGGGTTTGTACCGGAACGGCTGAGCGATGCCTTTGCTGCCATGGCTACACTACTATTTATACGCCCGTTAGCTTGATGAGAACTAGCGCAAGGGCGTGTGCGCCAGCTGAGAATCACACCCTGAGCTCTGAGGGTCGACCTCGCCACCGAGTGCCTAGGCGAACGACTACTCGAAAGACATTGTCTCGGCAAGCCATTGGGGCCACAGTGAGCCTAGCCAAAGGCCACATGTGTGAAGCTGTGTGTCATTCCCTCCCCGTTTCTATAAATGCCACCATGTGGCTCAGACCAGGATGGAGACTAGGGGGCTCAGGGGTTCTTCCCTGGGAGATAACCACTCAGTACAATTTCCTGCCCAGGAAAAGATTTTAAGACCTTTCAGGAGAGGGAGTTGATGCAGCACATGTGTACTGCACACTATTATCAGGCTCTCCCTGTGGGGAAGGGACACAGGCTGGGGAATCCCGGCTAGGGCATCTTCCCCTATGAGGTGCGGCTCTTGCTGCTCCACCTACGGAGGGGAGAGGTTAGGAGCCACAGAAACAAGCCCTCCCAGAAACCACTTCCACCTGCGGCTCCCATTTCATTTTCCTGTCTGGTGAGTTTTCATTGCAAGCCTGAAGGGGGCGCTCTCCTTGTGCTGTGTGCAGAGGAAGGGGAGCTGAGGGTCTCCATGCTACCCACTGGTTTAACCCCTGATCTCCCCTCCCCTGGGGTCACTCATTCGTCCATGGCACATGCTGTTCATCCAACAATCTCTGAACCATGCCACTCATCCAGGCCAACCACCCAATCAGACCATCTACCCATCAATCCATGCCCCCAAAACAGTCTGTCCAGGCCACCCAACCAGTTAATCCACTACCCACACCATCTGTCCTCCTCCACCATCCATTTAACCCATGCCCCTATTCATCCATCGCCACTATCCTCTTACTTACAGACATTTTGAATGAAAACCAGGGAGGCACAGAGCAGATGGTAAATCATCTCACACAGACTGGGTCATCTGGGAGGCACTTGTTGCTTTGTTTGTGGACATAGTTTCTGGTTTTCATTTTATAACAAAATACAAATTATATAGATTTAAAAATATAGAGTTTGGGCAAAATCACCTTTAACCATGTTACAAGGAGGACGGAGAAACACTGCTCTCCTTAACCTTTTGAGGATTGGACAAGCAATGGGCTTAAATTCCAGCAAGTGTGGTTTAGGTTGGACATTAGGAAAAACAGCATAACTGTCAGAGACACTGACACAGTGTGAGACACTGGAATAAATTGCTTTGGGAGGTTGTCAAATCTCCATCTTTGGAGACTGATAAGAGCAGGTTAGACAAACACCTGTCAGGGATGGTCTAGATAATACCTAGTCCTGCCATCAGTGCAGGGGACTGGACTAGGTGACCTCTCGAGGTCTCTTCCATTACTGTGATTGTAATTCTGCTTCCCACCAATAAAAACACCAAACAAGCACCACACCAAGAACAGGCCCTGAGTTCTTGGCAGCTGGTGAGGAAATAAGACAAAGTCAGAGCCTTGGCAGGAATTCTGAGGTTGAATTTGGTCCAGCACAGTGATCCTTTAGGACAGTACGTTAATGAGATCTTCTAGTAGAAAAAGACCGATGCTATGTACAGCTACAGCTCACCTCAGTATAAGTTATGTCGCTGGGGGGTGAGAATAAACCACCTCCCTGAGTGAGGTAAGTTGCAATGACCTAAGTGCCGGTGTGGACAAGGCTAGGCCGGCAGGAGAAGCTTCTGCTGCTCGTTGGGGCTGGAGTAATTAAGTTGACTGGAGAGCTCGTTTCCATCTACTTAGTGTCACTGCTACAGCAGTGCAGCTGCAAGCTCTGTAGTGTAGCCACAGCTGAAGAGTCTGTGGTGAGACTGAGATGCAGGGGTGGGCACTAAATGAACATGTGGAGGTGCATGATGGCTGGAATTCCAGCAGCTGTAGATACCAGAGCAGTGGAGTGCAAAGTTTTTCTGGTTGTGTCCCTTACCATTAATGGAATCGTTTATTTCTTCTCTCCTCCTCCACCCTCTTCTCCCTGCCCCGCTGTTATAGCACAGCCAAGGCTTCCTCTGCCATGGGCTGCTGCTATCTTGCAACCAGGCTGCACTGCCAGGGCAGGGCCAATACCTACTGTTCTCAGCTCAGATTTTCAGGATTGGGGGAGGCGTCTGCGACAATCTCTGGGGAAGATCCAGGGCTGGGGGTGGAAATTGGTGCAGCACAGTGACCCCAGGCTTGGCAGCTTACTGAGAGGAGTCAGGGAGTAGAGGTGACATGAACCGCCTGGCATCCACACTCCCCTCCCTGCATATTCCTCCGTGCCCCCCTAGGGGTGTGTGCACCACTGTGTGAGAATCCAACTCTCCTATGATCCACCCAGCCTCACACCATTTGTTGGAAGATGTTAGTTTCACTATGGTGTCCAGTTTTCATAAAACCCAGCACCCATAACCCATCTAAGAGGCCGCTGCATTTCAGGCATAGATGAGTGATCACTGTGCAGCATTGCCGGGCATCTGTTAATCTGCCTGCCAGGCTGCACCCTGGAGGTGGATGCACTGGGCAAGTGATCCCTGTGCAGAGCTGCTGAACAGTGCCCCCCATTTCAGAGCTTGGCAAGCAATCCCTGGGCAGTCTTTAAGCACCTTAGCACTCTGCTCCATTCTCTTACTGGTATCTCATCTATCCTGTAGGATATCAGGGTTGGAAGGGACCTCAGAAGGTTATCTACTCCAACCCCCTGCTCAAAGCAGGACTCCTCCTACTCTCTTTGACAGACTCCTGCCCCCTATCCATAAACAGCCCCCGCAAGGCTTGAACTCACAACGCTGGGATTAATAAGCTAATGCTCAAAGCACTGAGCTATCCCTCCCCCCCCTTACCCTAAACCCAGTAACAGATGTCTGCACCGCAATTAAAAACTGGTGGTTGGCCCATGACAGCTGACTCAGGCTCAGGAGCTGTTTAATTATGTTTGTGGATGTTTGGGCTCAGGCTGGAGCCGGGGTCAGCTGACCTGGGCCAGCCGCAGTGGTGTTCAGTTGCAGTATAGACAGTCCTTAGCGACCACCTCCCTGCTGCATCCCATCACAGTCCCACCCATTCCACCAAAGGGAGCGCTGGAAAGAGGTGTTTTACCCTGAAACAATGTTCACAAAGGGATGAAAGCACCAGCCTGCCCAGAAAGCCACGTGGGATCTGGAGCTAGGGTCGGAGGCACCTGGAATGGCTGCATGTTCACCGGGAATGTAACTTGTTGGCTGCCTTAACTTCTCTCAAGGTCTTCAATGAGGAACTTATTCTTGGCTTTCAGTGCCTCATAGAACCGGTCCTTGCACTCTGTATTCCAGCTTGGCATTAGCTGATACAGCATCCGCATCTTCTCCTGGCTGGTGCGCCCGGCTCTGATGGTCTGGTACTGCTCGTTGTCCAGAACAGTCCCATGAAGACGGTCCAGAATGGGCTCCACAGGGGTGGTACGCTCAATCAGCTCCGTGCGGTATCGCTCGACAAAGTGCCCCTCTGGGGAGACGACACACAGAAGTAATGAACAGATATTTGCAAACATATGGTTTCATAATTCCAACCAGTACTGAAATACAGCAGACTCGGGGGGCAGGCACGGCAGATAGTTGACAGCTACACAACACAGCAGTACTGCACTCGTAATGCCACGTCCCTGGTGGGTTGGCAGTAGCAGGGACTGAATCTGGGACTTCTTGATCTTAAAGCATTTGCTACCCGAGCTGAAAAACCCAGCTCTTCGTCAAGGTTATAACAGGCTCATGAGCCTCCATCTGTGGCCCAGCCACCACTAGATGGGAAGAGCACCACGCTCAGTGGATTACAGTGGTGGCTGCATCTGGGATGAGGCACATCAACTACTTGACCGCTACTCAGCCATGATGCCCAAGAATCACTCGCCCAGTGCTGAATTGCAGTTGCTTCTGGGCAGGGGTCCATCAGCTGTTTAAACGGCAGGGGGCGTTTAGGAAAAGTAGCCTGCAGTCACCTGGATTAGGATTTTGCCAGGACCCCAAAATTTACACCCCAATTTTTAGAAAGAGCCTGGGAGGTGGGGCGGGGTCAAAGACCATAATTAAGCAGAGAGTTGGTTTGGTGCCTCCTAGCACTGACACAAGGTGGCAAGACCTTGCTCCCTGCAGCACAACGCCCCCTAGTACCACGCTGGGATGTCGGAGTCAACACTAACAGTGAGGGGAGAGCGCCCCCTACTGAACCCTCCACTGCCTTTCGGTAGCAAAGTACCCTAGCACCACACTGGGGCATCTTGGACAGAGGAGAGAGCACCCCTACTGGGCCCCCGATGCGCTTCCTCCAGCACAGCGCCCCCTAGTGCAACACTAGAGTGGCTGGTGGAGGCAGAGCTGGGCTCTGGATGGCTTGGCAGCTGGCAGGCAGGGTAGGTTCATCCCAGGCACTGGGAGGTAGTTCTGGGTGGGGAGTCGCTCTGCAGTGAGTCCACCCTTCCCAACACCCCTTGGACCGCCTGGGGGTGAAAAAGAGCCCCCCGGTGCTTACAGACTCACCTTCCTTTCCTGTGGCACCACCAGCAGCTGGCACTGGCTTCTCCCCCTTGCCACAGGAGCCTGCAGGATTGAGAGGGAGAGTCAGTGAGGGTCTGAATCACCCATTGGGGCACTGGGGTCAGTACTGGCTGGTAGGGGAGAGCGCCCCCTTCTGGCCCCCCCCCCCCAAGAGACAGACACACCGACCAGGACTGATGCCCACAAGGAGTGAGAGCGACTGAGAAGCAGAGATGGATCCAGTTAGAAATGGAGACACGTCTGCTCAGGCAGGGTAAATAAAGCTCCTCTTTCTAGCTAGTTTCCTGTCTGGAAGTAGGAGAGAGCTTGAGTCTCACGGCTGTGCTGGAGTCCGTGCTACTGAGGCTTCACGGCTATCGCTCCTCGAGTGAGCGAGATGAAAATGACCTCAGGGACATCCACACGTGCTGCAATTACACTTCTCTGGACTGCAGTGCAGACATAGCCCCAGAAACACAGCGAGATGGGAGGGGAGAGTGAGGAACAGAGACACAGAGCCCCAAAAGCCCCCCCAAAAGGATCCAGGGAAACTGAGATTAAGACAGATTCACATGTTCAGCTCTGGGATCAGATTTAAACTTTAAATCCCTCATTGCCTGTTGCTTTAATAGTTCACAGCACTCCTCTGTCTCCTGCCCTTTCCCCCATACCCATCTGCTTGTAATGGCAGCCATATAAAGGCGTGTTCTCTCTTTTTCAGTCTGAGTCAGGGGGGCATTTGGACTGCGTCCCTTGTACTCCATACACCGTTGTGCAGAGACCAATTAATAAGCAAATCGAGGCCAAATCCTCAGTTGGAGTTACACCACTTTATACCATGGAACTCTGTTGAATGACTCCAGCTGAAAATCTGGCCCTAGATCTCCAAACCAGAGGCACTAGGGGGCCAGTTTCTCTGCTGGGGTAAATTGGTGCCACGCCATTGAAGTTTGCCCGCCTCGCACAGGGCATGGAGCAAGGGGGAGAGATCAGATGCAAAGCTAACAAGCAGCAGAACCTTCCAGCAAGTTCAGGCAGGGACGGGAAGTGACTGTTCTGGAAAGTGAAAGCAAGTTTCAAGCGCTCAGAGGAAAAGAAACACAGTTTAAACAGTGAGACAGAAAATGGAAGATTTCTCTTAAATAAAAATCCCCCCAGAATCCTCTGAGATGCCTCCTCCCCCCCCCCCCAACTCTGTGTGATAAGTTGCAGAGAGAAAGGAGATGGACAGCAAGTGGACTTTCAAAATCTGGTCTCTGGCGAGCATGCTCTGGAAAGGGTTGGCTGGGGCTGTATTTGGTGCTCTGGGCAGACGTGCTGCAGGGAGGGGAGAGGACAGAGAAAGTCCTTCCAGAGAGAGTAGAGAGCAGCCCGCAGACATGGTGTGTCTGAGCCGGGGGAAATCTCCTTTTCCTGGCTAGCCCCCTGCACATAAGCGAGAGGGGGAGCTCAAGGGAACCTCCCCTCCCAGTAACACTGCACTATGGCGGGTGAGTTCTGGAGAAGAGATCTCAAAGCACCGTACGAAGGAGTTCAGGATCATCCGTGATCTCTCCCTGCCCGGATCCTTACCGATCCCGGTGACCACGCGGAGTCTGTCGGCCAGGTCCCTCTCGTTGATGTCTATGAGGAGCTGCTCGGTTACCTGCACCGCGTACTCCTCCCGGTAGTAGCTGATCAGCTTGTCACACACATCCAGGACATCGGCTTTCTCCAGCCGGCCGCGGGGGATGTTGCTGTAGCCCTCCTTGACTGGGAACACGTTCAGCTTCATCTTGAACCGCTTCAACCCGTCCTGCCCCAGCTCCTCTAGGGTGTCCACCAGGTGATCCCGCACCGTCTTCCCCATCCTGCCGCCTCACCAGCCGAGCCAAACTGCCCGGGGCGCTGGGACGGAGCGAGGGAGGGCGGATCTTCGCCCTGGAGAGCGATTGGTGCTCAGAAATGCGGCGGGGCCCAGATCCCCTGCCTAAAAATGGTCCGGGCTCTTTCTCTGCTTCCTCCTCTTTTCCTGGGAAAGATTTTTTGTTCCAAGGGGCTAAACAAGGGAACAACAAACCCCACCCGCTTCCCGGCTGGGACAGCCACCTGCAGAATCTAAACTCCGGTGCACCTTAGATCTAGGGTGACCAGATGTCCTGATTTTATAGGGACACTCCCAATTTTGGGGTCTTTCTTATATAGGCTCCTATTATCCCTGACCCAGGCAGGTGGAGAAGCCGCTGCTGATCCCCTATGTGAGCGGCCCCATGTGTGGAGCTGTGAGTGCCCCCACAACGTGGTTGGAGGAGCAAAAGGGGGGCAATTGTGGCAGCAGCTGGAGGAGCAGGGTGGGCGGTGGGGGGGCATCGTGGAGCTGGAAATTAACAATTTCCTAATGGTTAAATTTTAACTGCAGCACTAATAGAATCAAACAGTCCCAACCAACAGTGGGAACCTGGAGCTTCTCTTACCAAAGTACAGCCACACTTTTGAATATGTGTATTTGTATGATACAAATTGGTGAGTTTTTAGAAATAAATACAATTAAAAAAAGAGAAATGATTTTTAATGTCTTGACAAGTATTGTGTGATTTCACAGGACCTGCATTGATTATACAGCTACTTTTATACCTGATTTAGAATTTAACGCAACACTGACACAGTAGAGTAGTATTTTTTTTTAACAATTTTGCATACATTTAATTTTTTCACAGTCGCTTCGGCCCACGAAGCCCCTTCAAAAATCTAATGTGGCCCTTGTCTCATAAAGTTTGGAGACCCCTGGTGTAAGGAATATATGGAACAGAAGACAATTAAAAAAGAAGTTCACACCATGTGAGACACTGTCTATGGACTCACAAATCAGCCATTCAGTGGCAGAGCCAGGAAGAGAACCCAGGCATCCTGAGCCCCCCTCCCAGGCTTTACCGATGAGGAACTTTCTCTCAGCTCAGCAGGTACTGAAATTGAATGAAAAAAACCCTGCTTTGTTTGTATAACGGCAGGGCAAGCGGTTAATTCCCGTGCCTGTGCAAAGGGAAACCATTATTTCGAAATCCAGCCGGTCAAATGCTGTGGCACCTTCAGCATGGCAGATGGGGTGAAGGAGCCTGCTAAGCTGGCAACACCCATGGGGCGCAGCAAAGGGAACCAGTGGCTAAATCTCTGCAGTTAGCCCTCGGGGTTCTGCTCAGGCCCCATCTCCCTCCCGCCTGTCTGTGCACCCCCCTTCATGACACTCAAATATCCAGTCCCTGAACATCCGGACACCCGCCATGCACAGGGATTCGCTGCCTCCATGGAAGCAGTGCCCCCCCGTTCACTACCTTCACCTCAGTTCAGCGCTCTCCTCGGCAGACAGCACTCAGGTGTCTAGTAAAACCCACTAGAAGTTTATTTGATCAAGATTCGAATAGATGCAAGTATAAGAAGTACAAACATATGGTTACACATCCAAGAAAAATATAAAGTGTAGCCTAGAGCCTATACTTACTGGCAAGCGCCTTTCTAGTGTACCGTGCTTGTCCGGGCGAGAGAGCTGGGCTCCACTTTCCATGAGAGTGCTTCCTCCCTCATGGGTGTGGTCTTGTGCCTTTCTTTCTCCTGTTACACCCTTCCTGACCATTTGGCTCTTTTCATAAACAGGGTGTTTCCTTAACATCAGTTTGCCCCTGCTGGTCCCCCTATTCAGGGTCTTTTTCCTGGGCTCTTTTGTGCTGTGTCAAGGTCTAACCCTTCGCCTTGTCTGCGCAATCACCTGTTCTAATCCTATTCCGTTGCACTGAGCACTGACGCAACAGGAATGGAATCCAGGAGTCCTGGTTTCCAGTTCCCAGTCTGTTCCAAGTCACGATTGACTCCTTCCCAGAGTTGGGAATGGAATTCATGAGTCACAACTCCACCCCTTCCTCTCCATTCCCCTCCCTGAACTGGGATGGAACCCAGAAATCCAGTGTCCCCATCCTAGCTCCTTCAGTTCACTAGGCCATACTCCCCTCCCAGAGACAAGAACCACTTCACGTCCTAATTCCAGATGAGTCACCTGACTGAATGAGGCTATGATTTCACTACAAACACTGCAGCGGCTTTGCTGAAGACATCGGTGTAGACACTCTACAGCGACGGCAGGGGTTCTCCTATGGCTGTAGATAATCCACTTCCCTGCGAGGCAGTAGTTAGATTGATGAAAGAATTCTTCTATCTACCTAGCACTGCCCACACTGAGGGTTAGGTCAGCTTAACGGTATTGCTCAGAGAAGTGGATTTTTCATGTTCCTGAGTGACATCGCTGGGTCGACCTAACTTCTTAGTGCAGACCTGGCCTGAGTCCATCGCCTGAGGACTGTTAAAATCTTCTACCCCTGGACGCTCCTGGGTAATCTGTCATGGTGAATGTTCGCATAGTGACAGTGGGTGGCAGCAGGACTCCTGGGTTCCATTTGCCGCTCTGACTGGGAGAGGAGTGGGGTTAGGGCTGGTGGAGGGAGAGGGGGACTCAGGACCCTGAGTTCTATTTCCTGCTCTTGGAAAGGGAAGGGTGTTTAGTGGTTAGAGCAGCCAGCTAGAAAACAGATATTGCCAAATCAACACTCCCCTCCCCCCGCCCCCAGTTCTCCACACACCCAAGACTTCCCCAAATGTCTGTTCAGGGATGAACTTAGCAGTGTGAGATGAATATAAACAGATTCCTTCAAACCAGCCTGAATTCTATGAATTCCAAAGTCCTAGATTTCTGCTCCAGAGATTGCTCTGCTGGGCTCTGTCTCTTTAACACCTCTGCCCATCACAACTGTGGCCAGTTCATGCAGGGTTGTAATAAGACATTATATTCTTCTTCTGCCGTGGGGAAAATTCCACGTTTTAAAATTGAGAAAAAAATCGAGACTTCTGAGGTATTTCAGGGCCACCGCATGCAGGAAAGGAAAATAAACAGGTACAGGAGCTCTGGGCAGCTCTTTGTCATGAAAGAAAGTTGGAGGGTCAAATCTTCTAGTTCTTAATCAAGTAAAACATCTGTTACCATCTGCACCTCCACTCACAGATATTCACATGCGCTCAATAACGATACACGTCATATTTAAATATTTGAGCCATCGTCTCCAGGACAAATGAGGCAATCAGACACTAGGGAAATGGGACCACATAAGGTAGAGTGGGAACCTCTCTAGACCACTGCTGGCCCTTCCCTGGGTTTTGGCCCCTTCTTTTCACTTATGCCCCTCAGATCTCCCTCTTTTCAGAATATAACCTTGGCTCTTCCGAGTCCCCGGTGTTCTCTCTCCAACACCCCCACCCCCTGCAGAGGGATTCCTGTGTTACAGGCAATTACCAGCCCTTTTGGATCCTCATCACCCTGCCTCTGTTCGTAAACAATCTACTGACTCCCTGCCCCAGAGACACCTCTCCTCTGCAGAGCTCTCATTCCACATTAACACCCATCCTGGAGTTAGGCCCGCAGTGGTTCTCAAAGTTTTGATATTGGTGACCTCTTTCAAACACCAAGCCTCTGAGTGTGACCCCCCCCTTAGAAAGTAAAACACATTTTTGATATTTAACACTATGTTAAATACTAAATTTAAACCCCGTTGCTTAAGATGAATTTACCTTTTCTCACTGCTTTTAAATTAAGGCTAAAACATATTTTTATCAAATTCAATATAAGTGGAAAAGTTATTTTTAAGCAAAATTTTATTTAAACACTTGACAGCTCGGGGCTGACAACCCTGTGTGTGCTCCCGGTTGATAACCCTCAACATTGCCAGCCTCCGCCTGACAACCCCAGTACAGGGGTCGGGGCTCATGGTGTCCTGGATGCCCCAGCTCAGGGCTCACAGCCCCTCTCCTGTTCCAGGTCAGGACTCGCAAACCCGCATGGCGGTTGGACTTGGGGCTTGCAGCCCCGCTCCTGCCCAGAGCTCACAGCCCTACTCTTGGCCAGGGTCGGTGTCGGGGCTCGCGGCCCGGCGCAGGGGTCGGGGCTCACGGCCCGGCGCAGGGGTCGGGGCTTGTAGCCCTGCAGCTCCACATAGGGGTCGGGGGTCACAGCCATGCGTTGTGGGTGGGGCTCAGTCCGGCGCAGGGGTCAGGGCTCGCAACTTGCAGCCGCGCGCTGGGGTGGGGGCTTGTGACCCCCCACATAACCGAGTCGCAACCCCCAGTTTGAGAACCAACGAGTTAGGGGCTGTCATACATGAGGTGTGCTCCCAGGACAAGTCGCCCACCTGTACCCCCACAAATGGTGCCCCATTAGAGAGCTTGCGATTCCTCTCGTTACACATTCCTGATGCAACAAGAAACTGTTCAAACATACCCTGACTTCCTCAAGATGTTACCGGAAACGCTGACTAATCACTGCCCGACAAACTCTCTGCTTTAATTCCCCTCCCACTGCTAGGTCTGTTCCTTTAAGGCAGCCTGGCTTCTCTCCCTGCACAGCCCTTTCCCCTGCCCTTCCTGTGGGATCTCAATCTCTTAAATGCGGCTGGGCCTGACTGTGGGTTTGCAGCCGTTTCACTGCCGAGACTCATGTCTCCTTGTACAGGCTGGAGCGGGATTTCATCCCAGATTCTCAAAGGTGCTAAACTCCCATGGAAATCAGGTGCCTAAAAGCTTTGTGGATCTGGGCCTTCCTCTGTCCTCTTCCCTCTCAGCCTGTTCTGGAGGCTGCTGGGGTGCTCAGAGGTGAGGGATACAAACCCTCACACTGTGGAGGACTCTCTCTTCATCTCTCCTCCTCTATTCCTTTTCCATTGCCTCTCTCTGTCTGGAGATAGGGGTCCAATGCCCATCTTGTGGGGCAGGCAGGAACAAGGGGCACCCAGATAAGACCTTTATTAAAGGCAGCGTGGTAGAGTCAGTAGGGTTAACTCTTTCAGTGCCTTACACCACCCGCTGATAACTCTCACCTTGTGAATCCACACACACACGAGCTAATTCTCCTCTTTTAGCACTCAGCGACAGAGACCACATCAGAGCAGATGGGGTGGCTCATTTTTTAAAAACGTTATCCAAAACAGAGACAAATGTGGTGCTAGGAAGCAGGACCGCTTGGGTTCTAAGACCAGGTCTGTTACTGATGTGCGGTGTGACCTCTCTCTACACCTCAGTTTCCCCATTTGTAAAATGAGGTTAATTATCTTGATCTATCTCAGAGGGGTGTCGTGTGGGCCAATTAATTAGGTAACCTATGCAGAGTGCTTTAAAATATGCAGCTGTCAAGAATCTCATCTCAGTGACCCTGATGTAAATCCAGTGCGACCTCACTGAAGTCAATGGAAGCAGGGCCCGCTTCTGATCTCAGTTACTCCAGTGTAAATCTGGAGTGACTCCACTAATGGTAATAGAGTCCCGACCTGATTGTGGTTTCAGTTACCCAGCTGTGAATCCAGCGTGACTCTAATGCAGTCAGTACAGTCAGGGCTGGATTCAGATCTCTGTGACCCTGGTGTAAATGCAAAGTGACTCCTCCGCTGAGGTTAGACTCTGTCCCACACTCTGCTGATGAAATTCTCGTATCTACAAGGGCACAGCCAGTTAAACTGCAGTGATCCAAGCCAGGCATATTTTGGAGAGAGAGAGAAACACCACACTGCTCTCTGGACAGGGGATGTCAGATATGAGTAAAAGTCACAGGCAATGCAGAGGCGAGATCTCCAGCTACACAGCACCCTGATTGGCCAGTGCCATCTCACTAAAAGAGCAGGAATCAGGAAGTGCTGGAGGGTGTGAGGTTGATGGGGCGGGCTCCTGCAGCTTGGGACCTCCCCACTTCTCACCCATCTTTTTGCTTCCCGTGGCAGTCAGCAGTGAACTGCACTTTCCAGACTCTCTCTGCTGGCCAGGCTGAGCAGAAAGCTGCATGGAGGCCCCTGGGAGCAGTGACCTGCTGAGGAAGCTGAAAGCCCTGGGCAAGGAGGAGTTGGAGGGGTTCAGGGATCAGCTGAGTGAGGTCCTGCTGGAGGGGGGATCTGAGCCCATCCCCATCACACCCGCTGACCCAGCAGCACTCACCGACCTGCTGCTCAGGCACTGCAGAGGGGACTTAAAGGTGGTTCTGAAAGTCCTGGAAGATGTTGACGCCAGACTCCGGAAAGGTAAATCCTAAACTGTGTCTGGAGCGGACTCGGTTGCTCTTCACTTGAGTGACAACACGTTTCGATTCAAGGCCTGGCGGGGTGCATATACATCTCTGACAGGGTTCGCTGATAGGCACCAGTGGACCCAGGGGCTGTGGTTTGTGGACAAGTATCCCAGAGAGACACGCCAAACCCACCAAGAACATGCAGAAATTGGGCTTGTGTTTGGCTTAATTGGCTTGTGAGTTGCTTGTTGGCTCGTTTTTGGCTTGTAGCTTGTTGCTTTTTTTTTTTTTAATCGGCTCCTGGCAAGGGAGGGAGAGAGTCAGGGCGCACAGCGGATCCCACCACCATCCCGACAGCAGGCCATGGGGGGATCTAGTCACATAGCGTGTTGGGGTTTTTAGGGACTGGCTTGTTTTGGCCCTATTTTGAAATGGGGTTAGCTTGATTTTTGGCTTCTTGTGAAAGTCGGGGGCTTATTTGCTGCGTGAAAGTTGGCAACTGTGATCTCAGAGTGCTCTGGGCCAGGCTGGCTTTTTTTTGTGCATGGCCTTATGGGAGAACTTGTCTGCTCAAGGGCAGAGAGTGGGAGAGCTGTGGGTGGAAAGGTCAAGTGAGTGGGTGGAAAGGTCAAGTGAGGTCTCATGATCCAGCCGCCTTCTGCCTATTCCAGAATTCCCTTTTCCCATGCTGCTGGTGAGCAAGGGTTACTCACTTCAGAGCAAGGGAGGCTGCACAAACCCTGATGGAAATGGAGTGGGTGGGGGGACGCGTTGTGCCGGGCACTGGACAGACACGCTGAGAGATAGGGAATTCTATGGGGCTGGGACTATCTAAACAGACAGGGCAGACAATGGGAGGTTAATAACGGGGATCAGAGACCCAGACAGTCAGATCTGTGGCAAAACTACAAATTGAATCCAGATTTCATGGGCCCTTTGCTAGTTCCTTAACCACAAAACCAGCCCCCCGTCCTATCAGGATGGGTCCTGCGTGCCGGGTGGATTTGATTTAAATCACTAGTCAGGAAGGCTCGATTTAATCATGGTGTTCTACAGAAAAGTACATTCTGGTTGGTTATTATAACCTTAATACATATTCTTCACAATTCAGAGATAGATGTAAGTTTCATTTTTAGAAGAGACACACTATACTTTTTAAACAGTGATTTATTTTGAAAACTTTTCTGAGTTTTACAGCTATATCAGAAAATGAATGATTGTTTGGTTATTTTATTTACCAAAGATTATTGAAGCACATATTAATGAAATCATTGGGAGGTGAACTATTTCCAATTCAACAGGTTAATCATTAATATTTGGAGGATTTTCTTGCCCTGCTGTATTAGGAGAAGAAATTCACCAGACAGACATTCAAATTGTTTTATTTAACTAAAACAATAAAGTTAAGTATTCTGGATTTTTTTTCCCTTCGGCAGCAAACATATAATATTTTAACAAAACAAGCTTATGTCCCTCGCTTCTCACACTTATCTCTAGACTTCTTCTCCTTGTCCAGATCCATTCGTCCCCAACAATCTTCTATTGCTTGAACTTTTTGAATCTTTACACTTTTAGAGAGAGGTAAGAGATTGATTGTGTGTACACAAATTTGCAGAGGGACAGTAGAATTGAGGTCTGTTATTTCTCACCTTTTTATATTTATTTATTTAAAAACATTTTTGCTGTTAACAAGCATATTATCTCTGGAGACACAAATCCACAGTCTGAGAACTGTGAAACTAAGCATCCCTGATGGTATCTTCTAGACTGATCACTGAGTCCCATTGGGCTGTGTGACAAAGTTCCGAGTCTGTACTTGTGGGTCCTGCGCTTCCTGGCAGATTTAGGGGCCTCAGAAACTCATCTAGGCCCCAGAGTGACCTCCCTTCTCAGTATAATTGGCAAGAGTCACCACCTAGTGAGTTACCTTCGTCACAGGCCAGTATGGAAGATGGAAAAGGGGGGAGCCCGGGCCCGCCCTCTACTCCGGACTCCAGCCCAGGGACCCTAATAGTATCAGCTAAGATGACTGACCTTTTATCCACAAAACACAATACAATTCCCTGGGCTACTTCCCCACAGCAGTCCCCACTTCTTCAAACTCCACTCACCCTTCCCTCAGGGCCTCCTTCCTTCTGTGTGATATGTTGTCCACCACTCAGTCTCACCAACAGCACAACTTCCTTCCACAGCTCCTGACACCCACAGCCCACCTAACTGGGAGGTTTTTAACTGGTTTCAGCCAGTCCCTGATTGGCTTCAGGTGTCCCAATCAGGCTAGCTGTTTCTACTCCTTTCTAGAAGGTTCTTAATTGGCCCCAGGTGTCTTGATTGGTCTGGAGTAGCCTTTGTTTGGCTATCCAGGGAACAGGGACCTGCACATCCTGAGACTAATATACCTGCCTTCCAGCACTCTCCTATATCCTTCTGGTCTGACTCCGTCACAGTAGATAGAAAGAATTGATCTAAATAATCTATACAGAAGCCTGTGGAACCTCATAAAATTGGGTCCCTAATCCACAAACTATTGGAACTCATTTACAAAACTTTTCTTAAGCATTGCATGAATATATTGTTTCATACTATAGAATTTATAATCTCTAGTCCATGATGTGATACATTATAGCTCAAAGATATCTCAATTAAAACTATTCTTAGATAGGTTTTTTTCCCCTCAGAAAGCATTTTATCAAAAAAATGTGATTTAAAAAAAATCATTGATTTTTATCCACCCTGCCTGCATGGATAGGAGCATTTCCTCTTTTGTAGCAAACATTATACAAATGAGATTTCAGTTCTCAGTGGCTGACACCCTGACGCTGATTTTACTCAATCCTTATTCAGGCAAATCCCATGGAATTTAGTAAAGGGAAGCTACTGCTCTGTCTAGTGGATTGTGGGGTCTGAGGGTCAAGGGAATTTGAGGAGAGCCTGCCAAAATTATATGGCCACAAATGTTTTAAAGATTCCTTCCTTTGGCTCAGTCCTCCTCATCTTAAGCTTTTGTTTCTCTTTGCTCTTGAAGCCTGAATCTCCCTTGTCTTACTTTGTGTTGTAACTTACTCCGTTGCTCAGATGCCAGAATCTATTCAGGTGACCAGGACAGCAAGTGTGAAAAATCGAGACGGGGTGACGGGTAATAGGAGCCTATATAAGAAAAAGTCCCAAAAATCGGGACTGTGCCTATAAAATCAGGACATCTGGTCACCCTCAAATCTATCTACTGTATCAGCAACAGCACTGTAAACAATTATCATCCATGTGAATGAAGAACTGATTTGACAGCACAAGGCAGAGCCTTCGAAACATAATTGATATAAATCAACTACTAAGGGGCAGACTTGATCTAGTGTTATTCCTAAAGATCCCAGGTTATTCTGGTCATGTGTGGAAAAATAGATTGGGGCTGGGCAGTGGTGGAGGTTTGCTGAAAATTTCTAAAAAATCGGGGTGGGGTGATTCCTTTTACATCAAACTGAAAATTAATTTCTACATTAATGACAACCCCCCAAAAATGTAAAAATGTTCATTTTAGGTTTGTTTTGACAAAATCAAAACTTTTATTTCACGTTTGGCTGTTTTAAAGCATTTTTTGATTGCTTTTTAAAAAAAATAAAGGAAACCTGAAAACAGAAAGTTTTGTTTTGAAGTGAAAAATCAGAATGTTTCCAATATGTCAATGTGAAATATTTCAGATTTCTTTGGAGTTTTTTAAAGGTTTTTTTCCTAAACGAACCAGTGAGCCAAACTGACCCCAATTCACAGAATGTTTTGGTGGGGCTGAAGCTGAATTTTTCTTTTTGTCAACAAAAAGTCATATGAATTTTTTTTGTCCATCTCTAGTCCTGGCCTGTTTCTGCCTTTCAAGTTCACTCTCTCCTAAGTCTCTCCCACAGTTTCCAGCCATCCACAAGAAGAGCGGAAGCCGTCCACTTGCACTAAAGCAGGTGATTCAAGTGAGTTGAGCTGAGCAAGTGAAAATCTGGCCCTGTGGTCTGTTGTATTGCTTTATCCCACGTTCCTGGTGGAGGTACCTGAGGTACCTGCGTGTGTGTGTCTGTCACGTAATGCTAATCTTACGCTCGCTCCACCTCTGTCCGTTTGTCTGGATGTCAGTGAAGGGGCTCGGAGAGCGTCACTCCAGGGTCAGTGCGTTCTCCTCTGATCTGAGAAGCCAGCTCTCCATGGAGAACTCCTCTGCTCTCTCTTCTCTTTAGGACCAAAGAGCCATCTCACCCATTCAGGCAATGAGATGCCCCCTGGTGAAGGAGGGATGCTAGCATCCGGTGAGTTGAGAATCGCTCAGGGTGATGGCCGGGGCCCTGGGGGAAATTCACTGCTGGGATGGACCATGACAGCCCCAGGGCCGTATGTGGGACTGGAGTCATTGCCGGGATTTGGGCATGTTTGACTTTTCCCCTCAGGGAGGGGCCACCTGGGGGTTGTTGCCTGATTTTAGGAGGTTAATATTATTAATTTTGGATAGTATGGGTTATAGGCTCACCAATAAATCTGTTCAGAAGAGAATAAGGTTCTTGTCCCAGAAGGAGGCTACACAGAATATGCACAGGACCCTCGGGGGCATGACAGGTCACTCACACTGAGACCAATGTAGTCTTAAAGACTTTTACTGAGCTAAGAAGGAATTATGATCAAATGGTAAAATAATCAGAGTTACAAATGCCATACTATTATTTTAAAGATACATATGATAACCTATATTATAACATTTTTGATTAATATACTCAGACCCTTCCTTGATGCCTAGTTATAAGAAACCAAGGACCAGCCTCGCCTCAGGTTCCTCAGTTCTTTTGAGTGGGAGGTGCAGAGCTTAAAAGAAGCTGGAGCTAAGAGCTATTGAAGCTGACTTAGAATTTCACGTAACTATCAGACTAATAAACTAAGAAAGATGCCTGAAGCTGAGCTCTTAGCCCTGGTCTATACTGAGAGGGGGTTGATCTAAGATACGCCACTTCAGCTACAAGAATAACGTAGCTGAAGTCGATGTACTTAGATCCACTTACTGTGGCATTTTCACTGCGATGAGTTGACTGCTGCCACTCGCCCGTCGATTCCGCCTGCGCCTCTCACGGCGGTGGAGTACCGGAGTCGATGGGAGAGCGCTCGGGGATCATTTATCACATCTAGACTAGACGTGATAAATTGATCCCGACGGGTCGATTGCTACCCGCCAATCCGGCGGGTAGTATAGACAGACACTTAGATTAGATAATGGTGTGTTGTGCCATTCCTCTTATAGGAGGGCTCAAGCACCCATGTCCTATGTCCAAATTTAGTTTCCGCACCCACCAAAATGTTGGGGTAACATACTCCATAGGCTGGTACGTTTGTACGTATTGATGACGTGTACATACATGTTAATGACATTAGGTCATTCAGACATTTTGTTATTTTTGTTCCTCTGGTTATTTCAGTTCTTTCCTTGTGGTGTGTCTGTTTACAAAGGCTATGAACTTCGGAAAGCCCCTATGCCCTCCTGCATCCTTTATCTGTCGAAGTTAAAGATCGCTGCCATATATGGACACTATGCTTTAACTTCTCACTCTTTATCTAGGTGAAAGAATACGTATGTCTGGGACCTACCTTTGCCTTCGCTTAACATACATGCTATGGCCTGTAGGTCTCTTGCATTACAGCCAAACGACTTTAATATAAATCTATAAACCTATTATAATAAAACAAACAACCAAAACCATAAGAAAAGAGATGCAGGCAAGCAAGCTACTCTTATAGGCTACAGGTTTGATAGAGGAAAACAAAACCTGGGGTTGGCTTCCTGGAACAGGCGCTAAATTTCATTTCCTTTTTCCTTCCAAAACATCCAATTTAAAGAGCATTTCAGCGTCGGGTGCGTGAGCTCTGTGGGGAGTGGCTGCTAGGCAGCTGCTGTGCCCCACCCCAGCAGTGGCCACATTTCAGTGTCTGGGTGAATAACGTTCTCTACATGCACAGAGATCATAGTTCCTTCCCATGTACAGGTAGGCAGGCCTCATCTGCCTGTCTAGATACTGGGCTAGATGGATCTCAGCTCTCATCCCATCTGCAGTTCCTGTGTTCCTACCTGTGAGAAGCGCTCTGGGCCAAAAGGTGCTAGAGAACTGTGCTAGATATTTATATCGATTTATTCATACTGTATTTCCACCCTCCCCAGCAATTGCCTTCATGAAGAGGTATCTTTCCTTCAGTGGCTCCAAGGCCGGCGCTGCCGGTGAGTGAGGCTGAAATTGACCGGGCGAAGTGGGGTAGTTTGAGGGGCCTGAGTGGATGGAATCCAGCCGCTGCCTTGGCTGGCTGCTTGGACCATCCACACAACGTCCCCCTTTAGCTGCACTGGATTTAATCTGTTGATCGCTGGCACTGTTCTCAGGCTGCTTTGTGACAGTGTTCTTCCCTGCACTGATTGGCTATTGGTTCCGATCTCTCCCTCACGGTCTCTTCCCCTCCACACCTGCTCCTCACACCTTCCTCTATCACCCTCTCCCCTGTCCTTTATGACCACTCTCTTTCCCTTTGTCTCTCTGGTTAGCTAATCTCCACCTACATTTTAAAAAAAGTGGTTGTTTTAATGTCACTGAAGTCCCCCAGGCTGCAGAATCTGCCTCTGCTCTGGCCTCATTTGTTTTTCACCAATCCCCAAAACCCAATTGCACTTAAAAATTAATCCCCCCGGAGAATGTGTTCCTTGAAATAATACCTCCCCGTCTGCCGCAGGGAAACAAAGCAGGAAGGAGGATTCCACTGGGGACAACTGGGGAACGGACAAATGCAAACTGTGTCCCAGAGAGGAGGTAAGGGATTAGGTGTCATTTTTTCCCTTGCCTCTTGTCTGTCAGTCCCTTTCCTTATGTATTGTCCCCTTCTCTGTGGTCTCTGGCTGTGATTTCACCCTCTGAGCTGAGCTGGGGTATTCTAACACTTCCACTGTTTAGATCAGAGGAAATTCATTTAGGCGGGATTGGCCCACCAGGCACAATCTGGTGATGGCAAATGGAGGGATCGGAAATTATTTAAAGATGTGACTTCAAGGCAGAAGAAAAGGTGTTTTTAACTATTGTTCCTTATTAGGTGTCTTACAGTAGCCTGTAAGCGCCCCAGTTATGAACCAGGAGCCCGTTGTGCTGGGCTCTGTATATTCTTTATTAGGTGTATTACTGTAGAGCCTGGGAGCTCCAAGCCTGGACCACAGAACAGAGAGCGTACAATTGTTGAGGGAGAATTCACCACCTCCCCTAGGTCAGTTATTCCAGTGGCCTTATGTATAGTCTGGATTTGTCCAGCTTCAGGTTCCAGCCTCTGGATCTCATTGTGCCTTTGTCTGCTAGATGATCAGAATGTAGATTGGGGAGAGTGGGGCTGGAAACCCGCTGTCCCCTTCAAGCACCTCTAAAGGGACAGTGTCAGTTACATTTATTAACTGCTGGGTTTCAAATCTCTCTCGCAATGCATCATCAGATCGGCCAGTTCACACGCCATTTCCCTTCATCTTTTGGTGTCTGCTGTGCTCTTTGTAACAGAGCCTGTTTATACATTAGGAGTCTGGCCACAGGCAGGTCAGAGGCCTAGTCAGTTGTTTACATGCAGCTCTTAGCTTCAGTGGGAGACATTCATGTAACTAAGGGAATAGCTGGACCCTGGACTGAATGACTGAATCCCTCTGGAGTAGTCCCATCTCTCCTGGCAGAGGTGTTCAGCGCACTCACCTCAGTGTAGCCGGTAGCTTAGAGAGACAATCCATGACTCCACAGAACCTCTCTTCCTGTGGTCCAGAGTGTGTCCCAAGCCTCTGTTTGCCAGAAGCTGGGAATCGGCAATGGGACTGATCACTTGATGATTCCCTGTTCTGTTCATTTCCTCTGGGGTGCCTGGCACTGGCCACTGTCAGAAGACAGGACACTGGGCTAGATGACCTTTGGGCTGACCCAGTCTGGCCGATCTTATGTGATCACAATTGTCAGTGAGGATCCCACCTCAACTAGCTAAAGCTAACCAGGCATCGTAGTTGTCCTGGGGCATCTCGGTCACCTGGGAAGCATCCGACTGTCGGGCTGGAATTCAGCTGATCACCGAGTCCTCTCTGCCGAGTCTTGCACTGCAAGGGCCCCAGAGACCGCTCCCAGCTGAAAACATGGCCACAGCAGACAAGATTCCCTCCTCACATCAGCTGTGCAGTGGGAAATCCCCAGTGAAGCTGTGTTAATGCCCATTCCTGTGTTTTAGGATCCTCCAGAAGAAATAAACCCAGAGATTATTCCAGGCGCAGATGGGAGCCAGGAGACGTACAGGTGAGATCTGGGGCTAGGAGGTTGAAGTCACCTCCTCTTCTGGAGTCTGTGTCTGTGTGCACAGGCCAGGTCCTATCACACCTGAGACCTTCTCCACACTAGAGAATTTCACAACCAAATTCTCATTGGCGTCACCTCTCATTTCTGTGCCCCGGGGGGAACGGTGACCTAGACGAGGTTCTTCTGGCTTTTGGTGTGTCCATTAAATAAGCAGTGAAATTGTCTAGGGATATGTGGCAATAACCACAGAAATGGTGACTGTGTTTGTGAAATGCTCAGGCAGATTAGAGAAGCTACGAAGGCAGAAAACACAATAATAATGGGGGATTTCAGCTACCCCCTTGGTGACTGGGTACGTCACCTCCGCACAGGAGGCTGAGAGAGAATTTCTAGACTCTGTAAATGACTGCTTCATGGAGCAGCCAGTCATGGGACTGACTAGGGGAAAGGCAATTCCTGATGTAGTCCTAAGTGGCGCCCAGGATGCAGTCCAAGAGGCTAACAGATCTGAATTGCTCTGTACTAGCAACCATAATATAATTGTTATTAAATTTAACACCTTGTGTGGTGGGGGGAGGAATGCCAAAAAAACCCGCCACAGTAGCATTTAACTTCCAAAAGGGGAACTACTCAAAAATGAGGAAGCTAATTAAATTTAAAGGAACAAGCTACATGGAGACTCTTTTAAACACTCCATAATAGAGACTCAAACGAAATGCATAACCCCAAATAATAAGAATAAAAAAACCCAAACCCAACACAAACCCAGGGGACGAAAAATGCCACCATTTGTAAACAGCAGAGTACAAGTGGTGGTTAGAGGCAAAAAGGCCTCTTTGAACATCTGGAAGTTAAATCCTTCTGAGGAAACTAGAAAGGAGCATAAACTCTGGCAAGTCAAGTGTAAAAGTGCAATAAGGCAGGCCAAGAAAGAATTTGAAGAGCAACTAGCTAAGGACACAGAAACTAACAACACAATTGTTTTTAAATACATCAGAAGCAGGAAGTCTGCCAAACAGCAGTGCCAGTGGACAATCAAGGTGCTAAAGGAGCACTCAAGGAAGACAAAGCTGTTGCAGAGAAGCTAAATGCATTCTTTGTATTGTTTTTTACTACAGAGGATGTGGGGGAGGCACTCACCCCACAGCTCTTCATTTTGGGTGACCAATCTGAAATACTATCCCAAATCAAAGTGTCAATAGAGGAGGGTTTAGAATAAAATGAAATCTAAACAGTATTAAGTCACTGGGACCGGGCTGTATTCAGAACTCTTGCGTGAGGGAACTCAAATATGAAACTGCAGAACTACTAACGGTGATACGTAATCCATCACTGAAATCCGTCTGTACCAGAGGATAGCTAATGTGACACCTACTTTTAAAAAAGGCTCCAGAGGTGATCCTGGATATTACAGGCTGGTAAGCCTAACTTCAGTACCAGGCAAATTGATTGAAACTATAGTAAAGAGCAGAATTATCACATACGTAGATGAGCATGATTTGTTGAGGAAGAGTCCACATGGCTGTTATAAAGGGAAATCGTGCCTCACCAATCTGTTAGAGTTCTTTGAGGGTGTCAACAAACATGTGGACAAGGATGATCCAGTCAGTATAGTGTTCTTGGACTTTCAGAAAACCTTAAACAAGGTCTCTCACCAAAGGCTCTTGAGCAAATTAAGAAGTCCTGGGATAAGAGGGAAAGAGCTCTCATGGATCAGTAACTGGTTAAAAGACCGGAAACAAAGAGTAGGAATAAATGATCAGTTTGCACAATGGAGAGATAAATAGTTGGGTCCCATAAGGATCTGCACTGAGTCCTGTACTGTTCAATAGATTCATAAATGATCTGGAAAGGGGGGTGAACAGTGAGGTGGCAAAATTTGCAAATGGTACAAAATTACTTAAAATAAACCCAAAGATGACTGCAAAGTTACAAAGGGATCTCACTTGACTGGGTGACAAAATGAGAGATGAAACTGAATGTTGATAAATGCAAAACAATGCATATTGGAAAACATAATGCCAGCTATACAAAAGGAAGGGGTCTAAATCAGTTGTTACCACTCAAGAAAGAGATCTTGAAATCAGTGTGTGTAGTTCTCTGAAAACATCCCCTCAATGTGCAGTGGCAGTCAAAAAAGCTAACAGAATGTTATGAACCACTAGGAAAGGGGTGGATGATAAAACAGAAAATATCACAATGCCACTATATAAACCCATGGTAGGCCCACACCTTGAATATTGCATGCAGTTCTTGTTGCATCTTGTCAAAAAAGATGTATTAGAATTCAAAAAGATATGGAAAAAGGCAACGAAAATTATTAGGGTTATGGAACAACTTCCATATGAGGAAAGATTAATAAGACTGGGCCTGTTCATCTTAGAAAAGAGATGACTAAGTGCGGGATATAATAGATGTCTATAAAATCCTGAATGGTGTGCTGAAAGTATTATTTACCCCTTCATATAACGCAAGAACCAAGCGTCACTCAATGAAAGTGATAGGCAGCAGGTTTCAAACAAACAAAAGAAACTTCTTCACACAATGCAGAGTCGACTTGCGGAACTTGTTACTAGGGGATGTTGTGAAGACCAAAAGTACAACTGGGGTAAAAAAAAAAAAAGTTAGATAATTTCATGGAGGATAGGTCTGTCAATGGCTATTAGTCAAGAGGGTCAGGGACACAGCCCTGCTCTGGATGCCCCTAAACCTCCAACTGCCAGAAGCTGGGACTGGGTAATGGGATGGATCACTTGAAATTGCCCTGTTCTGTTCATTGCCTCTGGTACAGGTCTCTGTCTGAAGACAGGACACTAGGCTAGACGGACCAATGATCCGATCCAGTATGTCTGTTCTTGCAGTGGTTCCTCCCTGTCAACCTCAGTCTTGCTACGCCACCTGGTGGTCGATAGCCAGTTGACAAGGGATTTGTGTGATGGTCAGAAAAGAGTCTCTGGTCCTGGCCCCTTTGGCAGGGAGCACAGTTGGCCATCTTTTATCCCAGCTCCCTGGCTGGGGCAGACAGCAGACAGTCAGGGTCAAGAGCAGAGCAGTAGCCATCCATAGTAAACACAGACAAGCCATCTGGCCTAAATTGGGTAGGCTGCCACCCAGGGGTGGGGTTGGCGGCAGGGGGACCCAGGCCCACTGTACTGCCTTGGATCCCAGTCCAACACCCTACCAGTGTTGAGTGGTCTCCCCGCTGGGTCAGCAGGGGTCCTACTGAAATATGCTGACTGGTTTCAGCAACACAACTGGACTAATGTCAGGTTTCCCTGGGCTACTTCCTACTCCTACCTGTTCGTAGGGCTCCATTGCTTGCAGGCCCTCAGTCTCCTTGGGGTATTCAGCAGTTCTGGCGGCTCCTCAGGGCATGCAGCCAATAGCCGCCTCCACTGTTTCCCTCCCTCGGGGTCCTGCTCCAAAGGCAGCCGTTGGCACAGCTTGGTTCTTTGATCCAGGGCCCAGCAGCAAGTCCGACTCCTTCCCTGGCTCCGGCCGACTGAGATGGAGGCCATGCTGCTTATGCTTCCTGTTCTGCCCCTCCGTTTCTGGCGCGAGGGACCGGCTTGGCCTGGCTTGGCCCACCAGAGTGTGGGGAGCGGTTCCTTCCTGCCAGCCTTGGAGGGACGCCGCTCCGCCTCACTACAGTCCTTATGACAGCCACTGAGTTAGTCTAGGAAAGGTGGGCTGGTTCTATCTAGTGCTGCTTAGCCCTGTTCTTTTATTGTTTCCTTCCCCGCGCTGTGCAGGGTTCACCTCCCCGGGGCAGGCTCGTTCCGTTGCTCTGAAACCGAACTGGGGTTCGAGGTGAGGGCAGCCGTGACTGTTCGGTACGGATACGGCTTCTGGGATCAGCATCTGAGTGTCTGGAGCACTCCTAAATGGATGATCGCCGGCCCTTTGTTCAGCATCCAGGCAGAACCGGCCGGGGCCGTGGCAGCCGTTCACCTCCCACACTTCCTGTGTCTCAGAGGTATGGAAGCCAAGGGCAGTAACCGGTCTTAACACTTTCACTGAGAACTGGGAGGCAGAGCCCAAACCATGTGCCCCAGACAGAACTGTTAACCTCCCTCTCCATGTGTTTCAGAGGCAAGGTAGGAAAGTAATAATTGAAATCCCAATCAGACCTATCACAAATATCGGTGTATTAATGTTAATTGGCTATTAATCACAGCTAGAACTGGGCAAAATTCTGTGCATTAACCTCTGTATATTTGGCAAAACCAAAAAGCTTCACTAATTTTTGTCACCACCCCTCCCAAAATTATTATTATTTCTTTAGGGGGGGAGCCTAAAACTAAAAATTGTGAAAAAAAAATTTGAAATGTTTTATTTTAACATTTTTGAAAATATTTCTTTTCTTTTTTCGGGCAGGGTTTTTGTTTCCAGACATTTAAAATCATTTAAAAAATGGTTGAGACTGAAACAAAATGTTTAATTCCATCCAAAACAATTTTTTTTTAACTTTCAAAATTCCAAAAATTGAAAAATGTTTTTTCACCCACCTTTAATCACAGTGCATAATTACTATCATGATGAGGGTCACAGTTGTAACCCTACTATCAGAAATATGACTGCAATCCCAATGGCTATGTTAATCATATCTACAACTAAAATTGCTCTCATGATCAATCAGAATTATAATCTAATAATAATTGTTACTGGAATTTTAATCACACCCATAATTATAATCTTAACTGAAACAGCTGTAATCAGAATTTTAGTAATTACCACAATCTTCACTGAAATGACAGCTATAATTGCAATTATAGTCATTACCACAATCTTAATTGAATATTTCAGACCTGAACACAATTAGTCATTACCATAATTGCTGTTAGAATCAGGATTCTATTGATTGATACAATTTTAACTTTTATTGTAACCTATTTACACTTAGGGTGACCAGACTGCAAATGTGAAAAATCGGGATGGGGTGGGGGATAATAGGAGCCTATATAAGAAAAAGACCCAAAAATCGGGGCTATCCCTATAAAATCGGGACATCTAGTCACCCTATTTACACTGATGGCCACAAATTTGACAAGTACCATAGTTGGGATCACGATCATGTATGTGGTACTGAGCAGTATTAATACAGGAGTTTTCATCCATAGACCTTTGAGTCATTTGCCAAGGCAGTTTGGAGTGAAATGACTGAACGGTGAGTTTTGGTTTAGCCCTGGGAGTGTAGACTCTACAGGGATCTGCTCCCATTTCCGGGGATTTGTACATATGGGCCATGCTACCCTGGACAGCAGCTGCTTGGCTGTCCAGGAGTAAATACAAACCCAGGCTAGCAGTAACTAAGGGAGCAGGCTGGGGGTCCCAGAAAGCGGGGTCAGACCGAGCATAGGCAAGGGGGGCACATTTGGGGCCAGCACTAGAATCCAAGCAGCCCCCAGAGCTGCTTCAGTGGGGTGGGGGAGCAGGAACAGGTGTTTGCAGAATTCAGGTGGATACGTGGCCTCTCTGACAGCAAGAAATTCCAACAAGCTAATGGAGCATCATTGCTTTGTGTCCTGCTGGCAGGGGCTGACAACTCCTGGGTACAAATCGCCCATTTCATTGAGGAGGGGATGACCCTGGAGAAGCCAACGGGGGTGAAGCCATTCCACGCTGTGCTGGAGAACCCCAGCTTCTCCCTGTATGGAGTGGTCTGGGGGAACCGCTCCAAACCACCCATTCTGATCCACTCCATTGTGCTGCTCTACTGGGCACTCAAGATGGCAGAGACGACTCTTCACCTCTACATCATCCCTAACGATCACTCCCGGTTCAAGGTAACTAAGAATCAGCTACAACTGGTGTGAGACACCCTATAGCAGAAAGCATGGAGTAATTCATAAGGCACGCCGCTGGCGTGATAACTGTGCACTGAAACAAATTTCTAAAGACCAGTTTCTGCCACTCTGCATTTCATTCCAACAATTCCCTGCTCTGACACTAATGTGCTGGCTGACCTTGGACAAGTCACTTCCCTGCTCTGTGCCTCAATTTCCCCATCTTTTTAAATGGGGGAACGGATGCAGACTTCCCTGTGCAATGCACTTTGAGATCTACTGATGAAAACCATTATATAAGAGTTAGGTATTATTTATTATTAATATTTTATTATGTCACCCAGGAAATGATCTAATAGATCAGGGGTCTCCAAACTACAGCCTGGGGGCCGGATCCGGCCCGCAGCATCGATTTGTCCAGCCCCTGGGTCCCAGCTGAGCAGGCACATGGAGAAGCCGCCGCTGCCCCTCCATGCAAGCTGCTGCCAGTGGCCCCATGTGTGGAGGGGTGAGTGCCCCCTCGGTGCGGCTGAAGGAGCAAAGTGGGGGTCGCGGCAGCGGCATGGCTGGAGGAGCAAAGGGGTGAATGCCCCAGCGGCGTGGGCAGAGGAGCAAAAGGGGGAGGCACAGCAGCGGCGTGACTGGAGGAGCAAAGGGGGGGGGCCGTGGCAGCGGCCCATGAAGCGCCTTCACAAATCTAATATGGCCCTCGTCTCGAAAAGTTTGGAGACCTCTGTAATAGATTGTCAGTGAAAAATATAAATTACTAATGCACCTTCTATTTTGGTCCCAGAGTTGTTGTGTTCAGATAACCTTAAACTAGACACTTCAAACTTGGCTTGTTCTGTAGATCTCACTGAGACTGAAGCATCAAGCTGATTTTTGAAATAAATGGGTTCAGGAGCTTTAAAAATGAGAAGTCTAATAGCAAATGATGGTGAAAAATTAATAAATCGTGGACATCTGGGTTGTGTTCTTGTTTTAGCAGCCTGGGTTATCCAGAAGTTCTCACTGATCCTTTGCAGTATAATCTTATAGGTTCAGAAATGGAGTCCCAGGCATGGTGGAACTTCTGCATGGACTGTGAGGCTGATACTATCCTCATGGAGAATCTGGAGCTGTAGGTTGGCTATGTCGACCTTTGCATGTCCTACGACTTTCATAGTCATGAAGTGGCCTTGAGGCCAACAGCTGAGTTCTTGAAGAAGTAGTCCCATGAGCAGGGGGAGCATGCAGAAAAGTTCCTGAAATACCAGAACAAGCAATTGTGCTGCAAGCCATCAAAAAGCCAGAGCAGGGTGAATGGGGGAAGAGAGCAGAGGCCCTTCATGGTTCACTGCAGTTGGAGAAGATTGGGAAGCGGCCTTGCTACTGGACCCCACCAGTATCTGAATGCCTGGATGAGCAAGTGAAGGTTATCAAGTCTCTGGGTGACAATCTCATCAATCTGTTGTTGGGCTTCCTGGGAATACCCTGGTTTGTGAGGCACTTCGCTACAATGTGCCCTTAGCATAAGGGAGTCATGTCTGTGCCTGCCGGGGTCAGCTCCTCAACTCCTTGGGCAACACAAGCATTGCCTTCCAGGGCCACAGGAACCACATGCTCTCTCTGCAGGCTAGCTATAGGCACACTCCACCCTTCGAGCCCTCCAAGCATTCTCCTGGAACGTCCAGCCACTGTTCCACTGAGCACTTGCAGAATTCAGATTCGCTGCTCCCATAGAAGCAGTATCTGCCGGCTTACCAGTTCCACCTCAGGTCACCACTCCACTTATCACACAGCGCTGAGATACGTTCATGGTGAAAACGAGTCAAAGCTTATTTAGCAAAGTAGAAAGATTTGAGAAGGATCAAGTAAAAGTATTGGAGACGAATGGTTACACGTGAAGCGAAATCATCACCTGCCTTCTAGAGCCTAGACTTCATTCACAAGATACATTGCTGTCTATTGAAGTTGAGCTCACCCAAAGTCTTCTGAAGCATTCTCCTGCCAGGAGACCCTGCTTTTATAGGACCAAACACGCTGACCGTTCCTTTCCTCAGGGAATGATCCATGCCGTACCTCCGTACCCCTAGTTATACGCCTCAAATCTGCTGTCTTTACTCGTGAACAGTCGACCCTCCGGCTGTTTTTGTGTTTTCCCCATGGCTTTCCTCTCTTGCTGCGTTTGCAATTTCTGATTCGCATCAGGCTCAGTAGGCAAATAGGCCTCCACTGTGAAGCAGACTAGCCAGAGAGAGAAACCTGACACGAGTGTATTTATCACCTTCTTGTGACCTGCCTTAACTCGCATACCTTAAGAAGAGAACTCTCAGTACGAATGCTTAATTCCTGAAGCATTGTCCATGCATACATTGCCTGGTGATCATGATGACCAATGGGCTTCTGGCTCTTGGAGGAGCCCTCGCATACCACGCTTTGGTAAACCGAATATGCATACGTCTGACCCAGGGGATTCCTGGAAAACTCTCTGCACCTGTTGTGTCTTCCGCCAGTGGGCACCAAGAGGTTCCCGGGTCACACCCGGGAGTGCTCCAGAATGGCATGGGAGAGCACCTGTTTGGTGAGCACATATTGGAGGAGAGCAGCTGGTCTCTCCACTCGGCAGTTTTGTGCTAAAGACCCGTGTCCATCGCAGAGACTGTGATGCACCTGTAAGCTCTCGTTCCTCCGCATATGATTTGCTGAGAAAATGATGCTCTGCAGGGGGCAGTTTCTGATCAGAAATAGAGGGGTGCCCTGGAGTGGCTGGCCCTTGAAGAGGACATGGGTCTCCACCCCACCTGTGACACTGTTAGTGCCTCTCCCCACATGAGGAAAATGAAGAGACTCATGTGACATGGGTCATGTGACCCAATTAGGCCTATGGTGGAGGTAAGGTAGTGGCAAGGGAGCGGACCAGAGGTTTGTTTGCTGGTATCTCCAAGCCACAGAGAAGACGGCCCAGGAGTATTTTGGGTCTTTTCCTGGGGGGCAGCAAAGACTCCAGTGAGAAAGAGCTGGAAGTTTTTGCGCCATGAAGAGCAGAGCTGGGCCTGTAATGTGTAAATGTATCTAACCACTGGGACAACTTACCAAGGGCTGTAGTGGATTCTCTCTCTCTGGATAGAGAGGGTGATGTTTATCTAAAAGATCTGCTCTAGGTCAATCAGGGGCGGTGTAGCCATGTTGGTTCCAGGATACTAGAGAGACCAGGCTGGTGAGGTCATAGCTTTTGTCCAGTCAAAAATATTACTTCATCCACCTTGTCCGCCCTAGTTCAAACAGGAATGATTTTAAGGCAGTTCTGTGGCCTGTGATATACAGGAGGTCAGACTAGCTGATCAGAGTGATCCCTTCTGGCCTTGGAAGCAATGAATCTGTGCAATAAACCAGCAGGGGTGTTAGTGGTCATGAAAAAGTAGCAGTAGGGCTCTTGAAGAGAGGGAATTGAAGGTGAGGTCCCTACAGGGCCACCCCGTGCCGTGAAGGTGTGTTCGTGGGTGGTGTCCCTGTTAGAAGGGGAAATGAGCTCCTTGGGACAGGGATTGTCTTTGTCTTGTATGGCACCTGGTACAATGGGGTCCTGGCCCATGACTGGGGTTCCTGGGTGCTACAGGATACAAATAATCAGTCATAGTAGTTTATGAAATGAATGGATGCAAACTGTTCACCCAGTTCATTATAAAACCAACCTTTCCCCGAGAGGAGTCTGCTCTCTTAATGCAAGATACAGCTTTTCTCACTCTTAGAAACAAAGACCGACCCTTGTTTCGGAGGGTGGCTCTGTGGGAGGGAAAAGGGAACTTGGCAGCTGCTGTTGTGTTTTCTCAGTGTAGCTCCAATAAAGGACGATGCTTGTATGTTACAGGCCGTTGAGGACTATGAAAAGAAGTGCCCATCAAGGCTGGTGTCAACATCTCTTCAGACCCATAAGCCTCTGGCCTTTGATTCTCATTACGTTGTGTCCAGTCAGTCAAACATTGAGGTGACACCCAAGGTAAGTGAGCTGATCCTCTTTTCTTCCATAAAGCCTGGAAAACATCCTGGTCCTCTGTCCTGATGGGGAGTGGTTAGAGCGGAGGACTGGAAATTAAAACTCTTTGATTTTGTTCCTGCTCCGATAAGGGATTGTGTTACAATGAGTCAGAACGGGGCACTGTGAGTCAAGATTCCCTTCTAGTCCCAGCTTCTCATGATTTGTCTAGTCAATTGTGTGATGAGGAGTGGTTCATTATTTCATTATGAAATATACTCAAGAGATCAAATAAACAATGTAAATCAGGCTTATTAGTATGGTATAGGAAAAAGGTTCTGAACAATACCAGCCTTCGAGGAGCCAGTCTGCGGAGTGACGTTATGTTCCCCTTACACAGAAGATGTGCTCCCCAAAGTTACACATTTCAGTGGTATTATTTATATGATATTACAGGCTACATGTCTCTTTACACATCATTAAAATCCAACCCATCAGTTTGTTCCAGTTTCCTAACTTCTTTTGTTCCTTCCTTATCTTTGTTTTGGATATTAGCATTCCAGGTACTGGTCTGTGAAGGTCCTTCCCTAGCTTGTATTAAGACATAGAACAAGTGTATCTTGAGCCTGACAAGTTTCCTATCCATTTATGCCAAATGCTTGCTTCAGCTACTGCAGGGTGTTATGGGATACTTAGCATAAATGAACGTAGTTATGGTATTGACCAGTTTAGGCTACATCACTGTTGCAATATTTGTGCTTAATGTTATTGGTGTGTAATGCATACTAATATATATGGTATGGATGATACATATTATTATGACTTTTTTTATGCTAGCCAGCATATATTAGTCATCACAGCTATGGAAGGGGAGTGAGGCCTACTGTTTAGCACAGAGGAGCCTGGGAGTCAGGACTCCTGGCTTCTTTCCCCAGCCCAGGGGGGAGTAGGGTGTATGGGGTTACCACAGGGGCCCTGGGAGCCCAGACTTGGGGATTCTATTGCCAGCTGTGGAAGACGAGTGGGGTCTAGTGGGTTAGAGAAGGAGATTTGGACTCCAGACCTCTGGGTTCTATTCCCAGCACTGCCATTGTTTGCTATGTGGACTTTGTGCCTCAGTTTCCTCAAACACAGGACTATCTGGAGAATGTTTTTGCAGTTCAAAAATCTTCTTTGTCCCTCTCTAACTAACATCCCTTATCCCTTTTCCAAGCCTTGCCGGCTCAAGAGGGGGTTGCCCAGAATGCAGTTCTTTTGTTTTCAATCAGGAACTGGAGTTTTGTAACATCCAAGCCGAGTGTCTGCAGTCATATATGGAGATCTACACCAAGGACATTCAGGGGGGACTGGAGTTCAGCTTGGTAGAGAAAATCAACAAGGAGCCCATCTGGGAGGCACATGTGAGACCAGGTAAGCTCAGCTCAGCAGGAGATCATGGCAGGGGGAGAGGTTTGTGCCTGGTGCACCAGTCTGCTTCTGATGATGTCTAGTTCAAACCCTAGGCATAAGATCTTAGTCTTTGGATCCATCTCCTGTCTGACTTCCCCTTTCTCTCTCTCTTCCAGAGGATGCAACGCTTTCTGTTTCCTCTGCCCAAACTCAAACAGGTCAGTAGACATCTACTCCGGCTCCAGTCCCTAAGGCCATTTCTTCTCTCAGACAGAGCCCGCCAGTGAGAAGCCCAGAAAACAGAACATTAAACCCCATCTAGTCCATGTGTGGTGTAATTGTGCAGCTATTAAATAGCTGTCAAGATCCACAACAGAGGTGGCTACATCTCGGTGCTGGAAGAGGCATCTGCTTAGCACTGCTATTTGGCTGCCAACTATTGCACCCCCTCTAGAAATGGCTGCATGCTATCACTGGGAGAGAGATCCCTCTATATCAGGGGTCTCAAACATGTGGCCCGTGGGCTGCATGCAGCCTGTGGGGTTATTTCCTGCGGCTCACCAAGCTCCCCCCGCCCCCTCCACTCCCTCAAAGTTATTTCCTGCAGCCCGCCAAGCTCCCCTACCTGCCTTTACCTCCCCGTCGCTCCAGCGCACCGTGTCCCTGCTCCTCTACTTACCTCCTTAGCGCTTTCCAGGAGGGAGTGGGGAGGAGCAGGGAGCCGTGCACTCAGGGAAGGAGGCGGAGAAGAGGCGGGGGGGGGATGGGATTTGAGAAAGAGGTGGGGTAGGGGCGGGACTTCATGGAAGGGGTGGGGTGGGGGGTTGGGGGCAGCAGGGGTATGCGAGTCAGTGATGTGGCCCTTGGTGTACTAGTCCTCATGTGGCCCACCTGGTGTTTCGAGTTTGAGATCCCTGCTCTATATCTAGCTGCAAGGCTAAATAGGGTGGCATTCATTTGGGAAATGTAAGATGATCGAAAGACAGCGTGATATACCTCCGTTCATTCTCTCTCCCTTTCCTCATCCTCACCTAGATGAGCATTTTGTCAACCGGCACCGAGAATAACTGATCCAGCATGTGATGGCAGTGGATGGCATCCTGGATTTATTGTATGGCCCCGTTCTGGATCTGGAGCAAATCCAGATCCAGAAAGGAGAAGATGAGGAAGCTCTCTGAGCTGGTGTCTAAATGGGACAATGGCTGCACGGACCGGTTCTACCAGGCACTGAAGGAGACGCACAGACCTCTAGTGGAAGAGCTGGAGGGGATATAGACTGTCCCTTGGGGGCAACTTCATTCTAGCAGGGGGACAGGATGTGGTTCACGATCTCCTCCCAATTCCAAATGACCAGCCCAGCAGCTGGAGTCCATAACCCATAACCGTGTCAGTCAGGTGACGGTCTTCTGCTTCTTAACACACCCAGCTTAGTGTGCTAAGGTGAATATTTGTCTTGTGATGAGAACAGCTGGGGCATGGGAGTCGGGATTCTTGGGTAACGTTCCTGGCTCTGGAAGGGGAAGGGGGTTTAATGTTTGGTGAGGAGCCAGGGCTGGGAGTCAGGTTGCCTGGGTCCTATTCCCTGAGCCGAACTGGGGGGAAGTGAATTCCAGAGTCAAGGTTCCCTCAGGGAAAATGCTCTGCAGGCTGCTCACTTATTTAGGCCCTGCTTCTTCAGTTGTCTGGATGGTTCTGCTTGGGAGTCATCTTTGAGACCCATGGGGGCCTGTGTAGGCAAAAATATCCACCCAAACAGATCCAACTACCAAAGAACTCGAGTGCCTTCACCGACCGCAGGGGAATATACAGGAATGATATTAAATCTCCCCTGTGGGGTTGGTGTGCGGGGAATCAGACCCCCAGTTTGGGAGATTAAGGTCATATAAGGTCCCACAGTTATTTCCTGTAGCTAAGGAAACTGTCAAATGTGAGGGAGCCATTTCTGATGCCACCTTTGCTGCTGTCAACTAGAATTACTAGTAGTCTGCACCAATCCTCCACGCTAGAATATCCCTGCTTTGCACTGAGCACCTGGAATCTAAAGGACTCCCTGTGCTGTGCAGTTATGCATCCAGAGAGTGGAAAACCCGATCCAAGGGGGTTCTGAACTTGATTGAATAAACTTTCCAGATAACAAGCCCCTCTCTCTCAAAAACATCACATTAGCACTGGGGGACTGGAGGCCTCGTGTTACTGCAAATAGAGTAGAGGAAATAATGGATTTTCTGGCTTGGGGGCTGAATCAAAAAATCCAAACAAAAACAAACCTGTTTGATTTGAACAGAAAACGGTTTCTTTCCTTTTGTTGTTGAATCAAAAATAATTCTTTTAGAATCGGTCAAAACGTTATGAGTCAACTTGAAACCATTTTTGCTTGTTTTAGTCGGTTCGGATGTTTCAGGTGTTTTCCACATGTGTTTTGGTTTGTTTTGAATTGTCCAAATTTGAAATCAGAACTCCTGTTTCTGATTCAAAAAGTCTAATCCATTTTTTTTTCCAACCGAAACTATTCTTCGGATTTGACGGGGGTACAGGGCTTTTCTTCACGTGGCCAATAATCTTTCTCGCCTGAGCAATCACACTGACATCAACTGCTCATTTTTTCCAACTTCCTCATTCTTGGAAGGCGAAAGTTAGACACCCTGGGTGTCAACAATCTGAACCCCATCCTTAGCCATCTGTATTTGGCTGGTGAAATTGGTGACTGGGCTGGACAGCATGTAGCGAATGAGATGGGAATTTCATGGATCATCAACGTTAACGCCAAGAGGGACCATTGTGATCATGAGGTCTGACCGCTGTGTTCGCAGGCTGGTTGTTTGACTCGGGTGACAGAGGTAGGAAGAAGTATAAGGTCCGTTGTTTTCAGCGAATGGCTTATATATGATTGTGTTCTACTCCTCTGAAAAGTGCTACCACAGCTCCTCCAGGAACTAAACACTGTTGCTGGTGATTAAGGCAAGCCAACCAGGTTGTAAACCTGCCCACAAGGTTCTCCCTCCCAGGGGAGGCTTGAAAAAGTACTGGTTCAGATAGATTCTCCAAAGACCAGCAGACAAAGAAAGGGTTTTTGGATAAACAGCCTGAGTTTAAACAGACTCAGGGCCTTCTTTCTGATCCAGCAAACAGACAGGACCTTCTGTCCAAGGCAGACCCCAATCCTTGGAGAAGGGTTGGAAGGGCTTGACATGCTAGGGCCCCATAAGACCGATGGGTGAGCGCTAGTAAGCATTTAGCGTGCGTGTAGGTTCAAGTATTGTTTTGACATTTTTTCTGTAATGCTTTCACCTTAAGAATAAATGTGCTTGCTCAGAAAGAGTGGTGTGGTAACAACTGCGGGCCATGCATCTCTGGAGAGATAGCAAAGCATGGACACTGGCCTTTTAAGCAGTCTGATTGCTGGGAATAGCCTAAACACCCTGGTTCGGGGTGAGTGGGGAAGACATGGGTCTCTGCTCAAAAGAGATGATGATGGTGGGGGAGCCAGGAGCCTAGAGTGGATGCTCTGGGTGGACCATGAGGGGATAGCAGTGGTGCAGGTGCCCTGAACTGTAACAGAGGGGATTCAGGATTATCTTAGGTAGCACCTGGTACCGTCTCTTTGATTCTGGCTTCCACAGTACTGATGGCACTGGTGCAGATCACCATGGTACCCGTGATCTTGGTACCACCCACTCCCGTGCTGATAAACAACAGGGCCAGTCTTGTTAATGCATAGGGCTCCAGGAGAGGACTTTGCCACCTGAGATCTCTCTTCAGTGCTGGAGGCCCCTCTATTCGTGTCTCCTAAAGCAAGGGTCAGCAACCTACAGCACGCATGCTGAAGGTGGCACGCGAGCTGATTTCCTCTGGGTGTAGGGAATGCAGCCTAGCAGCGGGCTGAGGCCCCGGCTGGCAGGAGCCTGTGGGGGAAACCCCAAAGTGGGGGATGGGCTGACCCCCTCAGCCCTTCCCCTTCCACCCAAAGCCCCGCCCCTTCTGGACTGGCATGCGAAGCCTTAAATTTGACTGAATAAATGAAGATTCAGCACGCCACCTCTGAAAGGTTGCCGACCCCTGTACTAAAGTGCTCCCATCCGTACTGACCTAAATACCTTCTTCTCTGCGACCATCACAAAGAGCTTACTCCATTCAGGCTCCACGTTCTCCTACAGGGACAGTGCCACAGTTCCATGAAGACTATATTCCTTTCCCCTCATGGTGTCTTCCACGCCGCCCCTTGTGTTTGTCTAAACCACGTCTCCAAAGCTTCAGACTTTAACTGAGAACCACTCAGCAGGTACTCCTGTTTCCCAGTGGGATCCAAACCCCAAATAAATCCGTTTTTCTCTATATAACATTTATACCAGGTAAACTCATAAATTGTCTGCCCTTTATAACACTGATAGAGATGCACAACTGTTTGTTCTCCCAGGAATTAATCACTTACTCTGGGTTAATAGACAAAAGTGAATTTATTAAGCATAAAAAGTAGAATTTAAGCGGTTCCAAGTAATAACAGACAGAACAAAGTAAGTTACCAAACAAAATAAAAACACTCAAGTCTAAGCCTAATACATTATGAAACTGGTTTCAGGTAATATCTCACCCCCCGCAGTGTTCCAATAAGCTTCTTTCACAGACTAGACTTCTTCTTAGTCTGGGCCCAAACCTTTCCCCGGTACAGTTCTTGTTAGTTCTAGCTCAGGTGGTAACTAGGGGATTTCTCATGACTGGCAGCCCCTCCTTGTTCGGCTCCACTCCTTTTTATAGCTTTGGCCTAAGGCAGGACTTCTTTGTTTCTCTGAGTTTCCACCCCCTTCCTAAATGGAAAAGCACCAGGTTTAAGATGGATTCCAGTATCAGATGACGTCACATGTCACTGTAAGACCTCATTCTTCATTACCCACAGGCTGACCCCCAGGTCCACAAGAAGGCTTGCAGGTAAATAAACCATCTACAACCAATTGTCCTAGTCAGTGGGAGCCATCAAGATTCAAAACCACCATTAATGGCCCACACTTTGCATAATGACAGTAGGACTTCAGAGTAATACTTCATATTTCTAGTTTTAGAAACAAGAATGATACATATTGTGACAAAGCTCCAAGTCTGTACTTGTGGGTCCTGCGCTTCCTGGCAGATTTAGGGGCCTCAGAAACTCATCTAGGCCCCAGAGTGACCTCCCTTTCTCAGTATAATTGGCAAGAGTCACCGCCTAGTGAGTTACCTTCATCACAGGCCAGTATGGAAGATGGAAAAGGGGGGAGCCCAGGCCCGCCCTCTACTCCGGACTCCAGCCCAGGGACCCTAATAGTATCAGCTAAGATGGCTGACCTTTTAGGCACAAAACACAATACAATTCCCTGGGTTACTTCCCCACAGCAGTCCCCGCTTCTTCAAACTCCACTTCACCCTTACCTCAGGGCCTCCTTCCTTCCGGATGATCTGTTGTCCAACACTCAGTCTCACCAACAGCACAACCTCCTTCCACAGCTCCTGACACCCACAGCCCACCTGACTAACTGGGAGGTTTTTATCTGGTTTCAGCTTGTCCCTGATTGGCTACAGGTGTCCCAATTAGGCTAGCTGTTTCTACTCCTTTCTAGAAGGTTCTTAATTGGCCCCAGGTGTCTTGATTGGCCTGGAATAGCCTTTGTTTGGCTATCCAGGGAACAGGGACCTGCACATCCTCAGAATAATATACCTGCCTTCCAGCACTCTCCTATATCCTTCTGGTCTGACTCCGTCACAATACATACACATAGGGTGAACACACTCAGTAGATTATAAGTTTTGTAATAATACCTTTTGCATGAAGTATATTCCAGTTACATTATATTCACACTTATTAGCATATTTCCATAAAACATATGGAGTGCAACATCATGGAAGGTACTTATAGATTGTAATCAAGTCACCCTTAACCTTCTTTTTGTTAAACTAAATAGATTGTGCTGCTTGAGTGTCACACTATAAGGCAGGTTTTCTAATTTGTTAATCATTCTTGTGGCTCTTCTCTGATCCCTCCAATTTTTCAGTATTCGTCCTGAACTGTGAACACCAGAACTGGACACAGGATTTCAGCGGCAGTCACATCAGTGTCAAATACAGAGGTAAAGTTACTTCTCTGCTCCTACTCGAGTAGAAAGGTTCCTAGAGCCCCAATTTGGGTTGATTGAAAAACACCATCTTTTTTTTAATTTTGGCAAATCAAAAAGTTAAAAAAACATTTTGGGTTGAATTAAACATTTAATTCAAAACAAAATCTTTCATTTTGATTTTAAGCTCCCCATCCTTTTAAACACTTTCAAAATAAAATTCAAGGCAAATTAAAAGCACAAAGTAATTTTGAGGTAAAGTCTAAATGTTTCATTCTGAAAATGTTAAAAACAAAATATTCTGATTTTTACAGATTTTTTTAACCAAAACAATTTGTTGAAATTGACACAAATTTATGAAATGCTTCTGTTGATCCAAATTTGCGTTTTTTGCTGAAAAGAAAAGTTGAGGTAATTTTTTTTTTGCCTGACTCTGTGTAAATTGTGTTTGCAATGCTTTTTAAAAAAATAAAGTGTGAAACTTTCTCCATCAGCATCTCGTGTATGACTATTGCAAACCTTCCAGAAAGATGTGCAGCGGGAACTCTCATTGCTATTGAACTTCCCAGAGGAGTAAATACTAAGTTTATCATAAAGATGATGTGAAAAACTCGGTTTCCTGTTTATATAAATCATTCCTCTGATCCAAGAGGAATGATTAAAAGGTTTCAACATCATTGATCCAGTTTGTTAAACATCCACCCAGATCCAGTACACTTGTATGTGTGTAAGCTGCGCCTGGCATAATTTGCCTGGCTGTGCAGAACCAAAGATTTCCTTTCATAAAAAAGTACACTTCCAGCCTTCCTGATCATGAAGGAACCTCTCCCAATGTCACTTGTGTGGCTGATACACTGACGGCTGCCTGAGTCATAGATGTTTAGGGCCAGAAGGGACTATGAAATCATGCAGTCTCGTTTCCTGTATAACACAGACCAGATCATTTCAGCCAGTTACTTCTATATGGACCCCAAAAACTTGGGTTTGATGTTTGCGGACAGAGTGGAACAGTGACTGAGATGTGTCTGCTGCTTTGTCTCCATTTGTGGATGATACCTAGCTGGTTGCGAGTGCTTTGGGTGATAGGATTAAAATTCAAAATGATTTGGACAAACTGGAGAAATAGTCTGAAGTAAATAGGATGAAATTCAAGAAGGACAAATGCAAAGCACTCCACTTAGGAAGGAACAATCAGTTACACACGTGAAAAATGGGAAATGAGTGTCTAGGAAGCAGTACTGCAGAAAGGCGTCTGGGGTCATAGTAGACCACAAGCTAAACAGGATTCAACAGTGTAACGCTGCTGCTGCTGCTGCTGCAAAAAAAAAGCATTCATCATTGTGGGGAATGGCAGCATTCAGTACAGGGCTGGTCTGGGTTCCCCTATCCGGAGAAGTGGCACCAAGAGGGCATTGAACTGGAAGATGGCCTGAGTCACTACAGCAGCGACAGACACTTGGAAGGAGTGTACCTCGGAAGGGAGGATGCTGAGTGACTGGCTGGAGGGCTGAGTCCCGAAGAAGACGCTGTGGTTCCTGGAGCGAGAGAGGCGGAGTGGTGGCATGCAATGGTGGGAAGGGGTGTCAACTTTGTGAGCTAATGCCCAGAGTGGCCAGGAGGAGGCGCCAGCATAGCAGTGATGGAGCATCCCATGACATGAAGGAAGCCCTGCCTGCTGCAGCCCAGCCCTTATCCTACCAGGCCTAGATGGGATCGTGTCCCTCGCAACTCTGCAATGTTACAGTACTATTATTGCAATGATATTGCTGTAGTGTCTCCACTGAGATTAGGGCCTGGTTGCACCAGGAGCTGCATGTAGACACACGTAGACACACTGCACGTAGACCGTGTCGTCCCCCACCCCTCCAGAGTTCAGGGAGGTTGATCCTCTCCATGCTGGGGAACTGAAACCCAGAGATGAAGCAACTCATCCGAGGGAGGGGAAGTAAGAGCCAGGAATAAAACCAGATAGTTTTACTCTACAGAGTCCTAGAGTTTAAGAGCAAAAGGGACCATTCTGACCATCTCTCCTGATGTCCTTGGTAACACAGGCCAAAGATTGAGATTCATGCATCAGGACGAGCGCTTCTGTCTGAACAAGTATGTATCTTTGTAGAGAGCTATCTCGTGTATCTGTATCATGTATCAGAGGGGTAGGCATGTTAGTATGTATCCACAAAAGCAACGAGGAGTCCATTGGCACCTTAAAGACTAACCATTTTGATGGGACATTGGATGGATCAATAACAGGGTTCCCCTGCCTATAGAAGCGGGACCCATCTCTGAAAAACAATATGTGTCTGTGATTTTTATCTGGGACGGTATTAATGTGCAAACTAGGTCAAGGTTTTCCCTTGATCAACATCTGGGCACAGACGAGGGCTCCCAGAATACAATCGGTCACCTGGTAATAGAGATACGGTCCGTACCGGGGCCACTGTTATATCCTTGCCCTACAACAATGAAGTCCAATGTGCCAGTCGAGCATTAGACCCTTGTCCATCCTTGACTGGATTAGAGAGCAAGAACTGGAGGCGTGCTTGGTTGTCCAGCTGGTGGGCAATAAATATATTTCACAAGTGGAATATTTGAGTTCCACTGGGCTCGTTCTTCAAGAGGCCTAGGCTACTGGCCTGATTTTCCTTTGCCTCTCTTGAGAAGCTACTGCTGTCAGAAGAGTTGGATTCAGAGAGCCTGCTAAGTGAAACCGTTTGCTGGGATCTGGAGTGATCAGCACAGGTGCTTACATTGCAGCTTGCTTCAATTTTGCAAATGCATTCACATGCTGGTCTGTCCAGGCCCAGGCAATCCCTCGTTTTCAGAAAATTATACAGTGGACTTCAGTGGAAGCTGTAGTAAGGCAGAGTGGCCTCTATCCAGTGCAGACAGGGTTAATTTCCCTTGGGAGGGGCAGCAAGCCCCCCCCCCCCCCCCCCCCGCCCACCATCCCTGACAGAGGAAGTGAGTAAGGGCAGAATAAGAGCAGAGCCCTGGAGCTCAGCTGTGACTGGACCAAGCAAGGAGGTAGACATCTCTCCCAGAGAGCCAAGTCGTCAGCGCAGTCCAGGACTGGCCACAGAGAAGACTGGCAACCTGCTGCCCCAGGGGACTGAAGACCCCAGGGAGATACCCGAGGAAGACCCGCCTGTGACGGGGCTGTTCCTGGTGTGACCCACTGAGAGTGCCAGATCAGGACAAATTGCTTCAAAAGGGGCAATTACAGCCCAAAGCTGGGGTTTCCCCACCCCAAAGGCAAACCAAACCAGCCACACAGAAAAGACTTTAGTTTCACCCCACTGGCTAGTCACAAGTCACACAAGCAATTCCCTTAGACACTCCAGCTTCCCAGTATCACCACCAGCAGCCACCTGTCCTGGGGACAAATGGTTATGAAAACCAATACCCCAATAAAAGAAAACGGTTCTCCCCAATTCCAAAGAATCAGGCCCCAGACCCAGGTCAATATACAAATCAGACCTTACCCACAAATCACGCTGTAGCCAATCCTTTAGAATCTAAAATCTAAAGGTTTATTATACAAGGGAAAAAATATAGGTGAGGGTTAGAAATGGTTAAAGGAAATCAAATACATACAGTAATGGCTTGAATCAGTTGTAGAATAACTGCAGGTTCAAATCAGAGTCTCTGGAATACATTCCCAGGAGGAATGGGTCATCAATCCTTTGGCCAGAGTGCCCATTTGCAGCAAAGTCCCATCCAGAGGTAGGAGCCAGGCTGGAGGCTGGAGATTGAAGACAAAATGGGGATGGGATACCCCCCTTTTATATCCTTCCCAGGTGCAGGAATGTTCTTTGTCCTTCGCTGTGGAAACTTACAGCAAAATGGAGTTTGAGTCAGTTGGGCAACTCCTGCTAAGACACAGGATGTGTCTGCCTTCCTTTAATGGGTCCATTGTGTAGCTGATAGTCCTTAATGGGCCATCAAGCATGGCGAGCAACACTTAACACCAAGGGCTCTGAAATATCCCCAACAGCATAGCACAATATTTTGAAAGACAGACTTTACAGAGTCAATATTCATAACTTCAACTGCAAAACTGATACACACATACAGATAACATAATCATAATCAGCAGATCATAACCTGGTCGTAGACACCTTATATGACCCCCTTTACTTAATATTTGGTGCCACTACAGGACCTTGGTTGCACCAATGGTCTATATGATCCCAGATAATTTCAGTAACGTGACACCGTCCGACTGTGAGCTTGTGAGCCAGAGCTCAACAGTGATGAAGCAGAGCCAGCAGAAACCGGTGGTAAACCGCCCAGGGAAACAAGACTTTGGTGTGGTTGTGTTGCCGGGTGCGAGGTAGCAACCACTTGTTTTCCTGGCTCCCAATGACTAGGACAATCAAGATTCTAAACCACCATTAATGGCCCACACTTTGCCTAATTACAATAGGACCTCAGAGTTATATTTCATATTTCTAGTTTCAGATATAAGAATGATACATTCAGGCAAATAGCATGAATATATTCAGTAGATTACAAGCTTTGTGATGATACCTTACATGAGAACTTTTGTATAAAAGTTGATTGTGGGTGTGTTCAACTTTAAAACATATTTCATTAACATATTTATTAACATGCACATAGCAACACTTCATAATGTCACATACAATGACAGCACATACAATTCAGCAAGATATTAATGTTCAACAGATTAAGACTTTCAGAATGATACCTCACAAGGCATCCTTTGTATAAAACATATCCTAACTATATGATAATGAGACAAAGACTGGATGCAGGCATGCATCTGACGAAGTGGGTATTCACCCACGAAAGCTTATGCTCTAATACATCTGTTAGTCTATAAGGTGCCACAGGATTCTTTGTCACTTTCGCAGATCTGGACTAACACGACTAACCCTCTGATATATGCTGATCAGATCCAGATGCTATCACTATGGTTAATATGGGATGCTGAGTCACACTATCTAAAACATTAGATTCTACATGCAGGCCAGAGTCATGACCTGCTCCTGACTCTGGAAGGAGCTGTGCTTTGAGTAGACAGCTGTGTGAAGTCCTAACCTATAGCCTGGCCAACAGCCCATTATTAGACATGAACCAGCAGTTTTACTCATACAGTCAGGCGTTCCTAGCTATTTGTCAGGGGTTTCTCATTACTAAACTCCCTGACTCCTCGGGCCACAATTCTCGGTACTCATTGCAGTCACAAGCACAGATTACGATTCTCTTTGCTACCCAGTGCCCTGTGATTATCTGAGGAGCCAGCATGGAGAGGTCGAGGAGGGATCTCCTACTGGAGACGCTGGAGCAGCTGGAGAAGGAGAAGCTCCGGACATTCAAGGACAAACTGAGTGAAATCGAGCTGAAGGAAGGATACGGATGCATCCTCTTAGCGAGACTAACACATCTGGATCCCCCAGCCCTAGCTGACCTGCTGCTCAGCTCCTACGGGGAGGACTATGGAATGGAAGTGGCTGCCGGGGCTCTAAGAGCCATCAGCCAAGGAGACCTGGCAGAGAGACTCCTTGCCCTGCCAAGAGTCAGTAAGGAATGGGCTGGGGAGGGGAGCTCAGGTCAGAGAAGGGACCATTTCCCACTTGGTCAGAAGCATTAGAAATTCCAGGAGTTTGCTGGAGGGACAGATTTCTGTCTGTCTGTCCATCTCCATCAATATGTCTCTCTATCTAAACACTTGGGGGAAAAAGTTACACGATTATTTCCCAGGTTGATAAGAAATAGCCAAAGAGCAGTGAGCTTACGGTGGTCCGGGATGTGTGACTAATGGTGGGAAGGAGGCTGAGACAGCAAATCCGTGCTAGCATTGGTTTCGTTAGGTCCCCTTGCTGTGACTTTGAAAACACGACAGCGGCTATGTTGGGAGCGAATGACACGTCTGACTTTTTTGTGTAAGCTCCGCAGGCATGGGATATCTGTCTAGCTTCCTCTCCACAGTCAGGGTGACAATTGGGGTTCCCATTATTAGGCTGATTTTATTAGTCATTCTACCTATGCCCCTATGGGGCATTCAGCATCACTCAGTGGAGAAATAGTCTTATGTGTAGAGTAATATCACAGACATGATCATCTCCTTTTCCCAGTGTTGTTAGATGTTTGGCTGTGTGTATGTGTCTGGGAAATTTGTGATTACAGGTGTGTCACGTCTTACGCGAGGGTTATGTTCTGTGATTACCGCGTAAAGCGGAAATCGCGTATAGTGAAACTCTTATTGAGTTCACTACACAGAACGTTTACCCTGGCGGCGCGGGGTGCGGGGAGGAGTGGGGACTCCAGCCCCAATCCTGTGAGCGGGCGGGCTGCCGGCTCCAGTGGGTGGGCTGCCGGCCCCTGCTGCGGGCTGCCGGCTCCAGCCCTGCCGGCCCCTGCCGTGGGCTACCAGGCTGCCTCCCTAGATGCCGCCATGGCGGACGGGCTGCCGCCCCATTTTTTTTTCCCCTGGCCAGCCGCGCAAAGTTAAATTCGCACAAGTTAAATGTGCGTAAAATGTGACTGGCCAGTATTTTCAGTTGTTCGTTGTTTTAGCTTTAATTTTTTTTTTGATAGTACACTTTTTTTGAATGGCATGTGCACTAGACTGGAGAGGTGGTGTTTTTATCTTATATATTTGCTTGTTTTGTGATATTTTTTGGATTTGTACAGTTTGTAATTGGGTATGCACTACATATGTTTTCTAGTATGGGGATTTTTGCCCCAGTGTTTAATGGAAAATTTACAAGGCCATCCCTGACTCAGATGCTTATGTGAGGGTGGGCAGGCAGACATCTATTGCCATGGGTTGCTGAAAAATGTATTCTGAGCCTTGGAGAGGGCTGTTCTTTGCCATATGATTGCTAACTGCAAGATCATTTAATTCAGAAGCCAAAACAGTTGCTTTAGCAACCTTTGTTACAACCATATACATATGATATATATAAAATAAATAAAAGCAAACAAAATAAATGGTTGTCGCCTAAAATGCTAAAGCAAAAAAAGCAAAATAATTTTAAAAAAAGTTATGAGCGCAGCTGCAGGCATGCATAATTAGCAATCTATATATAATATTATATATAACCATTTATTTTGTTTGCTTTTATTTATTTTATGACCTTTCCAACCTGGTCGTTGGCCACAGGGAGAGTATTTCAGTTCCTTTGTTTTTTACTTCCCTAGCGGTGTTTGCAACTTATTTACAGGAGTCCCTTTCTGTTGTTTGACAGCAGTATTTATTATTTTTAGTTTACTTATATCAAGGCATATTTTTACCTTTATTTTTATACCAGGCATTTTTTTTTATTTTGCTCCTTTTGGAGCCAGTGCTTGTAACATAATTTACTTTAACTTCTTAAGATCCGTTTTCCTTGCTGTTAGCATAATAGATTTTTGAATTTTGTTAGCCAGCTTAGTAGGAGATTTTTTTAAGCATTTTTGTACTATTTTTTAATTTGGCTAAGCCACAAGATAGCTTGAAATGCCTTTGAGCCACACGTTTAACAATCTGAGTAATATTATTATTAAAGCCAATAGTGTGACTCTTTAATGGTCCTAGCAAAGTTTGCACTAGCATTGGCTTTTGTACAATGTTAATTCCCACTGTGTTTAACAATGGTGTACCTTTTTATAATCATGCTAAACACTTAGTAAAATTTTCAGATGGGGCGGGGTGGACCAACAATTTTTCCTAGGGCAATTAATTTATTGATTTTTAAGGCATTGAGTTTGGCTGTTAAACCACTAACTTGAGGTGGGTAAGGTGTGTAGTGATCATACTGAGGAATAAAATTTTCACCTTTTTCATGATTACTATAGAGCAATGGCCCTTTCAAGTTTTCAATTTTTGACTTGTATGTTTTATTTTTTTAATAGTTTTAATCCACTTTGAGTTATTTATGGAGTGACATCAAGGGTGAATTGAGGTATTGGTGAGGTGCCCTGCTTCATTTTCAAGTTTGGGCTCCCGCTCTCTTCTTTACCTAGTATTCATGTTTTAAGAGGAATTAATTTAGGTTTTGATGAAGGCTCTTTCAAAACCTGGTTCTTATTAAAAGGTGGTGGTTGTGAAGTGGTAGACCCCGCCCACGGGCCATTGGCTGGTGGCCAACTTGGCTCATTTGACATGTTCCCAAAGCAACATCCATTCCAATTATTCCATGTTCCATCTTCTAATTTGGCAAGGGCCACTTGTTTGTATTTTTGTCCCCATCCTTCAGGCAGTGTAAAAGCACCTGAAGTCTGGTGCTGGATAACAGGGAACGGCACCTCTTTTTTTTTTTTTTTCTTCAGGTTTTTTACAGCTGTTTCCTCTGAACCTGTTTTCCCTGCCAGCTTGGGACTCCAGAACCCTGTTTTGTTGAGCCAGACACGCTAGCCTGCTGCAGCACAGAGTCAGGGCTGGGCCATGCCCCCAAAGCTGCAGACTTTAACTAAAACAGCTCAGCGGGTTACCTGTCTCCAGCACCCACACACCCAGCTCCCAATGGGATCCAAACCCCAAATAAATCCATTTTACTCTGTATAAATTGTATACAGGGTAAAGTTGTGAATTGTTCACCCTCTGTATCACTGACAGAGAGCTATGCACAGCTGTTTGCTCCCCCAGGTATCACTTACTCTGGGTTTAATAATAAACAAAGGTGATTTTATTAAGTATAAGAAGTAGGATTTAAGTGCTTTCAAGTAATAACAGACAGAACAAAGTATGTCATAAAGCAAAATCACACAAATCTAAGCCTAATACATTAAGAAACCGATTACAGATAATTTCTCACCCTCAGATGTTCCAATAAGCTTCTTTCACAGACTAGATTCCTTCTTAGTCTGGGCCCAAACCTTTCTCCTGGTACAGTCCTTGTTAATTCCAGCAGACATCTTAGGCGGTAAGATGGCTCATGGTTGGCAGCCACCTTTGACCTGTTCCACATCCTTTTATAGCTTTGGCATGAGATGTGAATCTTTTGTCTCTCTGGGTCCCCACCCCTCCTTCTAAATGGAAAGATACCAGATTTAAGATGCATTCCAATATCATGTCGTATGGTCACATGTCACTGTAAGACCCCTAGTCTCCATTCTTCCTGGTTTGGTCCACACATACACAGGAAGGCTTGCAGGTAAATAAACCATTTACAACCAATTATCCTAATTAATGGGAGCCATCAAGATTTTAAACCACCATTAATGGCCCACATTTGGCATAATTACAATAGGACTTCAGAGTTATACTTTGTATTCCTAGCTTCAGATACAAGAATGATACATGCATACAAAGGAGAAATATATTCTGTAGTTTATAACCTTTGTTATGATACCTTACAAGAGACCGTTTGCATAAAGCATATTCCAGTTACATCATAGTCACACTCATAAGCATATTTCCATAAAACATATGGAGTGCAACATCACAGCCATTAATTACAATATTCTACATTTTTTACTTTTGTTGTTGTTTTTCAAAGCTTCAGTTTCTGCCATTGCTTTACATATTCTACCCCCTATTTCTCCACTTTCTTTCTAAAATTCAAATGGGCCTCCCCTGTTGGCAATCCAGCAGGTCCAAATTTCATCAAACTCTGTGGGGATTTGCAGGGAGTGAATAAGAGAGTTCCCTAGCTTGTGGTTTTCTGTCATGTTAGATTGTGATTCCTACAGAGGGCAGCTTGCTTACTTGCCAGATTAGTGATCATGGGTCCCCGGTGTGATTAGATGTTTGGCTGCATGTGGGTGTTCTTCTTGTGTGCTGCCCCAGCTCTGCACAGACAGCTGGTGCAGCAGACCTTGAGCAAACCACCCAATGACCACAAGATCAGTTAAGGAACGAAGGCCCCAGGCCAGGTTTATTGTTGACGAAACATGGTAATAGCACCTGGCAGACTCTACGAGGATACTAAGACATGTATGCCCATAGCAATGGATGCAGCTCAGTAAATAGCAGGACTTTCTATTCCCCCCTTGGCTGGACCAAACCACTTTCTTTAGAAATACCTCCTTATACCTAATACAAACAAGTTACATACTGCCCTTCTGGCATAGTTAGTTACTGCCCCCTGACAACATGAGGTATTACCCATTTTCTTGTACGTGTTGGTTTAATTAAAACATTTTTATTTATTACATTGTTATTCTGACCTTATCTTTTAGGCAGAGTCAGTGTTATTTTGTTATTTTGGGGGAATGTTTCTGTACCATTTTTAATATCGGGATGTTTTGGTATCACCCTTCCGAAATGTGTTTGCATAAGTTCTTTGTGCCTAGCACTTCTTAAAAATGTGTGTGTTTGAAATATTAGCCCTGTTTTTCCCAGATTCTGTGAAAGTAAGCAGAGCCTGATGTTTGCTTACTTTGCTTTATATGACTAGCCCACTACTTTAGCTCAGGCCTCAGGCCTTATATTTTATGCTCTCTTCCTGCTACACCCGTTACACATGCACTGTCTTCACTTTGTGTGTGCACATATGCACCTCCTGCTGAGAATTGCCTATCCTGAGTATCAGAGGGGTAGCTGTGTTAGTCTGGAATTGCAGAAGTGACAAAGAGTCCTGTGGCACCTTAAAGACTAACTAAAGTATTGAAGGATAAGCTTTCGTGGGCTAATACCCACTTTGTCGGATGCAAGAACCAGGTTCTTGCCTACTTATTTATACCTGCCCCTGGATTCTTCCACTGCATGCATCTGATGAAGTGGGTATTAGCCCACGAAAACTTATGCTTCAATACTTTAGTTAGTCTTGAAGGTGCCACAGGACTCTGTCGCTTCTTTCCTGAGTATTCACACTGGCCTCTCTACCACACTGTTTGAACACCTAACAATATGTGTTTGTATCTAGCACCCTCTGCTGAGCACAGTTCTGTATGGCAGCCTTTAATTATCCCCTCCATAGTCCTGTGAGATAGGGCAAGGCTATTTATTGTCCCCATTGCGCAGATGGAGATACACAGACTTGTTCAAGCTCTGTGGTGGAGCAAAGAATTGAACCTGGATCTTCCAAAGCTGCAGCTAGTGCTCTAACCGCTAGACCAGTGGTTCCCAAATTGGGGTTTGTGAACCCCTAAGGGTTGGCAAAATGTTACAGAGGATTCTCAGGGGAAAAATCCCTAATGGTGGACAGAGCTGTCCCTAGGAACTCCAGGCAGCACGGGGCCAGCAGCCCAGAGCCCCTGGACTTCCAAGAGCTAAGCAGATCAAAGCACACTGAAGAGATTTAAACTTCAAGACTCCTTATAAGAAATGGAAAGGGAGGTGGATATTTTTTGCTGTTTTTAAAATTAAATAGGCAGCTAGTATTGTTTTTAAAATTATTATGAAGAACAAGTTTAAGCTTTGTTGTAACATGCATTGTTTGCCTGGATTGCTCCAGACCTGAATACTTGTGTAGCAGGAACTCTTTGAGCTGGATTCTTAAATACGTTCATGCTGTTTCACATCTGATACTCCTTGATGAAACATAGGAGCCTTGGCTTATAACAGGCTTATTCAAAGTGATACAAGCTACAAAAGCGAGATCTTGGAAGAGTGTTGCTGTAATGTAATAAAAATACTGTAATAATTAATAAAAAATAGTGGGTAATAAGCATGTCATAAAAACAAATTTTGTATTTCCAAGATCACTGCTTTTATACTCAGGTAAAGGAGAAAAGGCCTGGAAATATTCATTGTTAGGAGGGGGTTTGCGAGACTTCACATTTTAGTGAAAGGGGTTCACAGGTTGTTAAAGTTTGGGAATCACTGCACTAGATCTTCCTTTGTACTTAAGAGCCTCTCTGTTCAGTCAGCCCGTGTGTTTGTGCAGTGACCCCATGTGCAGAGCTGTCCTGCTCTGTGTGACTGACCCTGGCTTTGTCTCTGTAGAAGCCTGTGTGACACCAAGGAACAGCTGGTGGAGGAATTTGGTTTGCTGCTGCCCCTCAGCCACAGAAGAAGGTGAGTGAGGTCTAAATTCCCCAGGGATGGCTAGTAGGTGATGCAAGGCCCAGACTGAAGGGAAGCAAAACCCAGGAACCAGTTCCTTTTCTCTAATCTTGAAAGAGTCAGTCTGAGTGGTGCCCTGTGATGAGCACTGCTCGGCGTAATTCAGTGTCTGTGCACGAGACAAAGTGGGTGAGGTAATATCTTGTATTTGAATGACATGTGTTGGTGCGAAAGCTAAGCTTAGATCTAGACAGAGCTCGTCTTCAGGCGTGTCTTCCTTACTCACGTGTGTAGCAGCCTCTGCTGAGAACAGTTCTGTGTTACTCTGTGTGTGTGTGTGTTGCCCCCTGCTCTGTCTGACTAACTCTTGGGGTTTGTCTCCCTAGCTCCCTGTTCATGTTGCAGGAACAGCCAGTGTGGACTTTGCAATTGCTGTCTGTCCAAAGAGTCAGGTGGGTGTAATCTAAATTTCCATGAGGTACTGACCAGGCACCGCAAAGTGCAGATGAAGGGAGTCAAAACTCAGGCTTGGATTCCTTTCACCCAACAGGCTTAGGCTGTATTGTCAGTTGAACATCCTTTTTTCCCCCAAAATTCATATTAATGAGTAGCACAGCTCCTGCCAAATGAGAGCCAGAGACAGAGGGCAGGTGTGTTTGGAGAGCTTAGATCCAGATTCTGATGTTGGTGGCACATGTGTAAATCCAGAGTGACCCCACTGATGTCAGTGGAGTCAGGGCTAGATTCTGATCTCGGTGAGTGTTGTGTAGAGAGAGGAGCAGCAGAGCCTTGTGAAAGGAGGACAGAAGGAAGGTGAGAGTTGCTGGCCCTTTGAATAAGCAGGGAAGGATGAGGGGCAGGAGGGCTACTGAGCAAAGGGAAGATCCTTTCATGGACTGAGAACTGGTTAAAAGACAGGGAACAAAGGGTAGGAATAAATGGTAAATTTTCCGAATGGAGAGGGGTAACTAGTGGTGTTCCCCAAGGGTCAGTCCTAGGACCAATCCTATTCAACTTATTCATAAATGATTTGGAGGAAGGGCTAAACAGTGAGGTGGCAAAGTTTGCAGATGATACTAAACAGCTCAAAATATTTAAGACCCAAGCAGACTGTGAAGAACTTCAAAAAAATCTCACGAAACTAAATGATTGGGCAACAAAATGGCAAATGAAATTTAATGTGGATAAATGTAAAGTAATGCACTTTGGAAAATATAACTCCAACTATACATACAATATAATGGGGGCTAATTTAGCTGCAACTAATCAGGAAAAAGATCTTGGAGTCATCATGGATAATTCTCTGAAGATGTCCATGCAGTGTGCAGCGGCAGTCAAAAAAAGCAAACATGATGTTAGGAATCATTAAAAAAGGGATAGAGAATAAGACTGAGAGTATCTTATTGCCCTTATACAAATCCATGGTGCGCCCACATCTTGAATACTGTGTACAAATGTGGTCTCCTCATATCAAAAAGGATATACTTGCATTAGAAAAGGTTCAGAGAAGGGCAACTAAAATGATTAGGGGATTGGAACGGGTCCCATATGAGGAGAGATTAAAGAGGCTAGGACTTTTTAGCTTGGAAAAGAGGAGACTAAGGGGGGGTATGATAGAGGTATATACAGTTATGAGTGGCGTGGAGAAAGTGAATAAGGAAAAGTTATTTACTTGTTCCCATAATAGAAGAACTAGGGGCCACCCATTGAAATTAGTGGGCAGCAGGTTTAAAACAAATAAAAGGAAGTTGTTCTTCACACAGCGCACAGTCAACCTGCGGAACTCCTTGCCTGAGGAGGCTGTGAAGGCTGGGACTACAACAAGGTTTAAAAGAGAACTGGATAAATTCCTGGAGGTTAAGTCCATTAATGGCTATTAGCCAGGCTGGGTAAGGAATGGTGTCCCTAGCCTCTGTTTGTCAGAGGGGGGTGATGGATGGCAGGAGAGAGATCACTTGATCTTTACCTGTTAGGTTCACTCACTCCGGGGCACCTGGCATTGGCCACTGTCGGCAGACAGGATACTGGGCTGGATGGACCTTCGGTCTGACGCTGTACGGCCTTTCTTATGTTAAGCTGTGGCCTTGCATATGGCTGGACACATAAAGCCCCATCCGAAGCACTCTGCTTCACCTTGACAGCCTCCAGGAAGAGCCAGGTTGGTTAACTTTCTTTTCCATCCGGTCAAGAGAGGGGTGAGTTCTTCCCTACACAGACCACAGCCATTGACCTTCAGTGGGGACAGCACATTATTTAGGCAAAGGAGAAAAGCAGAACAAGGAAAAACAGAAGTAAAGTCTCTATAATATCAAGAAAGGCAGATATGAATAAAATAATCATATTCAACAAACCCTAACTTTTCCATTGACACTCACGTGACATATTTTATACAAGATACATATTAATTATATCACCATGGTAGGTGTGGGGGTGATAGGGTGTTGCTTTGGGGGTACAGAGCATCACACAGCCCTTGACCTTTACAGGAAACACCTGTAGGAAATAAACAGTTGAGCCAGATTCTGACCTCACTTATGGGAGTGTAAATCTGGGCCTTATCGATTTCAGTTCAGTCTCTCCAAATTTACATGGGGGTAAATGAGATCAGAATCCAGCCCTGACTCCAGTGCGGCCACTCTCGATTTACACTGGAGTCATGCAAAAGGGAATCTGACTGTGATTCCATTGACTTAGTGGAGTCACTCTGGACTGACACCAGTGCAGCTAAGACATGAATTTGGCCCGCAGGTTTCAAAACTCCATTAATTTCTTCTCTTTCTCCTTCCAGGATTGTTAAGAGAATACCGTTTTGGAGACATAGTCCTGACCTCTCCATCAGAAGGTGGGTTCTGCAAATGATAGCTCTTCTCTGGGAAGATATTTCAGAAAACTCTCCGATTTTACTGCATGCCCCATTCTGCTTTTGCTTACTGAAAAAGGCCAGCATGAGAGGTTTGCATAACAAATAAACACCTTCAGACACACTTGGAGCTCAAGTACACCAGTGTAAATCCGGAGTGACTTCCTAAAGTTAATGGCATTATGGACAGATTTACACCACAGTAGCAGCGATCAGAATCTGGCCATCACACCATTAATTTTAGTGGGGTCAATCTGGATATACCAGCTCACTGAGATTGGAACCTGGCACTGTTTCCACTGGTGTCAGTCAGGTCACTCTGAATTTACATGAGGGTCCCTGAGATCAGAATCCAGATCTGACTCCATTTATGTAGAGGATTGCTCAAGCACAGAATGGCAGCCTGTGATGGGCGTTCCCAGGGTGCAACCTGTAACTGAGGTACTGCTGAACTCCATGTCTCATCACTGGGTTCCCTCTCATACTGTGATGCGGTGACAAGCTGCAGACCTCTCCCGGTCCTGCACTCACACAGACATTCACAGGCAGGGACATCCCCTTCTAAGTTACATAAATGCTCTTGCCGCCACTCATTAACCAATAATAGAGAGGCTCCAGCCAATTTACCACAGCTCCCTTGCCTTGGAACCCTGAACTGTACTGTCCTACCCTAGTCAAAATATTGACCAGTGTAAATATGAAACAGATTTATTAACCATGGAAAGATAGATTTTAGGTGATTATAAGTAATAAGTATACAGATCAAAGTAGATTACTTAAGGAATAAACCAAAATTTTAATCTAAATTCAATAAATTAGACAGGATTTGAATCAAGCAGCTTATCACCCTTAAGGTACAAACAGTCCACCAATCTTCCATGCACAGGCTACGCATACTCCTTGCCCGCCTGGAACAACTTCCCCAGTTCACTCTCTGTTCCTGAGCTGTTTCCAGGTGTTGCGTTGTGGCAGAGGAGTGAGGGTAAGTGATGAAATTACTTCCCCCTTTTCATAGAATCATAGGACTGGAAGGGACCTTGAGAGGACCTCTAGTCCAGTCCCCTGCACTCATGGCAGAACTAAATATTATCTAGACCATCCCCGGCAGGTGTCTGTCCAATTTGCTCTTGAAAATCTCCAATTATGGGAGATTCTACAATATCCATAGGCAATTTATTCCAATGCTTCACCATTCTAACAGGAAGTTTTTCCTAATGTCCAACATAAACCTCTCTTGCTGCAATTTAAGCCCATTGCTTCTTATCCTATCCTTAGAGGTTAAGGCAAACAATTTTTCTCCCTCCTCCTTGTAACAACCTTTTACGTACTAGAAAACTGTTATCATGTCCCTTCTCAGTCTTCTCTTTTCCAGACTAAACCAACCCAATTTTTTCAATCTTCCCTCAAAGCTCATGTTTTCTAGACATTTAATCATTTTTGTTGTTCTTCTCTGGAGTTTCTCCAATTTGTCACTGGTTGCTATGGGAAGTCTTGTTCTTCAATTGAATTGCTGTGTATTTATTGATCATTCCTTCCTCCCACTCTCAGAAATCACCAGTGAGAAGATGCAACCTCTTTCCACTGCTCCCACAGTGAAAGGAGCCACGGGTGAGCAAGACTAACCTTACCAGGGTGGGAAGGGTCCTGATGACATCTCATGGGGGATTGTATGGAGGCCAGTGATCTATTTCGTCTGGTTGGCCTTACCTCTCTGATCACATCTATCCTCTAGTCAAGATCTCTTCACTGAATCCCGTTTGCCGCCTGTATCACACTCAAGACCTCGATTCCACAAAGCAATTATGCGCATCTTTAGTATTAATCACATGAGCAGCTGCATTCACTTAAAGTTAAACTCAGGATTAAGTGTTCTGCTTAGTCAGAGACCAAATCGCCTTCCAAGTTCTGCTCTGGTCACTATTCCTCCTCCCACTGGTCCACACAAAGTATGTAACTATTGGGGCTGGTTAGAAATTGGAGGTTTGATTTATATTATATAATAATAATTAATATTGCAAAAAGTGTCTGCTTCCTGTGGAAATGTTTGTTTTTTTTATAAAAAATCATAATGCCTGAAAACTGAGAAGTTTCAGGGTTTGGCCAAAAACTGAAACATTTCACCCAAAAACTGTAATACACCAGACCCTCACTAGAACACGGGATTTGGGATCCATGCGCAGTACCACGTTGCCATGGATTCCAATTAAAGTAATTAAACTTGGGATCCATGGCCATGACAGTACTATACGCAAATTTGTGCTACATAGACGTGCATTCTAGCGAGGGTCTGCTGTACTTGGATTCTGAAATGCCCCTGCTGGACCTTATGGGAAATGTAGTTTGCGTGTCTCATGCTCCCATTCTCATCTTTGGGCCAGGCCCTTGGGATGGACTACCTCTCCCATAATGCACCACCTCCCTTTGCCAAGAGGAGAGACCATGGAGCATCACGGGAGATGTATTCCAACCAAACAGAAAAAATTGTCTCATGCCCTATTTGGCTTCTATAAGACAGATAAAAAGAGTCTGAAAGGGTTTATTTTTCATGAGCTTAGTTTTCTTGATTATTTTTCGCATTAGAAACTCCAACCCTGTTTACATTGCAAGATGCCATGGTGACTGGAGATCTATTGAAATGATGATGGCATGTAACAAGCTACCATAGTGATGGGCATGGTATTAGAATAGAATAGAACAGGTCTGTAAATTGGTAAGTGAAAGAGAAGCAGCTAGCGTATGAAGAGGATTGAGTCTGGGCTTTTATAGACCTAGAGAAGGCATACGATAAAATGGACAGAATGATGCTCACACCAGTGCTATAGAAATAGGGAGCATTTGAGGACATGGTGAATGTGCTACATAGATCCCCTAAAACCATCATCTGAACATGCTTTGGAGCAACAAGCTTCTCAGCAGCATAGTTGGACTGCCCAAGGGGTTGTCCCTCAGTCCACTGGTGTTTTCCATACTGGTGGACTACGTCAGCAGGAAGATCTCAGTGGGAAAAGATGAGAAGCTGCCATATGGAGATGACATACCGGTAAGACCTAGAGGAAATCGTAAACCAGAGGTGTGACCAGCTAAGAAGTTATGGGATGAAAATAAGCACGACTAAGGCTGAGGTCATGTGGATTAATAGAGATGCCAAAGGGAAGCGGGATATGGAGATTAAAGGAATGAGACTAAACCAGACTGATCAGTTCAAGTACCTTGGCGACTGGGTCACAAAAAATGGCGAGGTTGAATATGAGATGCAGTTGAGACTCAGGAGTGCTGGAAGAGTGCAAAATAATACGTCAGGTGTTGTGTCTGGCAAACATATATCACTGAGATGGAAAGCCCAGCTGTACAGAACTGTGGTGCACCCCATAATGCTGTAGAAGAATAGGCAGTAAAGAGACCGCAGGTTCAATGTCTACAGGTGTTCATGCTGAGATGTCTTTGTGCTAGTAAAAAGAGGCCTACAAAGAGACAGAGTCTGAAATTAAAGCATTAGGATAGAAGTGAAAGTCTGACGTGGCAGACAATATCCAGAAGCATGACTTCACTGGTTTGGACACGTACAGAGGATTAAGAGGACCTAGAAAAGCTAACACCCAGGAAAGGATTCTTTTGGAATTCTTTGAGGGCGTCTGCAAACATGGACAAGGAGGATCCAGTGGATGTAGTGTATTTAGATTTTCAGAAAGCCTTGGACAAGGTCCCTCACCAAAGGCTCATAAGCAAAGTGTGCTGTCACGGAGTAAGAGGGAAAGTCCTCTCATGGGTCAGTAACTGGTTAAAAGATAGGAAAGAAAGGGCACGAATGAGAGTCAGTTTTCACAGTGGAGAGAGTTAAATACCAGGGTTCCACAAGGATCTGTACTGGGACCAATGCTGTTCAACATATTCATAAATGATATGGAAAAAGGGGTAAATAGTGAGGTGGCAAAGTTTGCAGACAATAGAAAATTACTCCTGATAATTAAGTCCAAAGCTGACTATTAAGAGTTACAAAGGGATCTCACTAAACTAGATGATTGGGCAACAAAATGAAAGATGATTTTCAGTGTTGATAAATGCAAAATAATGCACATTCGAAAACACAATCCCAACTAGAGTTACAAAATGATGGGGTCTAAATTAACTGTTACTACTCAAGAAAAAGATCTTGGAGTCACTGTGGATAGTTCCTTGAAAACATCCACGCAGTGTGCAGTGACAGTCAAAAAAAGGTAACAGAATGTTATGAACCATTAGGAAAGGGGTAGATAATAAGAGAGAAAATATCACAATGCCACTATATAAATCCATGATGTGCCCACACCTTGAATATTGCATGCAGTTCAGTTGCACCATCTCAAAACATATATATGTGAATTGGAAAAAGTACAGAGAAGGGCAACACACATGATTAGTGGGATGAAACGGCTTCCATACGAGGAGAGATTTAAATGACTGGGCCCTTTCAGCTTAGAAAATCGAGGACTAAGGGAGGATATGACAGAGTCTGTGAAATCATGAGTGGTGAGAGAAAGTGAATAGGGATACTCCTTCACATAATACAAGAACCAGGGGTCACACGATGACATTAATAGGCAGCAGGTTTAAAACAAACAAAAGGAAGTACTCCTTCACACAACACACAGTCAACTGATGGAACTCATTGCCAGGGGATGTTGTGAAGGCCAAAAGAATAACTGGATTCAAAAAAGAAATAGATAAGTTCATGGAGGATCGGTCCATCAATGGCTATTAGCCAAGATAGTCAAGGACACAACCCCATGCTCTAAGTGTCCTTAAATCTCTGACTACCCGAAACTGGGACTGGACAACAGGGAATGGATCATTCAATAATTTCTCTGTTCTGTTCATTGCCTCTGAAGCACCTGGCATTGGCCACTTTTGGATGATCGGATATTGGGCTAGATGCACCATTGGTTTGACCCAATATGTCCATTCTTCTGAAAGAGAAGCTGAGAAAGTAATGGATGGATTTAATCAAAGAAGGTGGACATTAGTGTTGCCTTGAACAGAGAAAGATGGTGGATGCTTGCACAATTTGACTCCAGATAAGGGGGACAGAACAGATAAGAATGAGAATAGGAATAGACTAGACTAGAACCACAAGAATCAAGTCAGCATATGACAGAGGAAAGAATTTTCTGACTGTTTGAAATAATTTGTTTGACTGTTTTTCTTAGTCCTCATTTAACTTCAATGCCTAAAGAACAGTTGACAGAAAGCATGTGTGTGTTAAAGATTCAGACACCCATGCTCACAGCACACATTCACTAAGATCACCACATTTCACGAGCACAAAGAAGGATTGCATGGGAGGAAAAGAAGTTAGACTTGGGATGTGTTAGATGAAATATTTTCCCCTGTAGGAGGAGTAGAGGTGAACATCAGAGAAGATTCCACTGCAGGTCAAGGAAGAAAGAACAAATGCAAGTTATGTCCAACAGAGGAGGTATCTGTCTGTCTACCTCCATAGGTTCATCCAAATCCATCCATCCCTAATCTCTGTCTGTCCATCCATCCATTTCTCTCTCTATATAATCCCCACGGTCCTTCTGTCCATGCTGCTAATCACTTGCTCTCCCAAACTAGGATGTCTCGGTCACCTGGGGAATACCCCATGGGAATGATTGACCGTGGGGCTGGAATCCGGCTGATCACAGAGTCCACTCTGCTAGTCACACTGCCAGGGTCCCAGGCCACGGAAACAGCTCCAAGCAACCACTTGACCACAGCTTCCCAGATTACCTCCTCACAAGAGCTCTGCAGTGGGAAATCCCCAATGGAGCCCCCTTAATGCCTGTTCCTGTGTTTTAGGATCCTCCACAAGAAATGAACCCAGAGATTTTCCAGGGCCCAGATGGGAACCAGGAGATGTACAGGTGAGATCTGGGGCTGGGAGTTCAGTGTAACCCCATCTTCAGGAGCCTGTGTCTGGTCATGCAGGCCAGCTCCTATTGCACTGAGTGTGCAGTGTCCCCTAGGGAAGGGCTCTGTGTAATAAATACAGCTGATACAATTACTTCAGTAGACTCAGCAAAGCTCTACTGAGCGTGTAGATGAGGCTGCTCCTCCACTGGAGTGGATCTGTCTAGTTTAGTGGGACGGAAACTTTAGGCCATAGTGCCGGTCCATAACACAGTCTGTAAGCCCCTGCCTTTGTTACATGAGGGAACTGTGAATTCTATCACTGACTATGGGAGGGGAGTGAGGTCTCGTAGCTTAGAGTGGAAGGGCAACACTCAGGACACCAGGAGTCAATCCCTGGCTCTGAGAGAGCAGTGGGGACTAGTGGTCAGAACTGGAGGATAGCTCTGACACTGATTAAGGGTGTGGCCTTGGTGATAAAGCATTTCCCCATTTCTGTGCCTCAGTTTCCCCGTCTGTGAAATGGGAATAATGTTACTTACCCAGCAGGCTTTATGATGCTTAATTCATGACCCCATTAAAGCCTATAAATCCTTCAATGGTGGGTGCTAAGCAGGGGAGAGGAGTATTACTAATTTCACCCATTTCCCTCCAATTAGAAAGTCTAGGATAAATAGAAGTGATGCTTCCTGTTGTGAGTGAGATCAGAAGCTGGGAGGATCCATCTAGCCCTGTTTAACCCCACTCTTCTCTCTCCCTTTCTCCCCGTGCAATTCAGGGTTCACCTCCTTGGGGCAGGCTCGTTCCGTTGCTCTGAAACCGAACTGGGGTTTGAGGTGAGGGCGGCCGTGACCATCCAGTACAGATACGACTCCTGGGATCGGCATCTGAGAGAATGGAACACCCCTGAATGGATGGTGACCGGCCCTTTGTTCAACATCCAGGTGGAACAGGCCGGGGCTGTGACAGCCGTTCACCTCCCGCACTTCCTGTGCCTCGCGGGTACGGCAGCTAAGAGCAATAAGTGGCTTCCAAGCCCTGACTAAGAGCATGGAGCTGGGACCCCACTGTCACCAATACGTGTGCTGCAGACAGCTTATTTATTGATTTTTAGTGTGCTAGCACCCAGAGAGTCGGGTTGGGATCAGGGCCCCATGGTGCCAAACAGACACACAGTCCCTGCGGACACAATCACTAAATCAGCCGGGCCAGTTAACTTTGTGTTGAGGGATGTAATTTGCATTTTTAATTGGGTTGGAGCAACAAAGTTCGGGCTATCGGCTTGTGCCCCCCCCGCACGACAAGCTGCCCATTGCTAACAGGATGGAGGTTCGATGGTCACTATTTTGAACTAGGGGCCCCTAGAGTAAGAAGAATAAGCTGCCATGACTTGAGCTCAAGAGGCAGGCTCCGCCTTTGGACCCGGAGTCGACTCGTTCTCTGTGGACGGGGCCCAGAGGGGGGAGCATAATCCACACTGACCAGTGGCTCTGTGTGCGTGGAGTTAGGATGTACAGTGTGGCCAGTCTTGTTTCTGCCTGGAAGCTTGCGTGGCCGTCCCTTGCTGTCCGTCTCCGAGGGAGGCCACGCCTCTTTGCCGTCATGCACCTAGAGCAGCAGGGGGAAGTTAGCTGTTTCTGGGGTTCAGACCCTCAGCCAGGGCAGAGCAGGGAATAATCTCCAAGCCCAGGTTCTCAGAAGGGTGGGGCACCAATCACTGTACAAGGGCTCTCGCTCTCAAGCAAGGCAGAGAAAGCAATCTAGGAGTTTGGGGAGAGATGGGCACCAAGCAGTCTAGCGTCCAAGCTCCGAGAACAGTAGATCAACACAGGCCTCCTGGCCTAAAATGGAGAGGCTGCCAATCCAGGGGGTAGGGGGATCGGGACCCACCCGACCCCACCAGGACCCAACTGAGGGTCCTAACAGTGGCAGAGTGATCTGCCATTGGGTCAGCGGGGATCCTGCTGCAACAAGCTGATGTAGAATCATCCAGCCACGTAGTCAGACAGTAGTTGGCTGCTTCTGGGCTACTTCTACCCTCTCCGCAGGGCGTACCTGAATCCCAGGGTCATCCTCCATTTCCCCAGAGTTCACTACCATTGGCGATCTCAGCAGCTCCTCTGTGTCAGGCGTGTCTGGCAGTTCTGGTCACCTGGGTGCATCCTTGGGACAGCAGAAATCTTCTGAAGGCTCCAGCAGCTGGCTGGAAGCATCTGTCTCCCTCAGTGGCTCCAGCCCACTTGAGCTACAGGGCCCACCTTTTATACTACCTGTTTCTGTACCGCCCTTCTGCTTTTGCCGTGGTGGCTGAGGACTTCCTGGTTCCGCCCACCAAGGGGTGTTTAGCCCTCTCTCACTGTCAATCTCCACGTCTCTTTGCTATACTGCCCTTTGCTCATCTGCAATTGCCTACTTTGCATGGCCAAGTTATTACCACAGTTCTGAAAATCCGTCCCTTACACTGTGGTCAAGAGGCTTCATAATCAACATCTCCTTCAAGTGAATTGGGGCAGCTGGCACCTTTCCAGTGGCCAAGATTTTCAGAAATGTATATCTAAAGTTAGATTCCTAATTCCATGTTTAGGCACCTAAATAAGTGGCCTCCTTTTCCAAGGGCTGAATTCACTGACTTCCATGGGAGCTGCATATTTGGAAATCGGACTGCTGATTTAGGTGCCTAAATGTGAACTGTGACTGTGCTGTGTGGAACCGTGTATTGCCTGACCTCTGTAAGTTTCTCGGTTCCTTATTGCAGAGAGATGTTAACAGAGCATCTCCTAGTTTTCTCACATTCCCAACACAGGCTCCAAAGCCATGGGGAGGAGGCATCCATGCTCTGCATCTGGAACCTTTATTGCTCCCTGACAATATATTTTATAAGTGAATAAATGTAAATATTGAAAGGAAATGAATCACAAGGTGAAAGAAACAATTCAGACACTGACCTTAACACCCGACATATTGCTATACACAAGTAAACACTATTAGCCACTTCTTTTCTGTTCAGCAGTTCTGCGTTATGCCCATTTCCCAGATGGAAAACTGAGGCTCAGAGGCCCAGCTATATCTTGGATGTGGAAGAAATTTTTATCTGAAATTTGGATTTATTGCAGCACTTTGAAAATTTAAGCTGAAGTTATTGAAATTTATGCTACTGGACATTGAAAGGGGAAGATATTTGTGGATAATAACTTGAAGGGTATATTTTTTTCAGCTCTCTGATATTTTCAGAAGAGCACTGTTTTTGTGCTCCATTCCCATCACACTGGAAAGGATTACATGGGGTTACATTGTAAAATTGTTGTCTTCAGATGAATTCTGTTTCATCCTGCAGCTGTGATACCAGCTGTCAGGGTTCCCCCGCACACACTCTGAACTCTAGGGTGCAAATGTGGGGACAAACAGCTGCACCCCAGAGTTCAGAATGGGGGCCGGGGCGGGGAGGAACCCTGACATGGTGGCAGTGTGATGGGATCATTTTAAATCAGAAGCACAGACCTCAGGATTTTAGAGGGACACAATTTCCCCTTTAGACTGCTTGAAAACCAGGGAGGGTTTTTTATTTTTTTGAGACATATTTTTATTTTTTACCTGAGAGCAGCTGGAGTTTTTTTCTTTGTATAAAGGCAAAGTAGTTAAGCTGCAGCAAGGGAATTCACAAGCTGTTTTTTCTTTCTTTCTAGCTCTCGGGCTAGGCTATAATAGGGACAGAAAAGTCAGCAAAATGAGTGATAGTGAAGTGCAAAGGAAACTTGAACTTCCTAGAAGCCAGATAGAAGAAAGGAAAGGGAACATGAACGACAAACGGAATTAAAGCGCTTGGAGTTGGAAGCGGAGGAGAGAAGAGAGGCGAAGTGCTTGAAAAGGGAGTTAGAGCTGAAGTGCTTAGAGCTGGAAAGGGCTAAGCTGGGTCCAGCAGGTAACCCTAACAGTCATTCTCCAGGTACCGGTCCCCATTCCAAGAAATTCCCCACCTACAAGGTAGGTGATGATACAGAGGCCTTCTCAGAAAATTTTAAAAGGGCCTATCTTGGGTAGAGTATCTCTACAGACCAGGATATGGTGGAGCTGAGGCCTCAGCTCAGTGGACTCTTTGCAGAGGTGACAACTGAAATGCCTAAAGAACACATGAATGCGTATGACCTTTTTAAACAAAAGGCCAGAATTAGAACGGGGCTAACACCCGAGAGTGCCCGTCGGCAGTTCAGAGCCTGAAGGTGGAAACCAGATGTGACATTTTCCTGACATGCACACCGCACTGTAAAAAATTGGGATGCGTGGATACCAGGAGTAAATGTTAATTATGTGGAAGATCTAGCTCTCCAAATGCAAATGGAGTGGATCTTAGAGGATGTTCCTGAGGAAATAGAAAGGTACATCCTAGATGGGAAGCCCAGAACTGTAATTGAGGCAGGGGAGATCAGAATCAAATGGGTGGAGGTAGCGGAAGAGAAGAAAGCTAGTAGCAGTTGAAGCGGATAGCAGAAGGAGCAACCTGAGACAACACCCTACCACTGGGGGCAGCCCAAGGCCCCCTCTACACCCCAAGGAAAACCCCAGGCAGCTTATCATCCCACCACACCATTCTCCAGCAACCCACCTCGCCCTAGGGACCAGTCAGCTGGGCGATGTTTTAAATGCAATGAGCTTTGGCATGTGAAGGCCAACTGGCCCAAGAGCCCCAGCCAACTACAGTTCATTGCACCAGGGTCACATCCAAAGTCCTCAGGCCCAGATGCCTCCCAGATACCCTCAGAGTGAAGGGAAACTGTGAGTGTGGGCAGGAAGAAGGTTATCCTGTGGAGGGACACTGGAGCACAGGTGTTAGCTCTCCACCAATCCTTAGTTTACCCCAAATTCATCAACCCAGCGGCCCAAGTGATGATTCAACCCGTCAAGTCAACCTGTTTTAACTTTCCTACAGCCAAGTAGCCTGTGCAGTACAAAGGCTGGTCAGGGATATGGACTTTTGCAGTCTATGACGATTATCTCATTCCCGTGCTACTGGGGGAAGACTTGGCCAGCCATGTGACGTTAGCCAAGAGGGTGGAAATGGTCACCCACAGCCAGGCTAAGTGAGCTTCCACACCTATCCCTGCTCCTGAGCTTTCTACAAGGGCCCCGTCTGTGTTACCAGAGACCCCGATGGAGGTGGTGGAACCGGATCCCCTGCCAATGTCTGTGACAGCAGCAGTGGATCCAGTCCCAGAGACTCGAACAGTGGAAAGCGGTTCACAATCAGCGGAAACAACTCCATCACCTACATTGCTTCCAGAGCGACCAAGTCCAAGTCCACAATCCAATGAGGAACTGATGTCTCCAGCATCAAGGGAACAGTTCCAGGCAGAGCAGGAAGCAGATGAAAGCCTCCAGGGAGTTTGGATGGTGGCATGGAGCAACCCACCGCCTCTCAGCTCTTTGAATAGGTGCCAGTTTGTTGTAGAAGGAGGACTTTTGTACAAGTAAACTCTTTCTGGTGCGCACCAGGATTGACATCCTCAAAGACAGTTGGTAGTTCCAACTAGGTACCGGGTAAAGCTCTTGATCCACGATCCTAGTGGCCATGTTGGGGTGAACAGGACCAAAGACCATTTGGGGAAGTCCTTCCACTGGGAGGGAATGGGCAAGGACATTTCTACCTGTGTCTGGTCTTGTGAGGTGTGCCAAAGGGTGGGAAAACCCTAAAATCGCTGCTCTTCAGCCACTCCCCAGCACTGAAGTTCCATTTCAGCAAGTAACTGTGAATATTCTGGGTCCTTTCCCAAGGTGTTTTACCCGGAGGAAAGCAGTACATACTGACTGTCATGGATTTTGCCACCCGATGGCCAGAAGCAGTAGCTTTATGCAACACCAGGGCTAAAAGCATGTGACCGTGAGGTTAAGGAGCCATTACAGTTGGTAAAGCAGCAATGGGAGGGGTTTACACCTTCTCCAGGAACTAACATTTTGGACTTTGTAAACAACCAACAAAACACTTTCTGAGACTCTTTAGCCCTTGCTAGAGAAAACCTAAAAAATTCTCAAAAAGAGCAAAAGGCCTAGTATGATAAACATGCCAGAGAGTGTTCCTTCAAAGTAGGGGACCAGGTCATGATCTTGAAGACATTCCACACCCATAAGATGGAAGCATCGTGGGAAGGGCCATTTACGATCCAAGAGTGCCTGGGAGCAGTTAACTATTTCATAGTATCCTCCACCTCAAACCTACAGCCTAAAGTGTACCATGTTAATTCTCTAAAGCCCTTTTATTCCAGAGAATTAAAGGTTTTTCAGTCCAGGGAGGAGATGACACTCAACGGCCTGAAGGTGTCTGCTGTGAAGGAGAAAGTGGCAGTGGGATGGAAGAGGTGACCCTCTCCATAACCCTCGGACATACACAGCGACAGCAGATCAAGGAGCCATGCACCTTTCCTAGTAACCGCAGATACGTGGTGGGGGAGCAGTTTTAATGCTGGAAGGACTGGATCAAGCATTCCATCCTGTCGTGTTTCTCAGCAAAGAAGCGTCTGAGAGGGAAAGCCACTGGTCAGTCACAGAGAAGGAATGTTATGCCGTTGTGTACACTCTGGAAAAGCTACGCCCATTCGTTTGGAGATGTTTCCACCTGCAGAGCGACCATTCTGCGTTGAATTGGCTTCATACCGTCAAGGAAAATAACAAGAAACTTCTTTGATGGAGTTTAGCTCTCCAAGATTCTGCTTTTGAAATATAACACATTCCAGGAGCTTCTAACAAAGCTTCTAACACATTCCAGAAGCTGATGCCCTCTCCTCTGAAAGTTTCCCAGAATGAACTGGTTAATATTGTCCTTGAAATGTGGGAAATACTGTTAGTTCTTATATAGTTAGTAGTATGCCTAGAGGTGTATGTGTCTTATTAACTCTGTTTTCTCCTAGAGCTTCAGGAAGAAATCACAGCCAGTGTGGACTGTCCAGCACCATCTGTGATTTGGGGGGTATGTCATGAATATGGGGGAAGGGCAGCAACCTTTATGTATCCTTGACAGCTGTACTGGATTGCCTTACCTATAAAAGGTTAAGCAGTTCAAATAACCTGGTTGGCACCTGACCAGAAGGACCAATGAGAAAAGAAGATACTTTCAAATCTGGAGGGGAAAGATTTGTTTGTTGTCATGTGGGTTGTTCCCTCTTCAGATGGAGGGAGAAGCCAAGCAGGTGCAATATCTCCTGAAAATATACCTGGAATAAACTATTTCAAATCACAGAAATTGTGAATAGGGTAAAGAAATGCGTTAGGTTATCTTTTGTTTTCGGTTTGTCAATTTTCCTATGCTACAGAGGTAGTTTCATTCCTATTTTTGTAACCATGAAGCTGAGCCCAGAGAGGAATCCTCTGCGTTTTAAATCTTTTTATTACTCTGTAACATTACCTTCCATTCTGATTTTGCAGGTGTGATTCTTTTACTTTTTTTCTTTATAAATAAATTTCTTCTTTTAAGAACCTGATTGATTTCAGTGTCCTGAAGACAAAGGGTCTGGTCTGTGCTCACATAGCTAAGGCAATTGATGGGTAGGTTAGTCTCAAGTCTCCCCAGGAAAGGGGGTGAAGAGGCTTGGAGGGCTATTTTGCGGGGATAGGGATCCCAAGTGACCCGTCTCTGAATATTTTGTGTAAATCACTTGGTGGTGGCAGCAATATCAGTCTAAGAAACTAGTGCCTTAGAGAAGTTTTAACCTAAGCTGGTAAAATTTAAACGTAGTGGCTCTTTTATGTGGGTCTCCCACATCTGTACCCCAGAGTTCAGAGTGGGGGGGGGGGAACTCTGACACCAGCTAATAGATTAGATGTCTTTATAAAATAAGACCTTTCCAAATATGTCATATTTACTTTAAAAGGTTGTTAGCAGAGGGTGGAGTTAAGGGTGATTGGCAGCTAGTAATTCAGACTATCTCCATGTAATGCACTGTGTGGATGAACAGTGTAAAGGCTGGTATACGGACTGTGTGTTACATTAGCTTGTGATTTCCACTGTTTTCTGTTTGGGTGGATTGAACAACTGTTTCGTGGGGATGCCCCTGTGAACGGTAGGTGATCACAATAATTCTCTGTGTCCACTGACAGGGGATCAGGCTGACATTTCTCAGGTGCGAATCGCCCATTTCATCGAGGAGGGGACGACCCTGGAGGAGCCAACGGGGGTGAGGCCGTTCCATGCCAAGCTGGAGAACCCCAGCTTCTCCCTGTATGGAGTTATTTTCATGTGTTCGAGTTGCCTGAGAATTCCTGTCCACGCCCTGGTGCTGATCTACCACGCACTCCAGCTGGCTGACACAACCCTCCACCTCTACCTGATCCCCAGTGACCGCTCGCTAGAAAAGGTAAATGAGAAGCTCGAACAGCACTGAGGTGATCCAGGCTCACCAGCCACCCCGGAGCAGAGAGAAGGGGAAATCTCAGGGCAGGGCAGGGGCTGTGCTGAGATAATTGAGCCCCCAGTGCTGGGTGATGCAGGAGGACAATCAGATGCAATAATCCTGCTGTGGAACGGTCACAGCCCATCTGAGTGCAGGGCTCTGCACCGCTGCTCAGGGGATCAGCTCTCAGCTGCTCTGGCCCCCTCTTCTGATGGTTACTCGATCTATGATCCCTCTCTCTCTCTCTTCACGACTCAGGATACTCCCTCTTTGTTACTCAGCTCTCTCGCCAGATCACTAGATACCCCTCTGTGGTAACCAAGCCTCTCCAGACCAGTTGTCTGGTTGGCTTCTCCAATGCACCTGTGCCCCAGTGACTGGAGGAGACCCTACACCTGTCCTCTACTCTGGCTTCCAGCCCAGGGACTCTATAGCCAGCAGCCCATGTCTGCAGAGTCCTACGCCTTGGTCCTGTTTCCCTGGGCTTCTTCCGAGTCTGCTCTCTCAGGCTTTCTTCCCCCCACGACTAACCCTTCTTCCAGAGCTAGAACATTGGCGCTCATTCTCCTGTTGTTGTTTTTTTTCCCTCCGTTCCTCTCTGCAGATTCTCTCTCTGCAGCCTCTTTCTGCTACACATTTCCTGGCAGTATGAAGTAACCTACTCCTGCCCCACTGGGCTTCTTGTACCTGGCTTCTTGTACCTGGCTCTCCCTCTAGGTGCAGCCAGGTATCCTGATCGGCCCCTCAGGCCCACGTTAACCCCTTCTGGGCCTATGTGGTGGTACATGCCTTATCACAAGCGGAGGGGAGGGGTTGATGATTATATCTTCCAGAACTGATGGTTCTTGAATTTTTTCAGGCAATCAGAAAACATGAGAAGAAGTGCCGGTCAGTTTCTGTGGACAAATCTCCTCAAACCAAAGATCCCCTGTACTTTGGCACTGATTATCTTGTGTGCTGCGCTCCAGAGGCAGAGATAACACCCAAAGTAGGTGACATGACAAAGGCTGGGTCTTCACTAGAAATACCGCAGTGGAGCTGCTGTAGTGCTTCAGTGTAGATATTCACTGCAGTGTCGGGAGGTTACTTAATCTACCTCCCCGAGAAGGGTTAGCTAGGTCGATGGAGGAATTCTTCTGTCAACCAAGCACTCCTAGACCGGGAGTTAGGTCAGTTTAAATATGTCACTCAGGGGGGTGGGATTTTTCACACCCTTCAGTGACGTAGCTGGACTGAGCTAACTTTTTAGCATAGACTTGGCCTTATTTATTCTGAGCTTCATAAAACATTTGCCCAGCTAGGCGTGTGCAGGTGTGATCTAATTAATCACAAAATATAGTGTTGGCAAATGTGAGCCCCGACAGACACGCCCAGCCTATCTGCCCGGTTGGAGCCTAAAGAGAGAGATCCTATGTGAAACAGCCAAGACCAAACGACACAGGTCTATAGGGGGTGGGGATCACTGTGGGCATGTTCCATATAGAGGGGGAAAAGTTGAAAATCTTTGGACAAATGCAGATGGAAAAGAGCGCGGCTGGATTGCTGTGAGGCAGTGGTGGGCGAGTGATCCCTGCTCAGTTTTGGATTGAAGCTCTAAATGCAGTAAGTGATAGAGATTATTAATAACTCATTAACACCTAGTTAAGACGATAAAGCTGTCCCGATGTGTCCGGCTGGATCACTGATTAGGATCCACACGCATCACTCAGTTCTACCCTACGGACCCTGCTACGGTCATCCCGAGACAACTCCTTGTCTTTGCCTCAGAAACTGATGTTTTCCTATACAAGCTGGGAGAATCGCCAGCCCTTCGTTGAAGTCTACATCGAGGAGATGAAGAGGAGCGTGCAGCTCAGCGTGACTGAGAGCTCGTCTGATGACCCTCGCTGGGAGGCCACATTGAGACCAGGTAGACTCAGGGGGCTTTGGGGGCTTTAATGCCCAGCAGCTCCCAAGCGTGGAAACCTGAAACTTTGTTGGTGCAAGTCAGGAGGGTGGGCGGCAAACAATCGATGTTTTACAATCGGGGCTGCCAAAGTAGCAGCTGTCGTTGGGAATGGCCCTGGGAGACATCGGTGTGCAAGACAATTGGTGTGCAAGACATTGGTGTGCAAGGCAAACTTTAAGTGGGTGACAAAGCCCTTTGGGGCAGGGATGTTCTTTCGGTTCTGTTTGGGTTTCTAGTGCATGATTGGGGCGCCTACCTCCCCTCTGATACCCCTCATAAATAAATCGCAAACGCATTTTAAAAACTCTAACACCTAGTTTCACAACACTAAGACAGAGGTGAGAATCCAGCATTGTGTCTGGGAGAATCCAAGTGAGGCACAAGGACCTTGGCATGAGCTGGCACCTGATTTGCCCGTGTCCCAGGGTGCCTGTGGTAACTTGCACACACTTGAGGTCAGATCAGTGCCCATGTTTTTACATTTCTACTCTTTGGTATTCTGGGAGTTGGGGCAGGGCCCCAGTGCAGCGATCTGTCTAAGAGCAGAGGCAATCCATGCTGGGCGAGCCCAGCGGCCTGTCGAGTCTGGTCTCTGGGTTCAGTTTCTGGCTGTGGCCAGTAACAGATGCTTCAGAAGCCGGTACCAAAGAGGTGAAATCTGAACAAGTAATTAACTGTTGTATCCTTCTTTCAGGTCTAAATATCGTCACACTGTCATAGACTCATAGAATATCAGGGTTGGAAGGGACCTCAGGAGGTTCTAGTCCAACCCCCTGCTCAAAGCAGGACCAATCCCCAACTAAATCATCCCAGCCAGGGCTTTGTCAAGCCTGAGCTCAAAAACCTCTAAGGAAGGAGATTCTACCACCTTCCTAGGTAACCCATTCCAGTACTTCACCATCCTCCTAGTGATAAAGTTTTTCCTAATATCCAACCTAAACCTTCCCCACTGCAACTTGAGACCATTACTCCTTGTTCTGTTATCTGGTACCACTGAGAACAGTCTAGATCCATCCTCTTTGGAACCCCCTTTCAGGTAGTTGAAAGCAGCTATCAAATCTCCCCTCAGTCTTCTCTTCTGTAAGCTAAACAAGCCCAGTTCTCTCACCCTCTCCTCAGAAGTCATGTGCTCCAGGCCCCTCATCATTTTTGTGACTGGCCTAGCCAATCAGATGGGAACATGCCCTGTGTCGTGTAACTGGAGCAGAATAAACAGAAAATTACAATACAAAGTTAGTTTCACCCCCTTTTTTTTTCTTTCAGGGGATGTTAAACGTGAAAAACCGGCAACAAAACAAACCACAGGTCAGTTTTTCTTCAAGCGATTGCACACGCATGTACATTCCACGGCCAGTGTATCTGTGCCCAGGGCATTTGAGTCCGAGACTTTTGTGAGTGTATGATTGGGTGGACTTGCCCCGCACTGGAGAGGAAGGGGTTACGCCAGCACTCTTGGTGGCAGAAGCCACGCCCCCGCACTTCTGCTTCTGCTGCTGCTGCAGTATAAATGGAGCAGCTCAACTCAGTCTGGACCGACTGCCGAAGAGAAGAGATAAAACTCACCAGCTCTGGCCGAGGGGCAGCTGGAGTCCCGGACCCTGGCAGCAGGAGACCCCGAGATCCAGAGCCATCCCTGTGCAGCGTTGCTATGTGGCTGCAAATCTGCCGTGCCGCACCCCAGAGCTGTGATCCCTGTGAATACAGTCTGTAATGGCGTGGAGATCTGCCATGTTGAAAATTACTAGAGGCATGTCAGATATAACGATGATGATAATCGATTCACAACTTTTGTGTGTGTCCCTTTCTTCCCCATCCCCAGAGAAGCATTTTGTCGACTGGCACCGAGAACAGCTGATCCAGTGGGTGACGGCAGTGGATTGCATCCTGGATAAATTGTATGGCATCATTCTAGATGACGAGCAATATCAGTGGGTGAAATCTGGGAGCACCAACCCGGACACGATGCGGAAGCTGTACGAACTTGTGCCGAGCTGGGACAATACATGCAAGGACCAGTTGTATGAGGTGCTGAAGACCAAGCATAGACACCTCATTGGTCAGCTAGAGGAGAAGTAGCGGGGAGTACCCAGAAGCCATTGCTGCCAGCCAACCTGGAATCCATCCCTGCGTCTCCTGATTCCAAAGGGTTTCCTGGACAGTCAGCAGCTGATGGACAATGATAAAAACCAAAACTTTCTCCCTCTTCACCCTCCCATCCAGTCAGATGACTCTGGTTTAATGCTGACCAGCGGATGGCGGACTGGGAGCTCTTGGGCGTAGCTCCTCTGAATGGATTTTTTTCCCCATGTAAATTTTCAATGAAATGAAAAGGAAAAAAACAAAACAAAACCATTTCGGTCAAAATCGTCTCTGGAATATTTTGATTTTTTTCACTGGACAATGAAAACATTTTGATTCAGAAATGATGCCCCTGTGCATCTGAACTGTAGTTTGGGAGAGCGCGCCTGGTGGCTCTACATCTCCCATGATGCACTGCATCCTTAGCCATGGGGCATCTTGGAAGATGTAGTCCTGCTGGTGAGCCCGTCCCGTCCAGGAGAATGTGGCCATGAGGGAAACAGACAAGACAGAGGAGTGGAAAGAGACAGGGAGGGGCTAGATTGACAGAGGAACTTTAGGTGCCTAATGGGGGGATGTGAATCCCAGAGGGGCCTGATCCTGGGATTTAGGTGCCTAACATGGCAGGTAGGCACTTTATCCACATAAGAACGGCCCTACTGGTCAGATCAAAGGTCCATCTAGCCCAGGATCCTGTCTTCTGACAGCGGCCAATGCCAGGTGCCCTTGCTGCATTCAGCACGTCACTGCCAGAAGCAACCGGCACGTTTCTGCAGCCCCTGGGGAATGTGTGTGTCTCACCGAGCGCCAGTTCTGCCATTGGAATCTGCGGGATGGTGCCTGCGGGCAGCAGCACACGGAGACCCCCTCTGCCCCCCCCACCTAGGGGGGGTTGTGGATCACTTTCAGGAGTCACCCGAGGGAAGCGCCACACCCCGAGCTCCTGGTCTAGCCCAGAGCCTCAACCCCCTCAGCACCCAAACTCTCTCCCAGAACCTGCCCACCACCCCCCTCCTGCACCCTAACCCCCTGCCCCAGCCCAGACCTCACCCCCAAACTCCCTCCCAGAGCCTTAGGCAGGCGTGGGGTGTGTGTGAAAGGGTGGGGGGGGGAATTTAGACCCATTCTGGGCACCACCAAAAATTATTTTTATACAAACCTGCTACCTGTGTTCTTTACATCACTTACTTCTGCTTTCAATTCTTTAAGGTGGTGCATTTTGCTTGTAACCACTCAGCCACCAAGTACAATCCCTGCAACACAGCTGCCTTATTGTGGGCTTTCTTTACCCTGGGCTTGTTCTAAAAGGCAGGAAAACGTTTGTCTCCATGGTCGCCCATGGGTCCTTTTACTCTAAAAAATGCAGCAGGCATCCATCGTACTTTGCACAAAACAAACTCAAAGTACCTTCCCTTAAAACTTCACAAAACCAGAAGTTCAAATGGGGTGTGGGGTGGAAAGCCAAGGACTAACCCTGTGAGGGTATTTTAAAGGGCAGTCTAACAGCAGCAAATTTAGCAACTGAAGAGCCAGTGAAGAGGATATAATTGGCTTTGGGAAAAGAACAGGGATCCCTGGGTTAAAACAGTTGGGAACACTTACCCCTAGTTTTTATCCTGGCTCTGGGGGGAAAGATAGCGGGTGTTACCTGCTGTTGCAAATCCTAGATTTGTTCCCTCGGTGTCTGTTGTAAGGAGTGGGACTGTGGGTGTGCATTGCAGGTATACTTGGGCCTGCTAAGAAGGAGGAGGTGGGAACTGGGGAATGGGGAAGGGGGACACAAGCAAGGCTCTGCGGCATCAGAGCCGGGAAGGGGGGACGCGGGGTAAACGCTCCAGGGGGTCGGAGCTGGGAAGGGAACGTGGGGTAAACACTGCGGCATCGGAGCCGGGAAGGAAGGATGCGGGGTAAACGCTCTGTGGTGTTGGTGCAGGGAAGGGGGGACGCGGGGTTGGAGCTGGGAAGGGGACGCGGGGTAAACGCTCCACGGCGTCGGAGCCGGGAAGTGGGGAGACAGGGTAAACGCTTCGCAGCATCAGAGCCGGGAAGGGGACACGGGGTTGTGATGTTACTGACATGATCTGGGACTGCGTAGATCATTGTTGCAACCAAGGTCCTGTAGTGGCACCAAATCTTATGTAAAGGGGGTCATATAAGGTGTCTAAAACCAGGATATGGTTTGCTGGTTATGATTATTCTGTCTGTATGCATGTGTCATTTTCGTTGTTGAAGTTATGAATATCGGCTCTATATAGTCTGTATCTCAAACTTATGCTGTGCTTCTGGCTAGCACCCTAGACAAGTTGTTGATAGCTCTTCCTAGCCTGCTTGATGGCCCATTAAGGATCATCAGCTCCACAATGGACCCACTGAGAGCTTGGAAAGCTCCAATCCACATAAAAAGTCTCCCTAAGGATGTTCAAGGTAGCATGTAACGGCTGCTTCCTGCAAGTCCTGAGTCATACATGAACATGTGACGTGCACATGTGACTCTAAACCTCCATTTTGCTGTAATTTCCCACAGTCAGAACAAAGAGGTTCTTACACCTGGAAAAGGCTATAAAAGGGTGATGCACCAACTCCATTCTGTCTTCAGTCCTGCTTCTTACCTCTGGAGGGACTGCTACAAACTGAAGCTCTGAACAAAGGACTGAAGGACCCATCCCAGCTGTGGACGTTTGTACTCCAGAGACTTGATTTGAATCTGCAGTTTATTCTATCACTGCTGCAAGCCTGAACCAAGAACTTTGCCGTTACTGCACGTAATTGATTCCACTGAACCAATTCTAGCTCTCACCTAGATCTTTTTGCCTTTATGAATAAACCTTTAGATTTTAGATTCTAAAGGATTGGCAACAGCGTGATTTGTGGGTAAGATCTGATTTGTATATTGACCTGGCTCTGGGGCTTGATTCTTTGGGATCGGGAGAACCTTTTTTTCCTTTGACTGGGGTATTGGTTTTCATAAACATTTGTCCCCAGGACAGGTGGCTGCTGGTGGTGATACTGGGAAATTGGAGTGTCTAAGGGAATTGCTTGTGTGACTTGTAGCTAGCCAGTGGAGTAAAACCAAAGTCTTGGTTTGGCTGGTTTGGTTTGCCTTAGAGGTGGAAAAACCCCAGTCTTGGGCTGTAACTACTCTGCTTTGAGCAATTTGTTCTGAATTAGCACTCTCAGTGGGATCCTGCCAGAACCAGCACTGTTACAGGGGTAAATGCTTTGTGGCATCAGAGCTAGGAAGGGGACATGGGGTAAACGCTCTGTGGCGTCGGAGCCGGGAAGGGGACCCGCGATAAATGTTCTGCAGTGTCGGAGCTGGGAAGGGGGCATGGGGTAAATG